>VZQC01001330.1:48179-190511 GCA_009823505.1 Rhizomys pruinosus | reverse complement strand
TATACATACATACATATATATCAAAAGATGTTTAGGGTACCTGGGTTTATAAACAAAAATATTTATATATTGATTAGGCATGCCAGGATAGAAAATAAAACCCAATGTTTTTTGTGCACAAGAATGAAGTAAAAATATACATAGCTATAGCTAAAAACCATCTGAAGACACAATAAATGAGTTGTCCAAACACAGGTCAAAAAATTATACCAGGTGCTGTCTTTTTGAACTATTCTAGGTACAAATCTCATTTGGAAATTAGGAGAAAGGACAGAGGAAAAATAGTCCATTTTGAAATTTCTTGATGCTTTAGGTGTGAAGAACCTCAATTTCAATTAGAAAAGAGCCTGGGATCAAAGAGCCAGTGTGCTTAGGACCAAGCTGTGGCAGCCAAACCTGTTTGGAGTGCTGGGGGATGGGGGCGGGGGTGGGATGTGAATGTGAGCCTTAAACATTTTTTTTCTTTCCTCTGATCCAGAACCCAGGGGCAGGCAAGCTAGTGGCCCAGGGAGCCTGTGAGCAGGAGTCCAGGGGAGATTTGTAAAATGTTACTGTTTAGGTCGTGGTCAGCCTTTTTGGCTGGGTTGAGAGCCAAGGGAGTGCACAGATGGCCCCACAGGTGCCCAGGGGGTTTCTACCCCAGCCACCAAGGCTGCAGAGGAACCAAGAAACAGGCAGGCTGTGCATCCCAGGGTTTTGGATTCACCAAGCCTCATGTTGGGCCAGATGTGCTAAAAATCATAAATTCCTGTTATAAGTTTTAAATGTCCAGTGCACTGTTGGCTTTCTGGAGGCTGCATTAGTTTGATGACCCAGTGAGTGGCCATGTCTTTGAGCTGATTAACTCTCAACACACACTAATGAAGCTGGGGAGTTGATAACTCTGCAACCACATCTGGCCAAAAAGCTGTTGGCTTTCGTGGGCTCCAGGATGATCTCACTGCCAAACCTGTGCCTGAAGCTGATAGGCTCATGGCTACAAGATTGATATTCCTGCAGCCAGCACGGAACCACAAAGCCGATGGCATTTTGGTCAAACCCATCTGTAAAGCTGTTTGCTTTCGCAGCCCCGACACATGGGGAAGCCAGTGGCTGGAGGCTGTTTGCCTTTGAAACCACTCACCCAATCCGGGGAATCAGCCCCACTATTGCACAAGGCAAAAGCCAGCAAGCAAGAAAGGCTAACAGCAGAGAACAGGAGGGCACTCTGACAGCAATGTCCCACAACTTCCCAGCCTGAAAGAGAGGCCCCCAGAACACAGACTCCCCATCTCCTGATGGGTCTCTGGATCATGTGCACCTGAACCTCTCCCATACTGCTTCACCTCCCTGTTTGGGCACCACTGAGGGAGTTGGTAATCCCAAATGGGAACAGGCTGTGAAGAGGGGACCTGAGCTATACTGCTACAGCATATCTCGGGGACACGTGGCAGAGGGTACAAGTCCAATTTATTCTATACAATAGACTGTTTATATGGGTATTGTGACCTTCCAGCAGCCAATCCTAGACACCCCACACCAATTGTTGCTCAAGCCTGTGGGGCCGGCTCAGGAAAGAACATGCAGGTGAAGAAATCAGCTTATGCAACTGAGCACATGCAAGCACACGTGCCCATGAAGCATGATTGGACTTTGGCGGCTGCTTTCTTTCACTTAGTTTTAGGTCTGGCCTTCCCAGAATCCCAAGGGTGCCCACTTCCTCCAGAAACTGTCAATCTTCTGACCCTTTCCCCTGTACCTGAGATCCCACCCCATGGATAGCCCCTTTTAAAAACCCAACTTCCCCAAACCAAGTGCTGCTCTTTCCTCTACACTGCGTCAGACAGGATGGCAGCCCAAGCTCCAGCTTGATAAAGACTCTTTGTGGTTGCATTGGAGCTGCGTATCCTGGTGGTCTTTCAGGGGTCTCTGTGATCTGGACATAACATATGGTGGCTCGTCCAGCTACCCCAGACCCTCAGGACCCCAATCCGAAGAGTCTTAAAGATGCCGGTATGTTTCTCGGTCTTGTCCTCTGTCTTTAGTCTTCTGTCTTCTCTGTGCTCTTGTTTTTTCTTTCTTTCTTTCTTTCTTTCTTTCTTTCTTTCTTTCTTTCTTTCTTTCTTTCTTTCTTTCTTTCTTTCTTTCTTTCTTTCTTTCTTTTTAGTCGTTTTGAGACAGGGTCTCCCTGTAGTCCCAGCTGTCATGGAACTTACTCTGTAGACCAGGCTGGCCTTGAACTCACAAAGATCTGCCTGCCTCTGCCTCCTGAGTGCTGGGATTAAAGGTGTGTGCCACCACACAGGGCTGTGCTCTTGTTTCAATCAGAACTTGAGGCAGAGGGAAACTGCAGCTATAAGTGGCCTTGGTGGGTCAAAAGCCAAACCACTCAGGAAGACAATCCTGACCCGTGGATGGATGACGTGTCTGACCAACAGAATAAGAATTTTTAGTGTAGAGGTGGATGAAGCACCTGCCTAACAGAATATTTTTTTTTCTTTTTAGTGCAGAGGCAGATGAGGTGCCTGCCCCGCCAAAACCAAGTGCTTGTGACCTGAGTGTTAGTATGTCTGTTTTGTGTCTCGTGTTGATTGTTCTCAGTGTTCATTAGACTTTGACAGACGTTATGGGACAGATTGCTTCTTCCCCCTTGGACTTAGTGGTAGCCCATTTTAAGGATGTAAGAACTAGGGCTCATGACTTATCTGTGAATGTTAAGAAAGGAAAGATGACTGTCTTTTGCAGGTCAGAATGGCCCACCTTCAATGTGAGATGGCCCCCGGAGGGGACTTTTCACCTACCCACAATTCAGGCCATAGAAGACAAAGTGATCCAGAGAGCACAGGGGCACCCTGATCAGATCCTGAACATAGCCTTTTGGAAGAGCCTCATTGTCAACCCACCTCCCTGGATTCAACCCTTCCTTTCCCCCCAAAGTAACGCTGTCTCTCCTACAGGGAAGGTAGCTGCTCTGGTGACTAATGAAAGCAACTCCCATGTGTCTAAGCATGCGTCTAAGTTTTTCTGTGTGGTTGTAATTCGGTCATTATAATTGTCTCATGTTGGTTCTGTTAAAGTGGCCACTTCAAGTTTCAATCCTTTATGTGCACAGAATCATTCATTTGGGCATGCCAGACTAGATATGCATGTACGAACTTTAAAAATTGATATTTAAAAGTGCATTTGAAGGCCTAAAATTTAGATACTATAGATATCTTTAAATTTATTGTCTCTGAGTCTATCAAATGCTTCAAAACAGGTGATAATTTTTGTACAAATTAATCTCTGAGTTGACTTTTTAAGGATCTTATTTTCTAAGATGACATTTTGGTTTGTGTCTTCTTTCAAAAGGGATTGTATGAGGTAACTTGCTTGCTTTTGAATTGTCTACTTTCTTGGGCCCTCTGCAGGGCAGATTCTCTGAGTGGATGTATTCCTGATTTAACTAGCTTTGGGGACTGAGAATGAATTATTGGACCCAGTGTGGTGGCACATACCTTTAATCCCACTCCTTGGGAGTCAGAGGCAGACAGTTCTTTGTGATCTCAAGGCCAGCCTGCTCTACAGAGCAAGTTCCAGGCCAGCTGAGAATAAAGGGACACCTTGTCTCAAAAAGACCAAAAAATAGCCGGGTGTGGTGGCACACGCCTTTAATCCTAGCACTCAGGAGGCAGAGGCAAGCGGATCTTTGTGAGTTCAAGGCCAGCCTGATCTACAGAGTGAGTTCCAGGACATCTGAGGCTACGGGGAGACCCTGTCTCAAAAAAGACCAAAAAAAAAAAAAAAAGAAAAAGAAAAAGAAAACATGTGTGCCATGTGTGTGAGTGTTGGTAATTCCCACATGCATGGAAATTACGCATGTGTATGTGACTATTGGTAATTTTCCACCTGAAGTAAATAGGGTGGGGTTAGAGAAAATAAATACCAGATAGCTGGCTCCATTGAAATAGTTCTTGGCATTGGACAGGTCCCTAAGGGACTCACAGCTTCTGGCCACAATGTGCATGCCATGCACCCAGTTCTGACTAGAGAGTGGGATTCCCTGGTGCTTAAGGTCCCTCCCTTATTCCCAATCCCATCTGGTCAGTGGGCTAGGCCTTAGGTGTGAGTGAGAGTTGTTTTAGAGTAAAAGGATGCATCAAGCATATTGGAGCCAGTAAGAGGGATGTGGGCAAGAAGAATGTGCATGTTTCAGGTGGCTGGGGCTTACCGTAGTCCCTGAACTGGGAGGAGGTGTTGATGTTTTCTAGGCAGAGAAGGTGTGGAAAGACTGAACAAGGGACTGGAATTGTGCTGTTTTTCCTTATGGAAGAAGGAAGAAGCCTATTCTGAGTTTCTGATGAGGAAAGAGTCAAGTTTATTAGGGATTTTTGTGATGCATCAGCCAGGGCTGGAGTTTGCTCATAGCTGGACCATTTCTCACCTTTCACTACCTGCACTTGCTCCAGACTCAAGTCACATTTTATTTTTTTTTTTCTTTTTCTTTGGTCTTTTTGAGACAGGGTCTCCCTGTAGCCCCAGCTGTCCTGGAACTCACCTTGTAGACCAGGCTGGCCTTGAACTCACAAAGATCCGCCTGTCTGGAGAGATGGCTCAGCAGTTAGGAGCGCCTACTGCTCTTGCAAAGGACCTGGGTTCAATCCCCAGCACCCACATGGCGGCTAAGAACCATCTTTAACTCCAGTTCCAGGGGAATCCGACGCCCTCTTCTGACCTCTGCGGCATTGCACGACACGGGTGCACCAACCTACATGCAGACAGTACACTCATACACATAAAAAAAATAAATTTAAAAAAAATTTTAAAAAAAGAAGAGGCAAGTTTGTGGGACAGTGGGACCAAGGCTGGCAAAGGTCAAGTCACATTTTAACAGCACCCTGACTGTTCTGGTGACCACTGCTCTGAGATGGGTCAAAGGATGTAACTTTAAGGTTCACACCCACTTAGAGCCTCAGATTGCGGCCCAGCTTCAGTTGTAACTAGAGGAATTGTTAAGATGAGAATGGACCCTAAACCCACAGAATCACAGAGATCCTAGTGAGGCTCGAGCTAGGCAGGGCAGTGACACAGCTACAAGCTGAGTAGACCAGGCACTGCCAGCAGAGAGCTGAGTTCTCCCAGAGGCCCACCAGAACCAGCGCTGCCCAGAACTCAATTTTAGACTTCTGATGAATGTTTGTACTTTGAAGCTACCTAGTCAATCATTGATTTATTTAGAAAGTAGAGAGACAGTGCAAGACACAAGCCAGTTTTTGGATTTAGAGTCATCTCTCCAGAAGACATACATCTATCCCCAGGTTTCTAGTGATTTTCCTAATGCTTTTGTCCAATACAGAGCTAGCCTGTCAAGCTGTACAAATCAGAGAGCAATGGCCATGACAGGCAATACAGTAGGGGCTCAATGGCCCCACACCAGACTCTGGATCCAGACTCCAGCAGGCCTATCTGAAAAGGTGACCTCCTTTGTCTTTAATGAACCAGTAGGGTGCCTGTCAGTAGCTGTGAGAAGCAGGCTACAGAACCTTGGTTAATGAATGTATTTACAAAAATCTACCTAGATGGTTTTAAAAACATAAAGATCATTACTGTAGAATTTCTGACTCAGAAACAACTGACCCAATTTAATCCTAAATTAAAATAGGAAAATTTACCTCACAGCTAGACGATTTCAGTACTGTATAAATTGTGAAGCTTAAAGTGTTGTTATGTTGACTGTTATAAATTTAAGAGTCATATTTTACTCTCATTTAAATTTTCATTTCTAATTTAGAGTTTTCATCAAGGTTGTGAAGTTTGGGGTTTGAAACTAGTTAAACATATTTGTTTTATGGAGCTATTTAAATGAATAGGCTTGCATCTAATGCTAATGCTTTACTTGATATCAAGTTGATTCACAAGTAAACTGTCATGTGAGCTAAAACTGTTAAAAATTCCCTTTTTATTATTCTTAGAAGATTCACTGGTTTCTTTTCATAAGCAAAAAGTACCTTTTCTTAAAAGTGCACTTTGAGGACATTTCACTCCTTTTCCATTGAGTTTGAGTTAGGAGCTGTTACCTTCTAGCAGATCAGTATTAACATCTAGTTGTTTCACCAGGGGTTCACCATGTGGATGCTGGTCTCACTGCCTGATGGAGAAGATTTTTTTTGTGGCATTGAGGCAGCATCCTCAGAGACATGTAAAGACCGAATTGAATTTTAAGCTAATATGAAATCTTGGCAGAGAACATTTTAATAAATAAATGCCTTAAAAGTATTTAAATATCCTTCCATATTTCAAAATGTAAAATGGTAAGATGACAGATTTTATGTGTCTGACACTTTGTCTGGGAAGGAAGGGCAGACTTTAGGCCCTTCACAGTCTGCTTTTGGAGGCCTGGTAGGGCTACTCGAATCCTCATAAACATAGTCTTTGGCCCAGAAGGAAAGTTTTAAAAAGTTGCTGTGTGAAGCTCTTTGTCATTGACCATTTTCATCCCTGCTATAAAAAGCAAGTGGCATGGTTGCCTGGGTGGATATAGAGGGTGTTATTCCTGAGATGTTTGAAACTAAGAGCTCAATTTTATTGAGCATTTCTGTGATTTTTCAAACTATTGCATTTAAGATAACTATCCCATCTCATTACACTGGAAATAAATGTTAATTACTTAGAAAATCTGCACAATTAAGGGTTAATCTGTCTATGAATGTTATGTCTCATGGTGTCAAAAAGGGATATAAAAAGTGGAAAATGTTAAAAAGGTATTTTTAGTAAGGATTTATGTAAAGATGATGAGAAAGTCTATGCAAGTGATAAAAGTCTGAGGAGGTTTGTTATGGCAGGTAAAAGGTGAGACTATATGAATAAGATTATTTTACTAAGGTTCAGTCAACTAATTTAAGACTCAAAATGTAAATATAATCAAGGTTTGTTTAAGAGTGTTCAGTTTTTGTCCAAGCTTTATATGCATATCACATGGCACTTCAAGGTTTAGCAAAATGATAAGATACCTGTATTAAGTTAAATTGGTATAAACACACAAGCTAGTGTACTAGTAGTCTGAATAAGATTGCGAATATACATAACTGTTAATTTTCAGTCCTCTCCTGGCTTGAACCTGACTCCCTGGTACAGGTTTGGATTAAATGGGCACAGGCAAATAGTGGGTTACCTATGGCTACTGGAAAATGTACTTTATGTTTCTTGCAAGAGGTGCTTTTGATATTTCCTTTGACCTAACCAAATAATTTGGCTCAAAAAGCTAGATTCTATCTTCCTGAACAAGCTGCATGCAGTCCAGAAGAAGACAGTTTGGATGGGCTTTGTAATACTTATCAGTTTATGTCCTGTCTTCTGGTGTGTGTTACAACTCCTGTCTTTCTGGGAAAACTATAAATCAGGATAAGTGGTCTGAAAAAGATAAAAAGCTGTTCCCGTTTGTAGGAATTGTAGTGAGCATAGTTTTACATTTAAAATGAGCCTGAAATTGTTTAATTTGATCTTGTGGATTATGCCTGCTTAACGTAAAGTGTTAAGTCCCTCCTCCAGTCAGTATTATACAAGGCTGCTTGAAATTTTGTCCAAGCCTTATCTAGAATTTTATACAGTAATTAAAATTATTACACTGGTGTAACTTAGCCTTTCTGGATGGATAACGACCATACTTAAATGCCCATACCAATTCGGCTGAGGGACCTAAGGAACAACTTTGTTCCTTGCCCTCTGAGGTCAACTAGTCCCAGGGGATTATGTCTGGGGGCATCTCCTGAAATGTCCTGCAATTCTGAGTCACCAGTCCTCCTGGACAGGGAGGTCTTGGAGATCCACTAATGGGACTCTAGCCAGTGTCCAGTCTGTAAAGAGGAAAGTCTCTTTATGTTTCCAAAAGGGAAGCCTGGTCTAGAAAGACCTGACTTTGTCCTCATGCAGATGAACTTTGTCCTCATGTGGATGGAACTGGTAAATGGAAAGCCAAGAGGAACCAGAGGCCTCTCCCCCCAAAATCTGAGTGGGCTCTGAGGCCAGATCCTTAACTGACCTTGAGAAAACAAAAGTTGGTTAATCTGGGCTAACTGTATGGACTTAAACACCCAAGAGGAAAGTACAACCAAAAGATAAGTTATCATTATACTTCCTTTAAAATCTGAAAGATTGTGACGCCAAACACTGGATTTTAAGTCATTTAAAGTCATATGACAGCTGTTGTTATCAAATAATAAGGTTTCCTCTTTCTGCTTAAGCAGTTACCTAAGAGAAAACTCACACCGTGACTATCGAAAATTCCTGAAAAGCAGATGCTGATTAAGGAGAAGCCCAATAATGGATGCTGTGGTACCGCTCATTGAGAGATTCCCATGAACTTTTAAGTTGGACATTTAATTTGCCCTGTTCCTCTCTTAGTTCCCTACCTAGAAAATGTACCTAGCTATTCTCACCTTCACAGGCACTGGTCAAGGATTTTGTTCTCTCTGTAACTATACTTTTTGGGGTCTTTTAGATAGATCCATTGAGCAGGTACCCCAGTCGCCACCTCCTACAAAGAAGTCAGAGTGGTTGGCGCCCCGATTCCTTCTTGGCAATTGGGGTATCCTCCTCAGAGGGTAATGTGATAAAAGTAGGAGCTAAAAATTGGCTAGGCAGTTTAGGGTCAAGACCCCCTAAAAGAGCCAGTTTCTTTCTCGGCTGAGAGCTGAGGACTTCCTGGATCTGCCAGTGGACTTATCCTTCTTGTTGCTCTGACTTGTGGCTCATGCATCCTTAACTCACCTGTCAGATTTATTGACCAGTAGGTAAATTCCATTAAAATCATGGTGCTAGAGACCCAATACAAACCCCCTATCAGAGATCATTCCATTTTGGAAACACCAACTATGGTTAACTTTGTGAACTTCCTTCATGAAAGAACAATTAGGAGCCATACAACTGATGGTTCTCAAGTCACACCACATCAGACTTGACCAAAACGGTATAAATAATAATTACTTAGACAGGAAGCCATATGATGGTGTCATCCAAATGGACTAAATATCTTAAAATAAAGAGAGCAAGATTGACCTCTAGCATACCCACAGGAATGGGGGACTGTAAAGAGAGACTAGTTATGAAGGAACAAGATACACTCCATTTTTCTATTTTGTGGAAATACCCCCCCCTCAGATTCCAGGAAAAACCACAGAATATCTCAATAGCTAGAAGGGAAGGATCAAATGTTGTTTGTTGAAAATAACCAACAGGGAAAGACCGAAGGAAAACATGTTTGTTATTCAGCCAGGATGTACTCAGTAAGTAAAGATCCCCCCCACCACCACCAATGCCGCCAGGTAGCCCCAACCTATCAATCTAAAAATCATGCTTCCTCAGTCCCTACAAATCAATAACAAAATGCCAAGACTGGAAAATTCCCCACTTGCGGTTTTCTCCTTTTAAAAACCCAACTCCCCTAGACCAAGTGCTGCTCTTTCCTCTCCACTGCATTGGACATGATGGCAGCCCAAGCTTGAGCTTGATAAAGACTCTTTGTGTTTGCATCAGAGCCATGTGTCCTGGTGGTCTTTTGGGGGTCTCTGTGATCTGGGCATAACAGGTATAAATGGGTGGACCCCGGGCACCATCTCTGTCTCTGCCCCTCTCTCTTTGCCCCTCTTTCGGCCCCTGCCCCCTTTCTGCCCCTGCCCCCTGCCATGCTGTCCGGTTCCACCACATGTCTGCAGGCAGCCCAGGCTGGCAGTCCCACATGGAAGTAGAGCACGTTCCTGGAATGATTTAAGCCTCATGTGCCTTTTTATCAGGGGGCTGGGGGTGCACGGCCTTTTTATAACCTAACACTTAATTAGCATGAGTTTCTCAGGTCCATCTGTGTTTCAGCTACTGTTCCATTCCTTTTGATAGCTAGCTGTATTCAACTAGATGAATCCACAACATTTTCTCATGTGCTCTTCTGTTGGTAGACATCTCTATTGCTTCCATATTTTGATTATGTTGGTAGAGATGCTGTGCACAATTATATATAAGGTTTTCATTTCTGGATGAATACCTGTTTTTAATGCTTTGCAGTACAGAGATACAAGTATATATTTAAGATATATGGTCAAAGTATAACTACTTTAAAGAAAATGCTAAACTGTTTACAAAGTGATGGATGGCATCATTTTTAATAGATTTTTTCATTGTTTAATCTTTTCACAGGAAAAACAGAAAAAATACAAAATAACCATAACAAAACAAAGGAACAAGAACAAAAAATAGGGATTTCCATTTCTTATTCTGGTGAAATAATCAATTTGCAGGGCTTGTATGTATTTCTTTTTTCCCTTCTCTCCTTTCTCTTTTCTTTCTCTTTTCCAGCTCTTTCAGGGCTACTAGCAGGATATGCGTTTATTGGCTGGTCCAGGAAGTCTTGAGTTCTCAGCTGAGAAAAAGTCTGGTTTATTTGGGGGATCTCATCCCTAAAATTCCTAATCAATTTCTAGCTCCTGTTTAGTTATGTTACCCTCTAAAAAGGGTCACTCCAATTGCCAGAAGGGAATCTGGATGCTGACAGTTCTGACTTCTTCCATGCTGAAAAGGAACATTAGGTGTGGCAACTGGGATATCCCCCATTGAGAGGGTCAATCTAAAAGGGCCCCAAACATAATTATAGAGGAAAAAAAATCCTTGACTGGTGCCTGTGAAAGTGAAATGAAGGCAGGAGTAGTTAGTTAGGTACATGATCTAGACAGGGGACCAGGAGAAGAAAGAACAGGGTGAATTCCAATGTCCAACTTAAAAGTCCATTAGAATTTCTTGACCAGGGGTTTCAAAGCATCCATTTACTAGGTTACTCCTTCTGTTCATTTCGCCATGATGTCTGGACTCAGGATCTGCTTTTCAGGATTTTTAATAGTCAGGATATGAGTTTCCACTTAGATAGATGCTAGAAAGAAAGAGGAAATTTTATTATTGACCATTAATAACAACAATAGTGGACTTGTCCTTTGGCTGCAGGTGACCCTACTCTGTTAATCAAGGCCAAGATCTAATATTTTTATGCCAGTTTAACATCTCATATAACTTTATGCCCAATATGTGGAGGCACAATTTTTCAGGCTTTAAAAGAAATAAATAAAAGAAATATGCCGGGCTTGGTGGTGCATGCCTTTAATCCTAGCACTCAAGAGGCAGAGGCAGGCGGATCTCTGTGAGTTCAAGGCCAGCTTGATCTACAGAGTGAGTTCCAGGCCAGCTGAGACTACAGGGAGACCCTGTCTCAAAAGAAAAAAGAAAACAACAACAAACAAAACAAAACAACAGCAACAAAAGAAATATATTGACTATCTTTTGGTTATAATTTCTTTTGGGTGCTTCAGTCCACACAGTTAGCTCAGATTAACCAAACTTTGTTTTCTCAAGGTCATTTGAGGTTCTCGTCTTCAGGGGGCACTCGGGTTGGGCAGGGCACCTTGCTCCTTCTTGCCATTCTTAACCAATTCCATCTACCGGAGGACAAGGTAAGGTCTTACTAGACAGGGCTTCCGTTTGGAGCACAAGGCAACTTTCTTCTCTGTTGAGCTTCCTCTTTATAGACTGGACACTGGCTAGGGTTCTGTTGGTGGATCTCCAAGACCTCCCTGCACAAGAAGCCCGGCAACTCACAGTTACAGAACATTTTGAGAGATGCCCCTGTACAAATCTGTCTGAAACCAATTGACCTCAGAGGGCAAGGAACCAAATTGTCCTTTAAATCCCTTGGCAAATTTGGTAAGGGCCTTAAGCATCCAAAAAAAGATAAGTTACACTAATATGGTACTTTTAATCACTTTATCATATTTAGATAAAGCTTGAAGAAAAGCCGAAGAAGCCTTGCATAAACAATTAATGAAATAAATTTAACACCATATGATAAACAGTGAAACCCAATAAGAGAAATTCAAACAATTTTAAGTTTATCTTTGTTTTTATTGATGCTTTGTGTATTTCATACATCATTTTCCAATTCAGTTCAGGCATATTTCCCTTTCCCTTTCCCCCACCCCACCCCATCCCAGATCATTCATTCTGCCATAAATCAATTTGCACGCAGTTGTGCCCAAACCCACACAGCCCCTTGGTCCCACCATCCAGCAGGGGGGGCTTCTATGTTCAATCAAGTTGATCAAATGAGTGTCCAGGCTATATTGCTGTAGGTTCACCATTCACCCCAATCACAGCCCTTACATTCTACCACGCCCCCTCTTCCACAGATTTTTCCCTAGGCTTAGACAAGGGGCACAGGTGGATGCAGAAGCTCACACCTGTACTACTTTACAGTTTACCAAGTGCTTAAACATACATTTTCTCTTCTGTTGTTTGACAGAGAAAATTAAGATCAAGTTCTTCTTTTCCAGAAGGAAGCAAACCCAGACATTAGTCAGTACATTAGTACTACAGAGTGTAGCCCTGAGACTTTAGATGTGCAAAGGGGTTTAGAAATGCAAGTACGACTTGGGCGGCAGAGGCAGGCGGATCTTTGTGAGTTCAAGGCCAGCCTGGTCTACAGAGTGAGTTCCAGGACAGCCAGAGCTACAGGGAGACCCTGTCTTAAAAAAAAAAAAAAGGGAAAGAACAGAGTTTTTATCCTAATCTTAGGGTCTTGAAAGGGGCTGACAGTTCACAAATGACGCCAGCTTAAGTGGTTTAAGAACAGTTGTTCTGCCTCAATCTAGATTTTTCTTCCTCCACAGAATACTAACTGTACACATAATATGCAGTAATGTTGTATGCTCTACTTGAATGTGAATTTTCTTTTTTTTTTGTTTTTTGGTCTTTTTGAGACAGGGTCTCCCTGTAGCCCCAGCTCTCCTAGAACTCACTCTGTAGACGAGGCTGGCATGGACTCTTACCAGGACACTAACTTCTCAGACACCTTTGGTGGCTCAGGCCTTTTCTCTCCTGAATCTGTGAACACAGCTGATATTCAAAAGATGTGAATGTGAACTTTTTTAAATTTCAAAACAAAACGGAGCATATATTTTTAGTTGTTTACATTCTGAATGAAGGGAAAGTTGTGGCTTATAATTAACACCAACAACAAACAAAACAATAACAAAAATGTTCATAGGATACCTCCAGAGCAAAGTAAAATAATCAAAATTAAGGCAGTTTGTTGCCTGAAGTATTGGTTTCTTTTTTAATGTAGTTCATAGAAGAGATTTATGCTTTCTCATAAATCTTAGATTGTAGAGACATGAACTTCAAGCTATGTCCTCACTAGAATAAATGGATTTTTGTGGTATTGTTTTTTTTTTAGTAGGAAATTACCCAGTTTGACTTACATATAAGGGTTTGGTGCCAGGATCCACAAATAAGGGATACCATATGTCATTTATTTTTTGTGTTTGTGCACTTAGCAGACCTTTTTTAGATATAAAACAATTTTATGCATAACCCAAATTGTACATAGCTCACACTTCTGCTTCTTTTTCTTTTTTTAATAATAGACTAAGAATTACTTCATTTTACTGGAAATTTTGTATATTAAAATAATAAATGTATCTTATATATAGAAAGGTTGCATTTATAATTTTTAAATAAATGGTGTGTGCTTTACATTGTGCACAGTAAAATATGTTTACCTCTCTCATATATTAACAAAATATTCCTTTGATATTTTTAATTATGTTTTTGAATACCTTTATATATTTATTATACATATATGTAATAATATACCAGTTTTTTAGCTTTTTTTTACTATTTTTATTGAAGCTTTATGCATTTCATACAACATTTATCAGTCCAATTTAGATTTACTCCCCTTTACATGCCCCCACCCGACCTGAATTTGTGCATTCTGCATTACATGTCTTGCACTTTTCTCAGTCTTTTTTTTTATTGATGCTTTGTGTATTTCTTGCATCATTATCCAATTCAGTTCAGGCATATTTCCCCTTCCCCCCCATCCCCCCACCCCATCCCAGATCATGCATTCTGCCATGACTGTCCTGCATCTTTCTCTCAGTTTTTTTTTTTCCATTTTTTAGCAATAGGTGATAATTTATGAGTACAAGCATCCTTCATGTAAAACCAATTTGCAACAGTTGTGCCCAAACCCACACAGCCCCTTGGTCCCACCATCCGCAGGGGGGCTTCTATGTTCAATCAAGTTGATCAAATGGTGTCCAGGCTTATTGCTGTAGGTTCACCATTCACCCCAATCCAGCCCTTACATTCTACCACGCCCCCCTCCACAGATTTTTCCCTAGGCTAGAAAAGGGCACAGTGGAAACAGAAGCTCACACCTGTACTACTTACAGTTTACCAAGTGCTTAAAAATACATTTTCTCTTCTGTTGTTGACAGAGAAAATTAAGATCAAGTTCTTCTTTTCCAGAAGGAAGCAAACCCAGACATTAGTCAGTACATTAGTACTACAGAGTGTAGCCCTGAGACTTTAGATCTGCAAAGGGGTTTAGAAATGCAAGTACAACTTGGGAGGCAGAGGCAGGCGGATCTTTGTGAGTTCAAGGCCAGCCTGGTCTACAGAGTGAGTTCCAGGACAGCCAGAGCTACAGGGAGACCCTGTCTCAAAAAAAAAAAAAAAAGAAACAACAGAGTTTTTATCCTAACCTTAGGGTCTTGAAAGGGGCTGACAGTTCACAAATGACGCCAGCTTAAGTGGTTTAAGAACAGTTGTTCTGCCTCAATCTAGATTTTTCTTCCTCCACAGAATATTAACTGTACACATAATATGCAGTAATGTTGTATGCTCTACTTGAATGTGAATTTTTTTTTTTTTTGGTCTTTTTGAGACAGGGTCTCCCCGTATCCCCGTAGCTCCGGCTGTCCTGGAACTCGCTCTGTAGACCAGGCTGGCCTCAAACTCACAGAGTTCCGCGTGCCTCTGCCTCCCAAGTGCTAGGATTAAAGGCGTGCACCACCACGCCTGGCATTTACATATTTCTGTATGTGTATCAATGTACTGTCTGCATGCAAGTTTGTGCACCCGTGTCGTGCAATGCCGCCGAGGTCAGAAGAGGTTGTCGGATTCCCCTGGAACTGGAGTTCTCCTGGCATTGGAGTTTCAGATGGTTCTCGGCCGCCATGTGGGTGCTGGGGATCGAACCTGGGTTCTCTGTAGGAGCGGTTGGCGCTCTGCAAGGCCATCTCTCCAGCCCCATTGAATTTGAATTTTCACAAGCAAACCATGAACAATTTACTGTGAACAGTTGTAAGAAGCATTGATGATCTTCCCTACCACGCCTGATGGGGTGGAAGGAGAGACTGTCATGTCAGACTTGCCACCATTCACCTGCTCAGATTTCAGCCAATCAGGCAGCTGTTGGTCTCTGGCATCCTCCCCACCCAATCCCACTGGGTAACTGAGAATCTGACCATCCTATTGGCTACTGCCTCATTTACGACATCATTCTCCCTCCAAATCTACCGGTACCCAGTAGAATCTTGGGGTTTCCATAGAGCTGCCTGTAAACAAATCATCGCAACGAATATACACCCGTGTCCCTCTCCCGCCCCTCCCACCCTTCCCAATTCACCATTTCAGTCAGTTTTCTGATGCAGTCTTTCTGTTGTTCTTCTTTTACTATGCATCCCTCTCCACGAGAAATATTTATATCTGGGTTATTAAACAATTTACTACAAGTATTCTCTTTACTTACCCAAACCCCATATCCTGTTTTGTAGTTTTTCAGTTACAGGGAACATACCTGTTGACCAGAATTAAGCTGAAAAAAATTTTCTAGTCCGTCCAAACTGTCTCCTTCTGGGCTACATGCCACTAGTTCAGGGAAGTAAACCTAGCTTTTCTTGAATCAAGTTATCTTGGAATGGGAAGAACAGATATCAAAAGTAACACTTGCATAATAGACAGAGACCAAAAATATCTTTCAGTAGCCAAAGGTAACCCATTACTTGTCTATGCCCCTTTAATATGAATCTACAACTGGAAGTCCAGTACAAACTAGGAATGGACTGAAAACCAATCACAACCCTGTGTGATTATAATCCCATTTAGACTATTGGTAAAGTGGCTTTAATGTTTATACCATTCCACTCTAGAAACAGTTAACCACTTCAATCCAGTACAAGTATCTTATTTTCTACTAAACTTTGCAATATTTATGCCCATCCAGCTGAATGGGGCAGTTCCCCCAAACACATCACCACAAAATAAAAACCTTAAAGTGACTCTACAAGTTCGTCGGGCAGGCTCTGGCCAATCAAATCTTTCCAGGTATTCAGAAATGCACCACATAAGCCTGGAAAAAGCCTGTCTATCTGCCCCAAAGATGTTCCGTCTAGTAATCAAAATATCCCACACATAAAACAAAACCAAATGCCTTGAATTCTATTTTATCTAGTATTACATTAAGGGCTCCTCCTTCTTTTTTAGTGCCAATTACTTGTATTATTTTTTACCCTCCTTGGGATACTATCTCTAAAGGTGACGTAAGTTTCTTGGAGTCAAGGAAAGAAAAAAAAGGTGTGTTTTGTTTCCTAATCCATTCTTCTAGTCTCTGTCTCTTAATTGGAGAATTCATTCCATTGATATTTAAAACTGCTGTTGAGAGAATTAAATTGTTTCCAAACATTTTGATTTCTAGTACAATCTTACCCTAGGTTTTTATTTCATTTGGTTTCTAGAGTTGATTGGTTATAGTCGTCCTTGCCCTGTGCCTTTTGTATTGCTTGAAGTATTCTCTGCAAGCCTGGCTTATTGGAGAGGAATTCTTTCAACTTATTTATATCATGGAACATTTTCCTTTCTCCTTCAATTTTAATAAACATTTTTTGCTGGATAAAGTACTCTTGGCTGGCATATATAGTCTTTTAGTACCAGGAATATTTTAGACAAGGCTCTTCTGGCTTTTATTGTCTGCATTGAGAAATCAGCTATAATTCTGATAGGTTTTCCTTTGTAGGTAATTTGTTGTTTTTCTTTTGCAGCCTTCAGTACCCTTTCTTTGCTTTGAACATCTAGTGTTTTTACTATGATATGGAATGGAGAATTTCTTTTCTGGTTCTGTCTGCTTGGAGTTCTATATACTTCTAATACTTTTATAGGCATCTCTTGGTTTAATTTGAGAAAATTTTCCTCTAAAATTTTGTTGAAGACCTGGACCATATCGTTATCCTGTGAGTTTTAGTCTTCGTATATCCTTATAATTCATAGGTGTGATCTTTTTATAGTATCCCACAGTTCCTGGTTATTCCATTCTTGTGCTTTTTAAATTTTTCATAATTTTTACTTGATTAATCCAATTCTTTCATATTGTCTTCCAATCTTGGTATTCTATTCTTTACTTCATCCATTCTATTATTAAGAGTTTCTCCCATCCTTTCCAAGTTGTTTGTGGAATGTTGCATTTCTTTTTTCATTTCACCTTGAATTTTCTTTAATGTTTCTATATCTTTTGTAATTTTATTCTGCAATTTATCATTGTCCTCTTTCAATTTATCCCCGTCTTCTTTTAGATCCAGAACTTCCTTGTTCATAAGCTCTTTAAATACACTCAACCCCTTAATTTCTCTAATCATATGCATAATTGTTCTTTTGGGATCTGTATCCTGAGTTATATGCAAGGGGTCTTCATTAGAGGGTACTTCAATAGAGGTATTAGTGTTTGGTGGAGATCCACTTGAGTCTTTCCTTGAGCTTTTGGTATTTGGGTAGCTTCTGTTGGGAGTGGTTGTAATGTGAAGTTTAGGTGTTTATTGAGCTGATATTGAAGTTAGTTATATTCTTCAGGTATTTGTTGACTTCTTAATTGATGTACAGGTATGGATACTTTTAGACTCCAAAATCTCAACTCTATCCTAACACTGTACATACCAACACCCCTCACTCAACCAGCAAACAGTTCACCCAATGGACTAAGCCATGCAACACCCAAGCCAGCCTGAACCCCCTAGGCCTGCTTGTGAAACTCACACCTGGATGTCCCCAGGCACTTCTGGTCCTGTGGGCTGGAAGGTCACAATGCTTCCCCTGCAATGCAGCCAGAGTCCCCCACATCCAAGTGGAGTAAACCCCAATCATCCACCTGGTGAGACATACTCACAGAACCACTGTATGTCACCTTTAATCTACCCACCTATCCTCCAGGGCCAGGCTCCAAGGTCTGTACCTGGGTTCAGTAGGTGAAAGGGTCAGCTGACACAGGGCTTTTGCTGTTATCTCCTGATGCCTTCTGGTTATGTCTATAGTGCCAAGATGTAGTCCCTAAGGATCCAAATGCCCTCAGACCACCTCCGACACTTCTGCACCTTCTTGAAGTACCTTAAGTCCCCCTGTCTGACTTTGCCCTTAGCTGCTTAGTATGCACTTGCTGCCTCAGAGCTGCCATCTTGGAAAAGCACCTGATGGCATCATTTTACATTATAGTAGTGATTTATGGGGGTTCAGTTTCTCCTTACCTTCACAATCTTGTCTGACTTAGTGATGACAGCCACCTAACAGGTGTGAAGTGATAACCCGATGTTGCTTGGACTTGCTTTCCACTGATTACAAATGGTGTTGCAAGACTTTCAGTGCTTATTGGCCAATAGCATATCTTTTTCAGAAAATGTCTATTCACAGTATTGTCCCATTTTATTTTATTTTATTTTTTTTTCAGTTTTTTTTTTTTTTTTTTTTTTTTTTTTTTTTTTTTTTTTTTAGATTTTTTTTTTTTTTTTTTTTTTTACGAAGGGATTACATGTGAGTACGCATCCTTCATGTAAACCCTATTGCCAGCGTGTTGTGCCCAAACCAACCACAGCCCCACCATCCAGTGGGGGGTGGGCTTGTATGTTCAATCAAGTTGATCAAAATGAGTGTCCAGACTAATTGCTGTGGTTTCACCATTCACCCCAATCGCAGCCCTTACATTCTACCATGACCCCTTTCCGCAGGATTGTTCCCTAGGCTTAGAAAAGGGGCACAGGTGGATGAGAAGGAAACAGTCCACTTCTCTGGCAGCTGTTGCTGGACTCTGGTCAATTCTGGCTGTTTCCTTTCATGGGCTGACAGTTTTTCCAGGAATAACTTTTCATCCTACTAATGAGAAACAAGCAATTAGATATATAGGTATTTAACAGACTAAATGTTCTGTAGGTTACTTTAGATAGACACATGTTGGATGGTTGTTAATCCATGAATTACATTTTTCTGTTAAATATGACAGGGTCTACTGTGGCTTATAACATCTCCCAACCTGTAGAGATGTAAGCTTGTGGTCCAGCCATGGGTTATTTCTCCAAGGAGAGGGCCAATAGCCAATTAGATTTGGGATATACAGGCACATGGCTGCCTCTGCTGCACAGTATTTCCAGGCAGGTGAGGTGTAGCTGGTGCTGACGGTGGAGTCTTGCTTGACTCAGGGAGACCCATATTTGCTTTATTGGTTTAGTGGCCTTTGGTAACACTCTCTGGCATTCCAGAGGCCATCTGTACACTTGCATGTGTGGTCTCAATACATCCCTCCCATGTTAATGTCAGGTCTTCGGCAGCAGGGTCTTATTGCCTCTCCTCCTGTAGGTATCCCAACCTAGAGGCAAGGAGCCCTTACCTCTTGTGGGGCCTTGGATAATCAGACTGTCTTTTTATTGTTTAGTTATATTCTTCATAGGTTTAGATGCAATCCCTAATAATAATTGACTTCCAACTCTTCCTCCCATTCAGTGGATTGGCCTTAATCCAAATCATCCAAATCTTAACACTTCCATATATAGTTTCTTCTTAGAGTTCTACAGCTCAAATTAAAATCAGTAACCAGCTGCAGAGCATGTGCAGTAGGTGGCCACCTGGTTCTTCTGGGTGATGGTATCCAGTTATCCCACCAACTTTGATAACAATGTTACTCTTTCTCCTGTGAAACTTCCTTGTCACCGTTATAGGAATGCAAGTGTAGAGATATAGCTATTAATTTTATATTCTATTCTACTCATCAACTCCTGTGCTATATGTCTAGGGATGTAGTTCAGTGGGAGAGCATTTGTCTAACATGTATGACACCCTAGATTCCTCCCTAGCATCTCCGATTAAAAAAGAAAAGAAATAAAACCACAATTGTACTTCTATTAGCAGCATTGTCTCTGCTCCACATCCTGACAGAAAATTTTGGAATCACTTGTGTGTGCATCCCACCTTCATACTTCTTTTCCATGGTTGTTTTGGCTCTCCTTAGACTTGATTTTCCTCTATAAATTTTTGTCAGAATATTGATATTTTTCATAGAGATTACATTAGATATGAAGATTACTTTATGAATCCTTTCCTCTCAACAAAATTGTTTTCCAATCCACAAACATAGTTACTGTAGTTTATATCTGGAACATTTCTCAAAGGTCTGTGTTTTAAAGGCTCTACTCCCCAGAGGACTGCGAGGTGTATGGGAAGCCAGGTCTACTAGCCTTTGGGAGCAGGCCTCTGAGAGGATGTTTTTGACATGGCCTCTTCCTTCTCTCTCTTCACATCCTGATCATGAAGTGGACAGTTTTGCTTTTCCACTTGCTTCCTGCTGTGATGGGCCACCTCTCCATCACAAACACTGATGATCATAGACTGATACCTCCAAACTCTGAGCCAAAGTACATTTTTAAGTTGATTTCCTCTTGTATTTGTTAGAGCAATGGAAAGCTAACACAATGGTGAATTTTCTTCATTTTTGACATCTTTTAATTTTCTGCTTTCAAAAATGCTGTGGTGTTAAATCTAGAAGTCTTATAACTACCGTGATATGTTTACAAGTATTTGATGATAGTGTAAATATATTTTCTTAATTTAAGTTTGGTTTCTTCATTGCTATTACATACTGATTACATATCACAAAATCTGGATCAGTTTGTTTATTAACACTCAGAGCTTCTGTAATATTCATTGGAATTTATATAGATGCTCTGGTATTTGTTGTCTGGCCCTGGAAGGATACATGTTCTTTGCTTATTAAGTTTGATATCAGTTGGTCCCTTTTCATAGATTCTTTTCTCAGATAAGGGAGTTGCCTTCTGTTCCTATAAATGGCAAAATGTATTTTGTAATTTTTCAAATTATTTTTTTCTGAATTTATGAAGATCATGAGGAGGTATTTCTTTTCTAATGACACACTACATTGATCTATTTTTGTGCGTTGAACCAACTTTGTATTCCTATAAAAATCCCATTTGCCATTTCATTGTGATGTATCATTCTCTTTATATTGTGCTGGAATCAGTGTGGTATTTTTGTTTTCAATTTTTTTATGTTAATCACCATGAAGGATTGGATTATAAGGAATGAGTCTGTCCGGTTTTGCTCTTGAGGTAATGCTGGCTTTCGAGGAACAGATGGAAAGTTTTTGTTCATTTTCTCTATTTCAGAAACATTTATAAAGCTTGAAAACTCTGTATAGGCTGCATTCCCCATGGTGTTTTATCAGCAACAGAGAAGTACCTAGTACACTAGTCATGTGGCATAGTTACTGGAATTTCTTTATCTTTATTTACATACACTTCATTTTGATGAAATAAATGCTATCATTCTTTACTTTTGGAATATTTTGTAGTAATTACATTCTGTGAAATAAAGTTTAGGAAATATAAAGAAAAAGAAAACTTGAAAATTCCTAATATAACACAAGTTCATTAATCACTTTCTCCATACTTTGCCTTAGCTCTCTAAACACGTTATCTTTCAAGCACTTATTTTGTGCCTCTTTGTTCTCTCTGATGTACATTATCTCCCCATTTCACCACCCTTCCTTCCTCCTACTCCTGCTTCTCTATGAATGGACCATGTCTTTCTCAAATTTTATATGCCTTATACATTTTTGTGAACTGGATATTTGAATATCAAAATATGGCAACTCCAGAATGAGTCTGTTCTCTACCTAGAGATTGTTCTGCTGTTTGTTGAAAAGGTTATTTTCCCTATTCAGTGATATTCTGAACCTGGTTTTGAAAACCTAGTATAGTCATTCGTGACTACTGAAATCTCTTATCCAGTGAATTTCTAATGATTATAAAAAAACACTTTCTTAAAATATCTAGTCAGATGGTAACATTTCCATTTTTGCAGATAAAGGTGTGGTAAGGTGTACATTCAATGGTAGCCAGAGTGTCTACAATCCAATGTACCCTTACCTTTCTGCTTACTCAGAGAATGGAGGTTAGCCAGAAGTGATGGCTCAGCATTTTCTCACAGCTTTTCGTCAATATGCACAGAATCCTGGACATCTAGACAAATCTATGCTTAGATTTTTAAGAATATTTCAAAATCCTTTTTACCACCAAATCCCCTTCCTCAACCTTTCCTACTACACTGTTTTGAGTTATGTATCATTTGTTTCAACTGTGGTGGTACCGCCTTCAGGGTGGGGCTCTCCCACATCAAGCAGACATGGCCACAGGCCAGTCTGATAGAAGATATTCCCCAGTGGGGGGTTCTCTTTTCCCAGGTGTGCCAAGGTAACAACCAACTTTTACCATGAAAACCAATATTGAAATGGGGAATGGTTACAGATGCCAACTTTCAAAGCAGACTGTATAATCCAGTACTGCCTGGCTGAGATGCCTGGGTAGTCTGACTTAGGCATGTTCGAGTGACTAGAGATAAGATGCAGCCTCCAGCCCTAACTTTAGTCCTTCATCTGAAAGACAAGGTCTTACTAGGGGTCACTGGACTTGGAGGCCCATCCCTACTGTCCTAAGATCCTTTGATCTTTCTTAAATCCCTGTCTCTATGCAGTGTCCTCTGTGCACACCTAATATTGGATCAAAATTGACTTTACTGGAGTCTTAGTTACAGTCTGTTTCCAGATTCACAATTTCCTGCACACAAGCACAGAAGGAGGGTAGAATGAGCCCTGGAATAGCGACAGCTCCCTCCAGCTCACAGAGCTAGTCTGTAGTGGGTTGGCAAGAAAGACTCTGAGATGGAGAGGTGGGATCCCTATCTCCAAGCAGCATGCCTGTCAGTCCTTCAGTAGTATTCCTGATTAATCTCTTGGCATATTTGGTGTACTCCTTTGAGGCTGAATAATCCTGGGTTCTCCCCAAACTCAAGATTCTGAACAAATTTGTGTAAGACTGCTAAATGTAACATAGCTCTTTCTACTCCAAAAGATCAAAGGCCAAGGAATTTATTTGTTTTGCAAGGGCATCTTGTGGCTGCACCTCCCTGGCTCCCTCCTCTCCGCTGTTGGTACCACCCCAAGCTTGGTTGCCTTACTGAAATTCCGTGGTGCTGCCTACTATCCAGCCTGATCTTAGCTGCTGTAGATGCCTGCCCTGGAGTCTTGAGGGCCATACTCCTTACGTACTTCCCAGACAGACATGAGTCTGGACAATTCCAGAGATAGGATTCTTGGAACAGGTAGAAGGAGTCTTGGCTCAGCTCTCACTGAGCAAAGAAACTTGGGTTTCCCCAGCCTCCGGCCACAGTCTCTTACCTGATGACAAGACAGTCATAAAAGTCCCAGTGAGGTAGGGTAGCAAGGTGGGCAAATTAAATCTTAAATGCTCGTCCTTAGGTCAGTCTTCCCCCGGGAAATCTGAAGTGAATTTTATTGGTTGAGTATGCAGGACCCACTCTTTCAGTGCAGAGTTCTGGGGAAATACAACCCTGAAGAGACTCCAGTCTATTCGAGAGGAAAAAGAGTGGATGTAGCCCTTGTTTTGCATTCAAGGTCAGAGAAAAGGGCTCGGGGTCCAACTCCACTTGTGCCCTGACAGTGGTTAGTCTGCGAAACAGAGGAAGGTCAGGGTCTTTCTAGCCAGGAGGCTGCTGATGGTGGCTGCTCATGTTCCTTTGGAGGCGACTGGAGGGTCTGGATGGTTAGTGAAGTGACTGAGACATGGATTACCAGGAAAGGCAGAATTTTCAGCTTCTGATGACATAGAGGTCAGTCCTGTGCTTCCTTTTCATTTTACTCACTGAATTGCATAACTGATCTTAAGAGCCAAAATTAAAGGCCACTGGGGCAGGGGCAGGGGGAGTCCTTCTAAGAGAAACACCAGTAGCTGGAAGTCAAACCAGATGTTATGTGGACTGCCAGGGGCTATATGGAAAGATGGTGGTAAGATTGCAGTTCTCTGATGGTCACGGGTCAGAAAAGGTCCAGCACAGGTCAGCCCATGTCAGCCTGGTCCCTAGAGACAATCTGGAACAGTACTAGGAAGGTGTAGGGCAGAGCACCTGGCCTCCTCCAGCAGATGGAGCAGAACATATACACTACTCCAAGGGGACACAGAAGGTTTGCTGCAGTGGCCGTGTTGCTGCATATAGATCAGTAACTTTCAGATATCGGCCTGAAGGTGCAGTTTCTCCAGGGACTGCTGGCTTCCTGGCCTTGGTCTGAGGCTACACTGCCCTAGGCCAACAAGGGCCTGTGTATCTTTGGCGTGCATGGAAACAGGGCTCAAGACAGGATTAAAAGCACTGTTTCCTCTATTAGAAATATGCAATACCTGAGTATAGGATAGATTTTTCACACTCTGTCTCTGCTTTGCCTCACTAAAGAGAGCAGATCTGAGCAAGAGAAAGACTCTGAGGGAAGAAAGGCCAGTCTTGGGGATGAAGTCAGCAGAGGGCGCCTTCCACCATTGCTCCCATTTGAACCGACACCAGGTTGCTTGAATATATGGTGGAGGAGACATTCTTTTGAGGCACAGGTTCAATGTGGAATGGTTGAGTCAAACTAACTAGCATATCCGCAACCTGGAGGACTGACTCATCCTTCCTTCAGGGAACGTTTACAATTAAGTCAACTACTCTCATTAACTTAAAAACATATTTTTCTCAGGTAAAGAGATGGCCCAGTGGTGGAGGGCTTCCTGGTCTTCCTGAAGCCAAACATATCACAGTGCTCACAGACAAACACACACACACACACACACATAGCTTCATCACAGCACCCACAGAGACAAAAACACAGGACACACACACACACACGCACACACAAGAGCCCTCAGAGAAACACACACATACCAGAGACACACACCAAACAGACATAGGCATCATAAACAGCACAGACAATACAGTACACACAAAAGCATACACACATTTTACACACACATGCATACACAGAAACAACCATTCCATACATACAAGCATACATACAGACACACATTCCATACCACCTCTACACATGTGCACCCAAACACCCAAATAGTTATGGCTGGATGACAGCTTCTCCTTCCTCTGTGGGGGCATCCTGGGACAGGAGCCAAGCACACCAAGCCCCTCCTCCTTACTTGACATCCCAGGGCCTCAAGTTGTCCTGGCTGGTGGCTCATGAGATTTCATTTTTACATTTTGTCAGAAATTAAGTGTCTAGAAGATTGTAGTAAATGAGCACCTTCCAAAGATCATTTCATGGGCCTAGAGAGAGAATGCGGTTTCTTTGACATTCTGATTCCCAGTTCAAGTCCTATTCTTTGAAAAAGAAAATCTTGCTCAGTGTGGTGGCACACGCCTTTAATCCTAGCACTCAGGAAGCAGGGGCAGGCCCATCTCTGAGACCCTGTCTCAAAAAGACCAAAAAAAAAAAAAAAAAGAAGAAAATGAAAATCTTACCCACCTGGAGATAGTCACTCAGTGTATGGTGACAAAACACTGTCTGTTCACTTGGAGACAAGTTCCATCGTGGCTGTGGTTACTGACCTTGTTTAGCCCTGTTTTCTAACTAAAGATAATGAATACACTTTAAGCATAATTTATTTCACTATTAAAATGTGTGACACACCAAAGAACCAAGGTTCCATGTCACATTCAGCCACCAAATAGTCCCTGTCATGTGGAAGGAATCACATGCTGACAGATTTTTGTCACAGTGGGACTGAATAAGGATGTTAGCAAAATGCTTGACACACAATGAGCTTGAGCTGAACCTCAGGATGGAGCTGGGAAGGGTGGGGCCTTTGTGAAAGCACCAGGGCCTGGACTCTGTCTGCCTGCTGAGAGACCAGCACACTCCTTGACCCCAGTTACTCATGGTGGAGGCATTGAGAAAATGCTCTGGGTTTTTAGGGCACTTACATTAGAGCAAAACGATGCATCTTTCTGCAAAAGCCAGAGGCAGCTACTGCTGGCACAGATCCCCTGTGCCTCCAGCAAGTGCCTTGTTCCCGCTCAGAGGCACTCAGGTGTTGGGTGGTCACCATGGATTCTAAATTCTACAAAGCTATGGGGATCCTGAGGACCTTTGGAAAGTCACCCATAATCCCCAGACAAGGAAGCACATTATGAAGTTGAGCAAGGACTGGGTAGTTCAGTGACCACCTCCCCCCACCAATGCTCTCAGATAACAACCTATTACCTACTGAAAAACTCCCTGACAGCTGTGGACAGCATAGAAAACAACAACAACAACAACAACTATTGGATCAGAGTATCTGAGATTTATGCTTTAGTTGTTTTTGGAGTTTCCTCCCATTCTGCCTTTAACATCCTTGCTAACTCACCTTTGATGTACAGACCAACTTCACTGTGTGGAGACACTGTAAAAGATGACTGTGTAAAGGGGGAGGCAGGTCAAAGAAATCAGCCAAGTGTCTTCTGTCACAGCAAAGAGGACTTCTCTGGAGAAATGTGGGCCAGCTCATTGCCTAGCCACTCTTTTGGCTCTGCACTTACAGTGAAATTAATCCAAGTGCTCAGATGGTACATCCACTCAGAAGGCTTCTGATTGAAAGTACAGTGTTAATTCACTTGCCTTCTGTCCACCCAATGGTTAGGCTTGTTGAGCTTGGTAGAGCAAAGCAGGAGGAGGATGTGCTTGCTTACACTGTGTTGCCGGTGTGGATGCAGGTTTCCTCAGACAGCTTGCTCCCTGGGCTTGGTTAAGTCTTGACCCAGTATTACCACAGGCGAGCTTTATTAGTGCACCAACAGAAAGGGAACTGTAGGTCAAAGGTTCTAAATGAGAACCTGAAACAACACAACCCTTATACAAATCAGCGTGTGTCAAATGGCAGAAGCAGAAACACCCCATCCCCTTCACTCATGCCGTCTTCTTGCCAAGCTCAGATGAATTGTTTCCAAGGGTGAAACACAGTAGAGAGAGAGGGAGAGAGAGAGAGAGAGATTGAAGTACACAGGACCTGGTCCTTGAGAGATGTGACTGACTTAGGGCTGAGAGAAAGGGAAGCAGATCTGGCCTACTCATCCAGTGTGACTTAGTTAAGGATAGGGCTTACCAGAGGCAGGATTGCCTTTCATGACAAAGGTTCAGCCTACCTCTTGCAGTTGCCCCTAGACATGTGTAACAAAATGTAAAACATCCTCATTGCCTTTGTCCCATCTCAAGAAACAGAAACTTTTACTGAGGTTTTGGCTCAGGGAAGGAGGGTACATGGTGATAGTTTGTGTCTCTACCTTTCTCACACTGTCATGAGGAATGCGTGCCAGGAGGCCTTTGGCTCTGCAGCACCACCCAAGCAAAATCCTTTAAAGGGCATTTTTGAGAGTGGCCATAGAAGATGCTGTCTGAGTCTACTCACTCTCTTTCTCTCTCTTTCTCAGGTCCAGTCTTAGAGACCTCATCCCTGTGAGAAGCACCCTCTCCTCTCTGCTGCTTCTAAGGAAAGTCACAATGCAGTATAGTCACAACAGCCAGCAAGCCAATGTCCTGGGTGGTGCTCAGGCCCAGAGGGAGGGAAGGGGCCTCAGTAGCGGTCAGGTGTCCATGCAAAATGAAGCAGGAAAAACCGCCAACATGAGGGAGGGATCTGGAGAGTTCTGCCATAGAAACAGCAAGTACTTCCCAAAATTCTCAAGGGGCTTCCTCTCCACCCACCTCCATGGGCTCCACTGAAGGAACACCCTCTGATGGGGCCTATGGCAGCCAATGGGAGGAAGGTGAGTGTCCTGGGTCCTTCCTGCATAATGAACTAAAGACAAAGATAATTGACTTGGTGGGGTTCCTGCTCCACAACTATCCAATGAAGGAGATGACCTTCAAGAGAGAAATTGAGTATATGGTCATAGGAGATGAGGAGAACTACTTTGTGTTCTTTAGTAAGGCCTCTGAGTTCATGAATGTGGTCTTTGGAATTGACTTGGTGGACCTGGACCCTTTGGTTCACATCTATGTCCTGTCCCTGCCCTGGGGATCACCTATGATGGGATGCTCCATGGTGTCCAGGGCATTCCCAAGACAGGCCTTGTAGTGTTAGCCCTGTGTGTTTTCTTCATGGAGGGCAACTGTGTGAGAGAGGAGAGGTTCTGGGGTGTGTTGAATTGCATAGGGATTCCTGTTAGCAGGAATCAGTTTCTATTTGGGGAGCACAGGAAACTCCTCACTGAGAATTTTGTGCAGGAAGGGTACCTGGAATACAGGCAGGTGCCTGACAGTGATCCTCCTTGCCATGAGTTCCTGTGGGGCCCAAGGGCTCATGCTGAAACCACCAAAATGAAGGTCTTGGGATTTTTTTGCCAGAGTCACTAGGAGAGATCCCAGATCCTACCCTGAGAAGTGTGCAGAGGTTCTGGGAGAGGAAGGAGAGAGGGCCTAGGCTGGAATTTCCCATCTGATGTGACTGCTGCTCTGATCAGCACACTTTCTAGTGCACTAGCAGTTTCCGACCATTATAATGTCACACAGGGTGGGAGTAGAGTGTGATCCATTTCACTCTTTCTGTTCTGTTTTCGTGACTGTTTGGTATGTCTTCCTGGTATTCCAAAATGTTACTTTTTTGAAAATGTGATTAGCTTCAGGTTTTACGTTTACAGACCACATTTGTAATGCATGTAGTGTTGTTTATCCATGTTAGGAGACTTTTCATATTTTGAAACCTGATTATGCCTTCTGTCTAAGTTGTAATTTATCACAAGCTACCATGCACTTGTATTGGTGTTTCCTTTTGCAATGTAAATAAACTTGACATTAACATGGAGAAAAGAATAAAATTAAATTTTCTTATGGTATTATGTTTAGTCTCTCATTCTGGGTAATTCTTTGAAATGAAATATAAAGCATGCTAGATGTAATCTCTTCGACAAACCTTGATTGAGACTTGCCCTTTGCTGGGCCATCTGGTGCAGTGCGCACCATCCTTCTCTTGCTGTTCCAGTAGGTGACTTAGGGATATATACCTTTTGGTATTACAAAATATTGATACTTTTACTAGATAGTTTATTTGCTTCACATTTTAAAATTATGGATTATGTTAGTTATGTATTGTTGCTTTTGACCTAATATGAGAGACAGTTTCTATTTTGAAAAACAACCCCAGGTGCCCCTCGTTTTCATTCTATTCAGTCACAATCTACCATAATATTGGAATTGGCATTTCCTTGAAATATGAGAGAACAACGTTAAAATGAAGAAAAATTGATGTTTTTAAAAAATACTTTATCTTTTTTTTTATATGCACAAGTGTATTGCTTACTTGTATGTAAGTGAACCCGGTTTGTGCAATGCCCGTAAAGGCCAGCAGAGGGCATTAAGTCTCCTAGACCTGGAGTTATGGATGGTTGTTAGCCACTATGTGGATGCTGGGTCTTGACACCTAGTCCTCTGCAAGAGAAGCCAGTGGTCTTTACCGTTGAGCTATCTCTCCACAACCTGAAGTTAGTTTTTAAATAATATTTTTATTCTAGAATTTCATGCACTGTTTTGGAAGATATTTATACCCTCTCCCCATGGTGAAGAACCATATTTCAACCACCTCCTCAATTTCATGCTGTCTGTGATTTATATTTTTTAAAATGGCCCTATCCAATCTAATTTGTGTTTCCTAGATACTCTTGGGTTTGGTTCTATCTCTTGGAGTCTGGTTAACTGTTGCAGAAAATTCCTTCTTGGGAGAAATGTGTGGTGTGGTGCAGCACCCTGCCTCTGCCTGTTGCTCCCAAGGTCCCAAAGAAAAACCAAGTAAAACTTGCCAAACTGCAGTTTAGAAGATTTTAGTGAGTTTGATGGGCTTGCTCACAGGGTAAATATTTGAGGGAATCACAGGATTTTGGGTGCTCCACCTCATGTTCATCCTCATCCCAGACCCCTGAGACCTCTGCCCAAAATGGCGACAGTGGGAGAGAACAGCTCCCTAGCACTCTCAGTTTATAAGCCCTTAGCCCCTCTCCCTTATGCAGCTAAGGTGAACTGGATGGTTGGGAGGGGGTCTCTGGATCCGTGGCTCCACCCTTTCCTTCAGAAGAACCATAGTTAAGTTCACAGTCTCAGTGAGGCATGGGTGTCCAGGGTCAGTCCATTCAGAATAAAGTCCACACTATGCCCTACTCCTTTCTTGTGGCCCCTGCGGACTTTCTGCCCACCTCTCCAGCAAGAGTCTCTGGAGGTTTGAGAGAGAGGTAAGATAATCAGTTTTCCATTGTGGTGAGATATTGGGCTCTCAGGACATGTAGCTTACAGGTAGACAATATGACCTGGGAGTAGAGCATAGAAGATTAATTCTGGATACATAGACTCCAGAAAATACAACCAGTGTGCTGAGCACTCCACCAAATAGAGGTCCAAAGTAAGGCAACACTCCCCTTCAGTTCCCTGTCTTGAGACTCTGCCCAAAGTTTCCATTTCAGAAGTTCTAAAAGAAAAGAGATCCCAGCCGGGCATGGTGGTGCATGCCTTTAATCCTAGCACTTGGGAGGTAGAGGCAGGTGGATCTTTGTGAGTTCAAGGCCAGCCTGGTCTACAGAGTGAGTTCCAGGACAGCTGGGGCTATAGGGAGACACTGTCTCAAAAAAAAAAAAAAAAAAAAAAAGAGATCCTGATTTCTTTTAAGAGAAGATGAAAGAAGCTGTGAATGATCCCAGAAGCCCCACTCCAGATGGACAGGCCTAGATGATCAAGGTGTGTGTATCTTTTTGAGTGCAGTGCATCAAGCCGGCTGACCTAAGAATGTTCCCAGTCCACACGCTTGTGCTCCTGCGTCCAAGGGCTTGTGGGATTTACAGTCATCTTGTGACATTCTGGATGTTAGAAGATGCCTTGGTACTGATTGGGGGATTTACCCCCCCAATACTCAGCATGCACAGCCATGGAATTTGGGTGCTCAGGGCCATATTCTCATGTTCCTGGAGTGGAGATGGTGAGTCCTTGGGCTCCAAGTGTGTGGCATGATCTTAGAGTGGGCAACAAAGTCCCTTCTCAGCATAGATGGTCACCAAATATTGCAGCTTTGTCCCAGTGGGTCAGTTTAGGAAAAAATGGGAGCCATTTGTTAGAAGAGCCTCTTCCCACTCTTTTCCTCCTGCCTGTAGAACAGTCTTTTCCAGATATCCCAGAGGTAAAGTGAAGCTCTTGACGCATAGAAAGGAAGTAGTGTGTGAGAATGAATCACAGAAACTCCATTCTCCACAGAACACAGCAGAAAGTATGTGTGGTGAGTGCTACACCAGATAGGAGCCCACGTGTGGGAATGATCCTATTCCCTCCATGTCAGGGAGTCTGCTCACGGGAGCCATTTCTCATGTTCCCACATAGGAGGGTGTCTGGTGGCTTTCCGAATCAGAAGGGATGTGGAAGCACAACACAGACAGACTTGCCATGATAATCAAGAAATGTTATGCACTTTAGGGGTCCTGCACCAAAATTAGACTGAAGTGTGAAAACGAGCCCCTCCCCTGCCTATGGAATATACAATAGGGAATTTAAGATGCTGAGAGTCATTTTGTGAAGTTCCTGGAGTCTGGAGGGTACTTCAGGGATGAGCCCTCCCCATCTTTCAGCATCTACATCTGGGGACTTGAGGGGCTGAGATCCATTTTGTGAGCATCTTTAAAGGCAACAACCAGGCTGCTGTGGTAACCAAGGAGAGGTGTGAGCCTCAGGGGGATGTTGTAGGCCAATTTTGTGTCAGAGGGGTTCCCAGTTGATGCAGTTTAACACATTGTTTTCCCAAGCACTTAGTGCTGTCCCTGTCTTCTCTAGGACATCTTGCTAGGTTCTTCTTTCTGGATGCTGTACAGACACTAATTTTGGAGATTTCAAAAAGAGGCCTGAATCAATTTCAGAGTGAAAGTCAGGCCAAAGTGTGGACAAGCGAAACCACATTCCTGATACAAGGATTTGAAATATTACACTTGTGCCCCTGTGGTCCACACTGCACCTAACACTGGCCCACTCTTAGGGATAAGCGCTCTGCCCCCAATGTCACTGTGGACAATATGGAAGAGGATTCTCAGAGGTCCCCTAGCACAGATAACAACTTCATGTTCAAGGCATACGAGAGACCTGTGAAAGGAACGGAGATGCTCCAGCCATCAATAATGGCCAAAGTAATAGCCCTGATGGGGTCCACGTGGCAGAATGATCCCCTTTCCCTACCTTTCTAGGGACTCTAGTTAGCATTTCAGGGGATCTCAGAAAGGCGATGGCCACCTGTCTTTGGGACCCTAGGTGAGAACTAGGGGAAGGTTGTAGAAGCTCCACTCCTGACAGACAGAGCAGAAAGTCAACTTACATTGATTCCTTCAAAGGTCTGCAGCCAAATTTCGGTTGAAGTGAGGTAATGATCCAGTCCCCATCTTTTCATGTCCACATCTGAGACTTGGTGAAATCAAGAGCCATTTCATACAATATCAGGGGCCTGGAAGGCCGCCTCAGTGCTGACTGAGGACTAAGCCCTTCCCACCACTCTGACATCCACTTTTCAGGCTTTGGGGAATTAAGGACATTTTGTGAGGTTCCCTGAGGAGAAAGAGCCCCACAATTTTTTGAGTCAAGGTGAGAGCTGAAGCTGTGCAACAGACATTTCCTAGAGTGAGGGTTCCAAATAATACAGCCTGGTTCCAAGTGGGGCCCACTTGTAGCTATGAGAATCTTGAACTTCAGACCCAGAAGGGGATCATCACCCTTCGACTAGCCATGGGAACCCCAGGACAAAGTAACCAGATTGGATGAACATTTAGTTCAACCTGAGGGGTGCTAGGTAGGAGTGGGCTTGTTCTGAGACTTGAGTCCTCAGACCTGGAGGAGTAAAGTACTTCAGTACACTGAAGAGGAGCAGGTGATCTTGATACAAGACAAGCCAAAGCGGAGCATGCTCTCAGTACAGGCCAGGGCTGGGGAAGACAGTGACCAAAGATTCCATCCTTTTTTTTTTTCTTTTTGACAGTATGTAGAGCTTATACAGAGCTGTAGAGACCCACTTTGGGCCCCACATCCCTACAAATATAGAGTTCTCTCTAAAAAATAGAGATAATTTACCCCCCCCCACAGCAGCCAGTAGGGGCAAGAGGAGGGAGAGGCATGAAGGCACTGGCAGCAATGGCGCAACTACGGAGGGCCGGTGGCAGGCCAGGGTCGGGTGCTAGAGCGGGGCCTCTGAGTCAGTGTTTTGAGGGGACACTAGTGTCTTTGGTAGGCTGAAGGCACCAGCCGTGGGTACAGGGCTGAGTAGATCTATAAATAGAGTGAGAAGAGGGCAGAGCTGGTCCTAGGAGCCCAGGAGCCACGAGTAGAGGGAGTAGAGGGCATAGGACAGCATCATGGAGACGGCATAGAAGAGGAAGAAGCCGCTCAGATCACAGGGCAGCACAGGGGCAGGGGCCTTGCCCCCCACCCACGTCATGGCCTCCAGTGTGGTCCAAAGCCCCTGGGTGGTGTCCTGGAGGAGATCCGAGGGCGAGCACAGATCACCTGGCACAGCTGGGACACCAACTCTGGCCGAGGTCTTAAAACTGAGTCTGGGGAGGAAGGGCCTGAGCCGGTCTGAGAAGAGGAATGGAAGAAGAAGCTGTTTGGTCTCTGAATGGAGCCCAGGGACCGGGCAGCAGGAGTTGTCGCTGGTCCAGACACAGGAAGGGGCTCCTGGGAGGTGGAGGCAGGTGCAGGAGCTCCTTGTCCCCCTGAAGTCCCCAGTGGGGCGGCACTGGACTTGGGTGGGCCGTGCAGGTAGCAGGAGTGGACAAGGCTGCAGTCCCTGCCCCAGCAGCCCTGACGCCCAGCTTCAGGACACTGTCCTTCCTGGGAGCTCCCTGCAGCGCACTCTGCTGCTGCTGCTGCTGCTGCTGCTGGCTCCTCCAGACCACTGCTCAGTGCCTTCTCTGCATCCCCTTCTACAAGGTTTAAATTGGGAAGCGGCTGCTCCTCAGCAGCACCTCGCTCTTCATCCTCTCCAGTGACATGGCTGTCAATAAAGTCAATCTGCTCCAGGTCTCTATCACCAGAACCATCCTCCGTCTGTTCTCTGGGCCGCCGAGGCTCCCGGGCCAGCTCTGAAATCCTGAATGACAGCTCTGAAAACTCATCTGCGGACTCATTTCCAGACCACCTCCTGCTGCCACTGTCAACACTGTGGAAACCTGAGTCCAGGCCGCCATTGTATCGAGGTCCTGGAAGTAAAACTTCAGCGGGGCAGGGACTAAAACTTGGGGGGCGGGAAGGGGACAGGTCCCCCAAGGCAGGCCCACTTCTCTGAACCTCTGTCGATAAGTACTTGAAGATGTGAAGTTTCCCCTGCAGGCAGATCTATTCAGGTGGGCTCTGCAGGGGGTTGCTGTCCAACAGAATGACCTGCAGGTGCCTGAGGCTGCAGAAGGAGATGGGGATTCGATTCGGGAGACAAGGTCACAGGAGAAATCCAGCTGGACCAAAGGAAGGTCCCCCAGCTCATCAGGAAGAGTGCTGAGCTCATTCCTCCAAACACTGAGGTCCTGCAGGTAACAGAGGCTCCACAGCTCCACAGGGAGGGCCTGCAACTCATTGCTGCTCATGTCCAACTGTCTCAGGCTTCCCAGGGTGCGGATGTGGGGAGGGCGGGACGCAGGGCTCCCAGCTTGTTGTTGCTGAGGATGACCACTGGAAGGGGCAGCTGGCAGATGTAGGGAGGCAACAATGACAGCTGGTTCCGGCTGAGGTTGAGGTAGGTGAGGGCAGTGAGGTTCCCCATGGCTGGGTGCAGGCATCTTAAGCAGTTGTGGTAGAGGCCCAGACCTTCCAGGGACACCAGCTGGCCTGCTGCCTTAGGCACCTCGGGGAAACCTGTTCTGGGACAGGTCAGCCTGAGCTGCGCTCTGGGGAAGTGCTTCAAGCATCCTTTGCACAAGTTCCCCTAGTCAGAGGAATCTTTGGGTATCCTGGCAATGGTGGGCTGGTTGTGAAAGACGGACCTGAGTGTCATCAGGGACCTTGTGAGGAGGAAATATGGAAACGTCCAGGATCCCAGTGATAAAACGGGAGCCCTGTTCCTTATGTCACTATTGACAGTGTGCAACATCTTCAATTCTGTCTTCTCTCAGAAAGATGAGTTTACGGAGTGAGGAGTATCACCACAGCAACAGAGGCCCAAGTTTGGATAAACATATATGTCCACTATCTGCTAGCAATCCTGGTGAGAAAATACGGTTCAAATTATCTTGTGAAGACGGCCAGTGTTGCCCTCTGAAAGAAATATCATGGATCCTGACTGACTCACTTCTGCTGCCAGGGTTTCTGGTCAGGGTGAGTATTGTGGCTGGCTCTCTTTCTCCTTCATCACATAGGGTTTGTTGTCTTGGTGAGACACAGAGATCCCAGGATTTGGCAAAAGTCTTTGGGAGAACCTCAAGTGATGATTGAAAGCAACTCCTGACTCCCCACAAACGTCTTTCTTGATGTCCTGTCATGTGTACTGGACAGGGCTCTAATGTTAAGACCACTGTCCTGTTTCCAGCTCATTTTTCTCCACAGCTGAAGGAGAAAGCAACAGGAACCTTTCCTGCGATTGCCAGAGGGAGGTTCTCAGGTGAGTCTAGACTCAAGGTCATGGCTGAAGGAATCCATCAGAAAACATGAGACCCGCCCTTATCTGCACTCCTCTCAGCTGTGGGAATCCGTACTGATTTGGGTTTAATACCTCCACTCGAGAAATCTTCCCTGACTCTCACAGGAAAAAAGGTCTTTGTCTTAAATAAGGTGAGCACAGGATCACAAGGAAATTTCTGGCATGGCCTTGGCTACTTCAGAGTTCCATTCCAATTAGCTCCCCCAGAAGGAATTGCCATTTCTACTGACTGACAGCAACTGGTGCTGCTTCTTCCAGGCCTCTCAGAAAATGGCACCAACTCCTCCATTCCTGGCTTCTGGGAACTGGGTCTGCAATGGGGGCTGAATGAGAAGAGTCAGGAGGAGGCTATGATGAGGTGGGGGGGGCAGGCCAGCTCTTGGGCCAGACTGAGTGAACTGGCACAGTACTGGTTGTTGTGTTTGTTTTAGTTTGTGATGGAAGAGGCATGTCATGACTATGTAAGCTGACTCAGGAAGCCCATGGAAGGACATCATTCACTGAAGTGTGCTAAATGAATGCACTGGTGCTATGTGGTGATCCGTTGCCACACAGGCCTAGTTGGATCCATCACACTGTCCCCAAGGACATATTTGCAATAAGATCAGTGCTCAGGAAATTAAAAATTCCTTTTTCCTACTTGCTTCTGGTAAGCTCCCATCATCCTTGGTTAGGTCAGGATAATGGGAAGATAAGATTTTAAAGTATTCTATTTAGTAGTTTTATTTATATGTATGCGTGTATTGCCTGCATATATGAAAGTGCACCTGTATCATGAAATGCCTGCAAAGTTCAGAAGAAGGCATTGCATCCCTTGCGATTGGTGTTACTAACAGTTGTTAGCCTCCATGGGGGTGCTGGAAACTGTACCCAGGCCTTCCACAAGACCAGTCAGTGCAATTAACTGCTGAGCTATTTCTCCAGTCCCATTACCTAAGGTTTTAATATCCAGGAAACAGATGTGTCCTATTATTCTAGGAGAACTGGTACTGTGTCTGCAAATCAAGAAGGAGCCATGGACTTACCTTAGTGGCTGTTGACTCATCAAACCACAGAAAATGTAGGTGTCCAGGGTGAAGATTTTCTTTTAAAACGTTTGGTGAAATTCCCACTGACACAAAACTACAGGAGCTTGGCCTGTGGCTCACCAGACAGTAGAATTTAGACCTGTGTTTAAAATGCAGAAGTCTTCCAGCGTCCAGGTAGAGATGGGGATGGTAAGTGTGGACAGACAGACTTCCAGCACCAGCCCAGACTCACCTTGACCCACCTCTGTGTGTTGTCTTTGGGTGGTCTGAAACTCTTCACATTCATTTCTTCTTTCTTAATTTACAGGTCAAAGTGACATTCTGGATGTATGGCTCACTGGCTCAATATATATAAATAAGTAGTAGAAATTACACCAGATGGTATTTAAGAAAAATCTGTGAGAAGGACTCCAGTTCTCGACCATTCTAAACATCTTGCAAAGTGAAATTCATTTAAAAGCATAGTGAGATGTTAAGAACTTTACTCTTTATTTTGTCAAATGAACATAAAATCTGCTGGAGTCCTTTTCCTGAGTAGAAAAATAAACTGGAAAAATTAACAACTATACAATAGTGCAAGCTTTTAGTGTTAAACTAGGGGCAACGGGATTTAAAAACTCATAATCACCAGAATTGAAAAACTTCCATGGTTTTACTAAAGGAAAGAAAGTTAAATCATTTCAAAGGTATTTAAGGCTGTTAATTACCTTTATTTTATCTGGAGGGGAGTTTCGCCTCCATGTATGAAAATGCATTACTTGAATACATTGTCCAAGAGGACAGAAAAGTGTTTCATCCCCTGAAACTGGAGTGAGAGATGATTTTTAGCCACAACCTGCATTCTGGGAACCAAACCTCTGTAAGAGCAGCCAGTGTTCTTAACCACTATGCCATTGTCAAATTAGCAATTGTGGTTGTGAGCTTTCCACAGATAAAGACCCTTCATCTGAGCACCCTCCTATGATCACTGTAGATTCAGAACAAGATATAAATATGTAAGCTTCAGGACACATTGAAAACATTACCAGTTGAATACAGATAAAATTGATAGCATTTTGAACATAAAATTTCATTTGAAGCAGCTGATCACAAAGACGACACAGATGAAAATGGAAAGGCAGAGGTGAGAGAAACTCAGCTGGGACTCAAGGAAGACAGTGGAAATTTCTAACCAGGCTTCCATGGTGTCTTCAGACACTGCAGAAGCAGAAAATGAAGGTGTGAGGTAATGGGGTAAGGATAAACCTAAGAGCTATCAGCACCATCGGTCAGCTTTCCCAAGTGTGGCTCTTACGAAGGCCCAGTGCTCTGCTGTGCTGATCCGTCTATGGGAACCTCACTGTCCTGGACTTTCAGTCCCTCTGTGGGTCTCTCCATCTTTCTCTCTCTTTCTCAACTTCTCTCTCCCTCATCACAATTTTATTTTCTTTTCCTAAAGCAGTAATGAGAAAAAATCAAGCTCAGCTATATTCTGCCTATCTGTGCTTAGTTGTCGTAGTGATGATCTAGGCTGGCTAGCATTGCAACAAGTATAAATTTCCTTAGGAGAATCTACAGAAGACCCTCAGTGTTGGATTCTTGTGCCACATTCACTTCACCTGACCTGTTTAGTGAAGCATGCACCACAGGGTCTAAAGGGTCTTTTGTAGGGCCACTGTATCCAGAGTAAAGCTTCTATAGTCCACCCTTAGCTCCCACTTTCTCCCTTGCTAGGTCAAGTGTTGCCTTGGGAACTTGGGATGGAGATTGTACACTGAACCCAGATGAAGGTGCTGTTTATCTGCTGTTGCTGCTTCTGCTCCTGGGATGGTAAGTGCACCTTCATTCTCCTACGACCAAACCTATCCCAAAGAACTGAGTCCTATGTGCTATTGGGCTCTCCTCTCCAGTCCCAGCCTGGGAAGATGGAGCACCTGGTCTCATTGACCAGTGCAGGATTGAGAGGAGAAAGCACTTCACCACCAGGAAACCTGCACCTACTCACTGGATGCTCAGGACCACAGCTGGCCTATCCGGACAGGCCCAGTCTGCAGAGAGGTGTTGTCACTTTCCCAATTCCCGCCTTCACGTGGGCTCCCAAGAAGTGAGACCCATGTTCTCCTCTACATTCTTAGACTGATCTGAGTCCTGGACTGACCATGGACTCTTGGTAGTGATCCCAGAGAGGTCATGGTCACAGGCACCTGAGCTGGCTTCCTTTCCCAGGGACGTAGCTCTGTGGTTAAGTTTCTCTTTCCACCTTCTGAATGCCATATGCCTTTCCCACAGGAAGGACTGAACATGGCTCCCATGCGGGTTCGTCAGAATGATGGTTTCATTCTTACAAGTGGGACCCATGTGGTGCCAGGCTGACCACAGATACGAAGCTGACTTATTTGGAGACCTTCCATACTGAAAAACATCGTTGTGCTCCTCCTGAAGCACCACATCAACTGGCAAATCTCTCACTGCATGTCCCTCTCTCATCCAGACACCTCAGAAAATGGCTCTGAGTCCCCAAATTCCAGAATGTAGATGCTGAACTATGGGGAGGGTTTCATTCCCACAAGTCAGTGGTAAGCCACCCTTTGACATCCAACAACTCCATGAAATAGCTGTATCTCTGACAAGTCCCTGGAAACAGATGCAGACGAATGGGGGCAGGTTCATTCACAGGAGTCCTGTGGCACACTCCTTTCTCCTGAGGGAGAGGGCCTTGTGAACATCTGTGCCCCACAATGTGTTTCACTCCTACAGTTGATGTTCCCTGTTTCTCAGAGTTTAACCAGCCCTGCATGTTTGCTGGAGAACTTGAAATGCTAAAGCCAAGGGAGGGCCAGACAAATGGGAGGTGTTATGGGAGCAACTGTCAAGTCCTACCAGAATGAAGTCCAGCTCATCATTATATAAGCTTTGTAGGGTGGACTTAATAGAAGGAAATGGAGCCATCCATGGGACAACCTGGCACAGCATGCTCCTTCATCTGCAGTGAGGTTGATGTCCCTCTGGATTGGTAATCTATGATCCTACAAGCAACTTTTCTGCCCATTAAGACTTGAAAATGTTTGATTGGGAAAAAGGGCTTCATATCTAGTCAAGGTCCCTGGGCATGAGGCAATGCTGCTGAGGGCTGAGGCTACAGAAACAGCAGTGGTTCATGTTAGACAGAAATGGAGGAGATTCTAGGCTGAGTTCACAGCTTTCTGCATAAGGTGCGGGTGGAGGAGACTCCAGCCATTTGATTCCTCATATGTCTCAGTGGATACAGGCTGAAACGGGGGCAACAGGACCCTGCAAGGTAGCAGATACTACTATCACTCAGGTGGTTCCAGTGGCTGATTAGCTGCAGAATGAAGGGGAGAGAGTCAGGTAGAGAAGCAGCTCAGTGTGAACAGAACATCCTGCAATCTCTTGATGGTCCTGCTCTTCTTTGTCCTTCCCTTCTTCCAATATAGCAAAGGGCCAGGTTGTCTGTAAAGGAATGTGAAAACTACAGCAAGCAGCCAAAAGCAGGAGTTAGGAGTACACAACCTAGCCTCTTGAGGAGGACAAGGAACACACGACCAGCACAACTCCAGGTAATGGTATCCAGTCAGAGAGAGAGAGAGAGAGAGAGAAGAGAGAGAGAGAGAGAGAGAGATGAGTTCCCTGGGAGGTGTAAAAAGTATGTAAATGCGGACCTGCTGGAATGGAGAAAGCAGGGCTTACTCCCAGCCTTCAGCTAGCCAATGCTGGGGCCTTCTCAACAATGTGTGTGTGCGTGTGTGTGTGTGCATGTGTGTGCGTGTGTGTGTGCGTGTGTGCATGTGTGTGTGCATGTATGTGCATGCGTGCTTGTGCATGTGTATGTGTGCCTGTGTGCGTATGTGTGTGTTTGCGTGTGTGCATGTGTGTGTGTGTGTGTGTGCGTGTGTGTGTGCATGTGCATGTGTGCGTGTGCATGTGTGTGTGCATGTGTGCATGTGTGCTTGTGCATGTGTATGTGTGCCTGTGTGCGTGTGTGTGTGTGTGTGTGCATGTGTGCATGTGTGTGTGCGTGTGTGCACGTGTGTGCATGTGTGCGTGTGTGTGTGTGTGTGTGTGTGTTGTGAGTTCATCTGGTAATGGGTCTGTTTGAGCCTAAAACGCACATAAGCTAGGAGTGAAGGAACAAAGGCAAGGCTGCAAAGAAGGATCCCTCTGTAACAGACAGAGCCCAGGGAGCCGGCTTGTCTTCTTCCTAGACAACACCCTTAAGAATCAGGGGTCATAAGCTCCAGGGGGCATGGTAGTGTGAAACTCCTTGACTTTAAGGATTACTTACAAGTACCAACATTTAGTGTGTAAAAAGTAGCCTTTCCATGTTAGCAGGGGAGAAGCCTTACTGAGGATGGGGGGATGTAACTGAAACAAAAATGCACAGTAAGGTGTAAATGCAGCAGGTTCAAAAAGATCCTAGCACTCCATCCAAACAAGACAACATTCACTACAGAGACACGGACCTTTTTTATTTTCTGAGAGAAACAAGGCTGGATGGAGAAGTGTGAGATGGGATAGTATGAATCTGCGTCAAATCAGTCCTACAATAATTGAGTGCCAGACCCTGCATAGAAGAAATTGTGAACCATGTCCAGGAGAGAGCGAAGTCATCCTCAGCCTCCCAGTCAAACAGACAGTGAGGGGAGCATGTGGCATTCTCAGGCCAAGTATGGGACACTGAGACTGGGGTATCCCTGTATAAAGAGTGTTTACATTCACATCTCTGTTTTCTGGTGTGGAACACACGTGCAGACTGGGTATTTAATGAGCAAGAGGCAGACATTCGGAGCCAAAACTCTGCAATTTCATTTCCCTTGTAGATTTGTGGTAACCACCTCCTCCGTGTACTGAGAAAACAACAGGTACCATCTGTTTCTACTCTGTTAACGTGCACTAGCAGTTCCAGACTGGCCAGAGAACCCACAACTGGCACAGCTGGGGAAGACTCAACACCACAGTAGGTCTATGGAGGACTCGAAGTCCCAGCACTGCATCCCCTCTGCTGAGGGCCTTCTGGGAAACGTCCTTATGCATCTAACTCGGGTAACCCATGATTCAGAGGAGACTGTATCCTGGGATTCTCTTCCCGAGATCGTCTTTTGAATGTTGGTGATTAAATGAGAGCATACGGAGGTCAGAGCCTTGAGAATGACTGAGGTCATCTAAGTGTCATGGGTGAGCAATGAGGCAGCAGAGGGCACAGGTTCCCACCAGAAGCCCAAGCCTCTTCCCACATGACATTTCTCCATCATATTCTGCATCATGTTTAACAGTGCTGTTCTCAAACCTTTCCCTTGTCAACATCTTCCCGAATAAACAATTCTCTCGACAGTTCTCCAAAGCATCACACTGTCTGAGTTCTAGCTCTGTCTTGTATTCTCTACCTCTCTAAACACATTAGCCTGTGTTATGACATCCTGGATGCTGAACCATGGAGAATTGCATGTGTAGCGCAGAGGGCCAGCAGCATCACAGCAGTCAGCTGAGCACAGCTGGTGCAGTGACACAAATGCTCTATCTAACCTCACTACCTTGGAGTCGTTCTCTGCAGCTTATGGTAACCTTTCACTGTCACCCTATCTCTGTTATCACTCATGCACACTGCTGGTGCTCTGGTTTCTGAGAAAAATATCACCCAGCCTTTGCTTCTGCATCTTCCCTGCTTGTCTCTGTGGGCTACACTGGATGACATCTTCCTGCTTCCTTATATGAAACCCATGGAACATTACCCACCTGTTTCCTGGATCCCTTGCCCTAGAAACTGCCAAGGATGTAAGGTCGATCTTGTTGTTACTCTAATGGAAAAGCTGACACTCAGATGCACACACCATACCTGTTCTGATATAAAAAGTGCTGAACACTTTGAGTCAAGGCACTGTGACATTCTCCCCAATATTTCCTAGAAGGCAGCATGCAATGTTGGATAGATACCATTGCAGGACAGAAGAAAAAGCAGAGTGAGCCATCAACCACGGGCTGTGAAACCATCCTGCCTGGATGGAAGGCAGATGAGTCAGTGCGTCTGTCTACAAGCTGCGCAAGATGGAAACTGCTCATTAGATGGCTGCCTTCCCGACAATACTGTGAGATATTGAAACAGTTTTTCTGGTCTTTTTGAGACAGGGTCTCCCTGTAGCCCCAGCTGTCCCGGAACTCACTCTGTAGACCAGGCTGGCCTTGAACTCACAAAGATCTGCCTGCCTCTGCCTCCCAAGTGCTAGGATTAAAGACATGTGCCACCATGCCCGGCAAGATATTGAAACGTTTTAAAATTTGTTTTATGTCAAAAAAATTGTTTTATTTAACCTTTTTTTCAATTGTCTGCCCCGAATCTGTCCATGATGATTTCACTCAATTCGTCCTGGTCATCAAAAGGCAGTTTATTCTAGGGAGGTACAGTGACAATTGGTGTTTTATTTCTAATCCACAACTAATCAAATATACTTATGGGGTAAATGAGATGTCTTGGTTCACAAAATGTATTGCAGGATTAGAGAGTTGCCATATCCATCACTTCAACTGTCCTTTCTTAGTGTTGAGTATATATAAAATTCATTCTTTCAGTTACCTAAGGTTTATGTTGACTCTAGACTCTGTCCTCAGCAACAGTTCTCTAGAATATAATTCTCTGTGAAACTGAAACCTTGCCTCCTCTGAGCAGAGCCCACAACTGGCCCCATTCTGCTCTGTGTTCTGACAGTCTCAGAGTCCACACAGGTGAGCGATGTGGTGCCGGTCTGTTTGTGCCTAGCTCTTTCCACTCTCTGCTATGTCCTCTGAGCCAACTATGATTTAGCAAGTGACAGATGTTTCTTCTTTTTCAATACTGAGAATCATTTCCATCTTTCTATTACTCATTATCAAACAAAAAAGTTAAATTTCAAGGAAGTAATTATATTTTTCTTGCTGATCTCCAGTTGTAATGCAGAAAATGGCCCCCTTCTGCTTCTATCTGTAGTTTTATAGCTTGGTATTGATGCTTTTGTGATTTCATAATCATTTATCAAGTTTTTCAGTTTAGCATATTCTCCTTCCCTTCCCCCCACACCCCCAACCAGAGTCATGCATTCTGCCATAAACTGTATCTTGATTTTCTCTCAGTTTTTTTCATTTTTCTCCTTATAAGTTGATAATCCATGAGTACAAGCATCCTTCATGCAAAACCTATCTGCAGGCTGTTGTGCCCAAACACCTACAGCCCCACCATCCAGTGGGGGGTGACAGGTTGTTTGTTCAATCAAGTTGATCAAATGAGTGTCCAGACTACATTGCTGTAGTTTCACCATTCACCCCAATCGCAGCCCTTACATTCTACCACGCCCCCTCTTCCGCAGGTTGTTCCCTAGGCTTAGAAAAGGGGCACAGGTGGATGAGAGGTAAAACAGTCCACTCTCTCTGGAGCTGTTGACTTGGACTCTGGTCAATTCTGGCTGTTTCCTTTCATGGGCTGACAGTTTGTCCAGGAATAACCTTTCGATCCTACTAATGAAGCACAAGCAATTAGATATATAGGTATTTAAACAGCATTAATAGTTATGGTAGGTTACTTTGGTATAGACACATATGTTTAGATATGTTGATCCATGAGTTACATTTTTTTCCTGTTAAATATGACGGGGTCTTACCGTGGCTTATGACATCTCCCAACCTGTAGAGGATGTAAGCTTGTGGCATCAGCCATGGGTTATTCCTCCAAGGAGAGAGCCAATAGCCAATTAGATTTGGGATATACAGGCATATGGCCGCCTCTGCCGCACAGTATTTCCAGGCAGGTGAGGTGTAGCTGGTGCTGACGGTGACTCTAGTCTGTGTGTACTCCAGGGGAGCGTCATTGCCCTGATGAGATGAGCTTGTTTAAACACCCCTGCCTCCCAAACTACTCATTGCCACCTGAGTGTTGGCTGCAGGAGCCTGTAAATTAACTGTTGAGTCCTGGGACCCTCATGGGCTGTCAGATAGAGAGTGCACAGCTATTTAAAAAACCAAAGTTTGTGTGCAGAATATCTGTAAAATGCTGACTCTCTGATACTTTGGGCTGCTCACAAGGCCTGTGAAGATGACACCATGTCTTCCTGTTTGTCAGGGTGCCTGGGCATTAGAATGTCAATGGTGAGTCTCTTGTTCTGGGTTCAAGTGACCGCACCTGGCTCCCACCTGCCTAAGAGCAGGTGTCTCCCCCTTTTACCTCAACACTCAGGAGCCTTGGTATAGTCCCTACTGTCTCGGCCCCTGCCATGAAAGAATGGCCTATTCCAGAGATAACTGGGGACCTTCAGTCATGTATCATGATCTCCAGCTATCTGTTGCTTCCTCTTTCTGTGCAATGCAGAGATTGAGCTCGGCCTGTCAACCCATACTGCCTCTTGCCGCCTGCTTGGCATGGTTCTTGCTGGGGCTTCTCTAACTCCTCATTCATGTGTTCCTGATTTGCAGCAGGCTCAGGTAGCCACCACAGGACTCACATCCCTGAACTCGGAGATGCTTTCTTGCTCTGTGGATGTTCTGCAGAGTGGGTCTGTACAATGTAGTGCCCAGGCCCTTATCCCCTTGTCTGCTTGTGGTTTGGCTTCCTCCTTTGGGAGGTGTTGGAATAGTACTTGCATATCAGGTTTTTTCATTTCCAAGATTTCCTGAATTCTGGCTAGAAGTGACTGTGCCAGGCTCCTCCCTAAATGCAGCTCATACTGACACTGCCTCTTAATGTGCTCCTGCTCTGTGGCCCTCCAAAGTTGGGGTACACACGTCTGTTCTGCCTTCCTTCCCCATCTGTACATATGTTTCCAGACTCTCAATGACAGCACCTTGTGTCCTAGGAGCCCCAGTTCATATCAAGAACGGTCGGAGAGAGACTTCTGCCAGGGATATGATGTGGGAGGCAACATTGAAGAGCCAGCCAGATCTTCTAATCTCAGAATGAAGAAATCTGCTCACCCCTTGAACTGCAGAAATGGACTTACGTCCAAGAAAAGAAAATACTTGTGAAATTGAGAGGCAGCTTCTGCAGGAAAGAAATGATGGAGCACAACAGGACTCAGAATCTGAGTGTGGACTCATTACTCGAAGGCTCCCACTATCCCCAAGGAAGACCCTAGGGAGTGAGGACATGTCCTTCTGAAATGTACTGCTCTATCTTAATAGGCAGTAGCCAAAGAAGCAACAAAATTCCAGTTTCCAGAAATCCCTCTCACCTAGATTCAACATCCTCTCCCTGAAGGGACTGATACAGGGCTTATTTCAGCAAGCCTAGGACCTTCCATGTCTGACAAAGAAGAGGAACTCTCAGACACCACAGGTGTGCACAAACCCCCATCTAAAAAAAGAGCACTATCACCATGCAGTGTAAGTTGATTGTGACAAGGCTGGGACACACACCATGTTGGCACCTGGCAGATCCCGGGGGACTTGGTTGTGGTCTTGGTTCAATGTTCTCCTTTGGTTCCATCCCCATTGATGAAGAAGAGCTGTACCACACAGGCCTCCCTGCTACTGCACCATGAGAAGCCGATTCCATTTCATCATCAGGGACTTCAAATGGTATTTCATTCCCAAGAACACGGGGGGGGGTATCATTTTTCACAGCAAAATATTGTCACCTGTCTCAAAGTCCAACACCTGGGACAGACCAAAAAATGCACTAGATATTACACAACTTTCAAGAACACAGAGCTGACAGTCTGCAAAATAGTGAAAAATGGATGATCAAGACGCTGACCAGAGCAGAGCAGCAGGGTATGCTGGCTTTCCAGGACCCAGTGAACAGATGTTGGCAGTTTCACAGAGAAAGAGTGGGCCTGACACTGGGCATTCTCACTGCACACACTGTGTGCTGGATAGATTTAGTGTCACCTTGACACACCTGGGTTGAGGGAGCCTTTGTTGGGAAATTGGCTCCACTGGACTGGCCTGTGGCCACGACTGTGGAGTATTGTCTTGATTGTTGGGCAATGTGGGAGGACCCAGCCCACTATGGGTGGTGCCACTCTGGGCAGGTTGTTGTGTACCGTATAAGAAGGCAGGCTGGGTGTGGGCCAGGGGAGCAGGTCAGAAAGCAGCATTCCTCTATGTCCTGTGCTTCAGCTCCTGCCTCCAGGTTCCTGCCCTGAGTTCCTGCCTTGGGCTCCCTGAGGGATGAACTGTGACCCAGGAGATGTGAGCTGAATAAACCCTTTCCTCCCCAAGTTGGTGTTGGTCCGAGTGTTTTGTCACAGCAATGGAACACAAACTAGAACAGAAATTGGTACCAGAAGAGTGGGGTATTGCTGTGACAGACCTGACCTTGGTGTTTTGGGGAAGGATTGTGGAGGTGTTTGGAACTTTGGGCTGAGAAGATCATTGAATGCCTAAAGATCGTTGCTTTGGAGCTTGGAGCAGTTTTTGCTGAAGGATTTGTAGAAGATGGAGGCCTGGCTTGTGAAGTTTCTTAGTTTCAAAGGGAGCAGAGATCATCAGGACTGTTTAATCTGTGGGTTCTGGTCAGCTGGGGCTGAAGATCAGCTGTAAGTAACAAGAAGACCAAGAACCTGAAGTGAAACCTTCGTTTTGTACTGGGACAATTGATAGCTGGTTAGCTGGACTGAAAATCAGCTGTAAGTAACAAGAGACAGCATCCACTGTGGGAAATCTTCTGGGAGAAATTTCTTCAGGGTCACGCACACAGAAGCTATATTCCAGAAGGGTCCTGAGCCTCCATCTCAAGTCAGAAGTCGGACTTGGTAGTGTGTAAGAGTCTCCTATATGATTCTGGTGTTGAAATTTGGGGGGTCACAGAGAGCAGCCAAGGCTTGGCACTGTGAGAGGTCAGGAAAGACCATCGGTGGAAGTGCATCTCGGTTGTGCTGTGAAGACCCAGGATTGCAAGGGTCATGGAGAGAAGCTGAGGCTTTGCAAAAAGGAGAGGTCAGAAAGAGACCATTGGTGAAGGTGCTGCCTCAGTTTCAGTGGTGACCTCAGCTTTTTGGAGATTGCCAGGACCATGGAGTGACCACCAAGAGCAGCGGCATGTGTGAAATGGAGTCGGCCTGGGCCTTCGAGATGAGCTGTGTGTGCCACGGATGGCCGAGTCAGAGAGGGGGAGTTGCCGAACCCTTTTGGAACCAGAAGATTGTGAGTTGAATCCCAGGTTCCAGCCTTGAGCTATTTTGCTGGACTTAGTTTTGTTTGAGAGTGCCTTGAATCTTCCCTTGAAATAAGACGTACTTATTTTTGGATTTTACAGCAGCCCACAGTTAAGAGACTTTTAAGCGACTGTGAATTTTAAGTGTTTGGGCATTTTAAGGACTGTGGGGCTTTTAAGGTTGTACTGTCTTAGGTTGTGATTAATGTTAACATCATACTTTGGGGACAAGAACTGGAAAGGTGGTGGTTTAATAGTGATGTGTTTTGTGTGTCAAGTTGACAAGGGGTCAATTGTGCTGGATAGATTTAGTGTCAACTTGACACACCTGGGTTGAGGGAGCCTCAGTTGGGAAATTGGCTCCACTGGACTGGCTTGTGGCCATGACTGTGGAGTATTGTCTTGATTTTTGGGCAATGTGGGAGGGCCCAGCCCACTATGGGTGGTGCCACCCTGGGCAGGTTGTTGTGTACCGTATAAGAAGGCAGGCTGGGCGTGGGCCAGGGGAGCAAGCCAGTAAGCAGCTTTCCTCCATGGCCTATGCTTCAGATCCTGCCTCCAGGTTCCTGCCCTGAGTTCCTGCCCTGGGCTCCCTGAGTGATGAACTGTGACCCAGGAGATGTGAGCTGAATAAACCCTTTCCTCCCCAAGTTGGTGTTGGTCAGAGTGTTTTGTCACAGCAATGGAACACAAACTAGAACACACTGTTACAGAGGTATCCTTCATTCAGAGGCCTCCCAATTTCTAATGTGACATTTTTCCGTAGTTCTTTCACCAAAGCCTTTCAAATGTTTTTACATTAAGTTTTTTTGTTTGTTGTTTCTTTCTGAGACAGGGACTCCCTCTACCTCTGGTGGCCTGGGTTTGGTTTATATAAAATAGCTTGACTATTCACAAAGATCCTCTTAAGTCTGCCAAGAAGTAGGATTAGCGACCTGTTAGTAGTCAATTATTTTTAATGCCACTGTATAATGTTTGGGAGATTTAACAGAAAAAAAAGAAGTGGCTAACAGACAAGTCACATTTCTGATATGCCTGGAAGTGAGTTTCAATAGGCAGGAGGTTCAGAATGGAATCCAGGACCAGAGACCCATTAAAGAAATCTAGACTGTTTTAAAAATAATCTTACTTTTATTTTATTTTATTTCTTCCGGAACTTGAAAACACTGCTATAGAGCAGACAGGAATGAGACAAGCAACTGTGCTGTTGATACTTGGGCTTGTACTCAGGTCCCTGAGAAGCTGTGGACATGAAAGTTTCCTGCACTAAATGTCTGGTGTCACAGAAGACTGTCTGTCCCACTGAGAGGACATACTTGGAATATTTGGAATATTTATAATAGCTGCATCTTCAGGAAATCCGAGGCTCCATTTTCCTATTTGCTTCTGATTACTTCCCATCAGCCATGACTAGACAAGCAATGTGGTGAGCTAAGATCTTAAAATCCAATATTGAGATTGGGCTATTATACCCTATAAATGGAGCTGACTTTGCAGAGCATGACCAAGTAGTAGCTCTTGTCCCATGAAACCATGTGTAGTGGCTTGAATGATAGTGTCCCCCATAGGCTTTAAGTATTCAGACATTTTGTCTCCAGTTGGTGGCACTGTTCTTGGAGGACTTAGAAGGCCTGACTGTGCTGGAGGAAGTATGGCATTGGGGGCAGGTTAGTGAGTTTAACAAGCTTCGAGGTCTCCAGTCTCTCCCTCTCTCTCTGCTCCCTGTGCTCATTGCGAGATGTGACCCTCAGCTTGCTGCTCCAGCCTCGGCCACCATGCTTCCTGCCACAATGGACTCTAATTCCCTGGAACTGTCAATCATAAGCTCAAATAAACTCTTCCTTTTATAAGTTCCCTTGGTCATTGTGGATTTATCACAGCAACAGGAAAGTGACTAATACACAATGGAAGCTGTCTCTAGTAAATTTAAGTTTTCTTTTTAAAAAATGTTGACAACCCCAGGTATACAAGGGTACATGGGTTTTGTCTGCGTTTCATCATAGAAGTGGAAAGTGGATCTGGCTTTAAGATGCAGGTGACCTCCAAACAGCTGAGGATGGACTTGAAAGGTGTGGACAGACAGACCTCTAGCACCAGCCCAGGCTCACCCTAACCCATCGATGTTCTTTACCGTTTGGTGCCCTGAAGCTCTGCACATCTTGGAGGTGGGGGAGATTAAACTCCAATGGGTTTTCCCCAGGAGAATCAGACCAGGTTAAAGAGGAAGCAGGAACCTCAACCTGGCAAAAGCTGGTCCACACAGAGGCATTTGAAATGTCTCCCCAGATCCTCAGGTGTCAAGTTGGCAGGACATAGACTGCTGTGTTTGAGGCCTGTGGGATCAAAGATACCACAGTGATGTGGCCAGGACCTGGGCAGGCTAAACTCAGGAACAGGCCATTGTTATCTACAGACAACAGCACCAGAAATAAAGAGGGCAAATTTTCAATTTTTAAATAAGATGGAATTGCAAACCTGAAATCAGATGAATAAGAATAGTGGAAATCTCATCCTATTGCCTTCCTTGTGGGGCCTGGATGTTAAATTTTCATCGCCGAGTTTAGTCAAATGTCTTTAATACCTCTTTCTTCTGTATCTGGGAATGTATGCCTCAGTAGACTGTCAACACTACCATCTGTGTATCTCTCAGTTTCAAAATATTGGGGTAACCCTGCTGAGGAACACAGTGTGGAATTTAGGTCCGAAGCTTGGGATCTGGAGACTTGGCCTCTTCTCCAGGCCACAAACACTCACACATGCTCCACCTGGACAGTCAGTAAGCATGGAGCCACCTGTATGTTTATAAGTCAGAGCAATAAGGCCTGCCCTTGCTCCCCAGAGGGTCCCAATGAGAATGTCTGTAGCTGACACATATGAGCAGCCATGAGGATCTGCACTCTACAATCTGCTGGCTGTTACGTGTTGAAGATGGTGAGATGCCAGGGGCTGGAGAAATGGCCTAGCTGTTAAGAGCGCTGACTGCTCTTGCAGAGGATCCGTGTTCTATCCCCAGCACCCATATGGTGGCAGGGAGCCATCTTTAACTCCAGTTCCAGAGGAATCCGACACCCTCTTCTGAACTCCATGGCATTGCACCACACAGGCACACAAACCTGCACACAGATAGTACATTCATACACATAAAAAATAATTAAATTAAAAAAACAGATCAAAAGGAAAATTTTAAAAAAGGATAAGATAATGAATTTGACCCTCTCCTACATTCCTAGAACATATGGATTATAAATTAGGCACTTGGTGAGGAAACAGATCAATTAATCAACATTCTTCATGATCAAAATTATCAATTTTGACAATTTGTAACTCTTGAAATGTTTTTTAAAGATCAGCGGAGAGACATAGTGAGCATTCGGTTCTGTAAGAATGGGAAGTCAGTGAAACCTGGTTCCCAGAGAACATTTGGCTCTAAACATTTGTTCCTGATTTTCCTGTATGTGACCAATCTCTTTTTCATGACATGCTGTGTTTATACTTAGTTACTTGGGTTTTTGCCTTTTAAAATCTTGTTCATAAAGTCATTGAAATTCTTCCATGAAAATAATTTTGATTTGCAATAAAATATACCAAGAAATGTCAAAAAAGTTGGAGTAAAGAGCTGAACAGAGACTTCATCAGTGAGGAAGTAAAGATGGCTGAGAAACATCTTAAAAAGTGTTCAATATCATTAATAATTAAGGAAATGCAAACTAAAACCACGCTCAGATATCATCTCACTCTGATAAGACTGGCTAATATCATGAAAACAAAAGACACCAAATGCTGGAAAGGATTATATAAACTTGTACAACAACTGTGGAAGGCAGTGCGGAGAACCCTTAAAAGATTCAAAATGAGCCTACTACCTGACCCAGCCATAGTACTCCTCGGTTTATACCCACAAGACTCATCCTACTGCAAACATACATACACAGCAAGGTTTATTGCAGCTCTCTTCACAATAGTGAAGAGCTGGAACCAACCCAAATGCCCCTCAACTGACGAGTGGATAACAAAAAATGTGGTACATCTACACAATGGAGTACTATGCAGTGGTAATAAAAGATGGTATCATGAACTTTGAAGGTAAATGGATGGAACTTGAAGCCATTATGCTAAGTGAATTAACACAGTGCCCCCAAAACAAGGGCTAATGGTCTCCCTCATTTGTGGATGCTAACACCAAATCCCCAGATGAAAGGCAAGCTGAACAACATTATTGTTATATGTCTGTTTATCTGAAAGCAGCTGTGTTGTTATAATGGAAATCTCTTACTGGGCTCTAGAATCTATCCACTACTTACTTTCAGACTCTGTAATTACTGTATATGAGTGGAAAGTATGTAATGGTATTTTAGAGTAATATAAAATTAAAGGAGGAAAATGTGAATTCCTAAACATAAAAAAGACTGAGAGAAAGATGCAGAACAGTTATGGCAGAATGCATGACATGTGGAAGGGAAAGGGGAATATGTCTAAACTGAACTGATAAATTATGTCTGAAATACACAAAACATCAATAAAAGCATTATAAAATAGATATAACCTTCGTAGTACATAAGATGCAGGGTTTCACTGTCCAGCCCTTCAGTATTCACAGTGTGGGTTCTCAGTGAGCTCAGAGTCCAAGGACGCAGAGGGGCTGTCTATGTGGAGCAGCCACAGACTTTCAAAATGCCTATATCTACATTTAGAAGAAAGAGGAGAAAAGAGGTAGAGCAGGTCATGAGAGGATGTACAATCTGTATACATGGGAGCTCTAGTGGTAAGGTGGTTGTTTCCCATGAGGAAGGGATTGTCTTCCAGCCCCCTCTCCTCTATATGTGCTTTACTGTGGAGCTTCTCCAGGCTGAGAGTGTGCACATCTCAGTAGAAAACAGTGCAGTCACTTGAGGATCCAATATTTCCTAAGGAGATACTGTTTCCTAGGGGTCAGGCTAATCAGTATGAATGTAAATGGACCTTACCTTAGAGGAAATGAAAGAGCCAAGGTCAGCACTGTCTGTGGGATAGGACATATGTCCTTAGGTTGGATACTACTGCCTACTTTAGAGAGTATGTGGTGGGGTCTAAAATTTTACCAGATTTTAAACAGAAAAAGTGTAGTGGTGGGAAGAGAAGTTGCCTTCTTTCATATTATGTCAGGATGAAAAAGGCACCCTACTCATCATAGGACACCACTCACAGCCTTGCCTGGAATTCCTCAGGCCCCTCCAAATGAGGCTTGTCCTCACAGAACTGCCCATACTTCTACTTCAGCGAGCACATCCGGGCTCTACACTTCCAGGGACCCTGGTTCACTTTTTTGCCCCAGAAAACAAGTGACAACTCACAGCCCTTCCCTGATACTCAGGAAGCCACAGACACTTAGGTCAGCACTCAAAGCCTGGCCCACGACTCACATCTCTTCCCTGACAGCCCTGACTTAGTCCTTATTTTTCATGTTATGTCAGAATATAAAGCCCTGCCCTCTCATCATCGGTCACCATTCACAACTCTTAGCTGATACTCTGGAAGCCCAACATTCTTAAGTCAGCACACACAGTCCTGCCCACCACTTCACTCTGAGTACTCACATACCAGCCTATCTAAAGTAGCCCTTCTTCAGAAGGAAAGGTGCAAAGCTCTGACTCCACTTACCAGTCACAGGTGCAAAGCCCTGACCCCACCTACCAGTCACAGCCCTACCTCGCATACTCCAGGCTCCACCCACTAGTTTTTAACTCTAAACCAAATCCACTCTTACCTCATCCTTCACAGCCCTGTGCTTCTTTTTTAGCAGCTCTGAGCTTCCTTAGGTCAGTATCCAATGCTCCATTCCCACTTCTCTGTCACCACTCACACCCTACCCCATACCTCTACATCAGGAGCCAAGTCCCACCCTTCTACTCCAGGGGCACTCTGCTACATTATAACAGGGTCTAAACCACCACTTCCCTACCACAAGTTACCACTGAGTCCCATCCAGGAATTGACAAGGCTCTGCCCAACTAAGTCAATACACAAATCCCTTCACCACTCTTAAATTAGCAAGCACTGCTGTGTCTTCATCCTCCAGTGGCCCTGAGCTGAACATCATATTTCACTGCTCATCCTCAGCCTGCCAATCCTGGATCCATGCTCCCCTATATCAGGACTCATACACATGCCCACAAATTCAAGCTCACCTCCCATAGGCCCTTCCTGGCACTCCAAATGTCCTGTCTACCCAGATCAGTACTCACACACTCACCTGACTCTGCCCAGTACCATGTCCCATTCCATGAACTCACAGCTTCCCTTAATACCCAACAGACTGTGCAGAATCCAAGGTCCCATCATTAACTCCTACAAGGGTGCTCCAGCCCAGATGGCTTCCTCACAGCTAGGCACCCCAGCTCAACCTTAGGGCTCCCAGCTTTGCCCTGCTCCTCGTGCAGACCTACCCACAGCACACCTTATCACTCACAGACAGCTCTACTATGTGATTAATAGGAAAGGGGAGTAATGGGTAGGATAGAGTAATGGGGTTGGGAACCTGAGGGTAGGGCAGAAGGAGGAATGAGAGAAGGAATAGCTGATACTAAAAGCCTTTTCAAAGAGTCATATGGAAACCTACTATAGAAGCTTCTTTCAATATATAGGAATTTCAAAATTAAACAAGTTTAAGTGCAGTTATTTTCTAGCAGGCATTCAATGGTCCTACTAGACACAACAGGGGAGCAAATGTAAAGCCCAGTGCTATGAATGGACATCCTCTTTTGGAGTTGTTCACCGGAAATTTCCCATAGACACTTAATCAATACTGGCAATTACAACTGCACTTGGTCACCCACCAGAACCTGACTAAAAGATCCCACTGCTGAAGACAATACACATGCAAGTTATAAATAAGGGGAAATTGTCTGGTACAGACCTCAAAGTCTCATGTCTGCTGGCCTGCTTTCATAGTACTTGAGGGTGCTATGCATGTTATTGGCAGAGAAATCTAATCAAGAATCTTAACCAACTGTGAATCTTCAGACTAAACCATCTGCTGTGCTGGACAGGTTTATTGTCAATTTGACACTAAATTTCCTAATTGAGGAAGCCTCAGTTGGGGAGGAAGCCTCAATTGTGGAGGAAAGCTCAATTGGGATATTGGCTCCATTGGTCTGGCCTGTGGCCACGTCTGTAGAGTATTTCATTGATTGTTGAGGGATGTGGGAGGGCCCAGCCCTTTGTGGATGGTGACACCCCTGGGCAGGTGGTTCTGCACTGTATAAGAAAACATGCTGAGCATGGGGCAGGGGAGAAAGCCAGTAAGAAGCATTTCTCCATGACCTATGCTTCAGCTCCTGCCTCTAGTTTCCTGGCCTGAATTCCTAAATTGAGCTCCTTAAATGATGAACTGTGACCCTGGAGATGTAAGCCAAATAAACCCTTTCCTCTTCAAGTTGGTATTGGTCAGAGTGTTTTGTCACAGCAATTGAAGAGAAACTAGAACACCTGGCTTGATGAAATATGCCCACTCTTAGAACAGTGGTATGAATGTTATGGGAGTAAACAGTCACCATATAATTGGATTTAAGGGCTGCTTCAAAATATGATTCTGCAAAATAGACATGATGTGAAACTGACTCATAATGACTTAATGACATGCCCACAGATTTACTGAAGCTCTGAATCTCACCAGAGAATGTTCTTTTTTCAGGAGATGGAGAATAACATAGACTCACAAATGGTCAACCTGAGAAGAATAAGAGAGTGCAGAGTGCTCAAGCGTAAATGGGATGCTTGTATCACACATCCTGATCACCCAAGATTCAGGGATGATATCAGATCAAGGGTGGGAATATTGTAAGACCAAGAGGTGGTATATGAAAACCAGGAAACTGTGCTGTCTAGATATCCCAGAGTAGTTCCCCATATGAACCCAAATACTTATGAAATCATCTACAAACGTCTCAAACTCAAAACAGACAGCCAGTATAGATGGAGGAAGGGCAAGAAGATCCAGCTCTAGCTGAGGATCTATTAGCAATTGAAAGAAGGAACATTTATTACTGATGTATCACTGAGGAGGCTGACCAGACTCCAAGGGATAGACGCAAATCCAAGGGCATTTACAAAACACCGATTAGAAGGGATAGTCCCATTAAAAAAATGATAAATCACAGAGACCATGACTTTGAGGAGGTGCTGCAATAATGACAGTAAAAAAGAGGAAGGGGATCTGAATATCATCAGAAATGCCTGTATGAAAGTCTTCGTTCAATAAAATAATTTAAAATTAACTTCAAATTTAATGCATTTGACTGCTGCTACCTCATAATTCCTGCAAATGACAATTAGAATTCTATGGTGAATGGTCAAATATTAGAACTAAGTGGAGGGTATCTGGTCTTGTGTTACAGAACACAAACTATCTCTTATCCTGGACCACAGCATTACTGTATAACTAAAATAGTCAGAAATTTAGCAAGTGAAGCAAATAAACCTCTGAGGAAATGTCTTAACATATTGGAATACCAGGAAGACGAACGTATCCCCAGCCAATGCAAATGGAACAGTAAGGGAAGGATGGGTCACACCACACTAACAGGGCTTTGCTAGAGCGAGTTTCAATCAACCTTTGTGGAAGAGTTTTTACTTGCTGTGTTATAGGTTCACTGTCAATGAATTATCTAGACTGAGAGACTAATTATAATCCCACGATGAAAATATTTTTCTCTGTTCTTCATGTTAATGTAAAGTTCTTTTGCATTGCTTAGAAAAATCCAATTCAATGCATGAAAACTTATGACAAGTTCCAAATTAGAAGGCATTTATTTCATACTCAAAATAGAAAATTTTCATAACATGGACAAATAGCATTACATGCATTACAAAAATGAACTGTGTACTTAAAAATCTGAAGTGAATGAAACTCTCAAAAAATTGCAAATAATTTGGAAACCAGGAAGTCATATCTAGGAATCAAACAAACAGAACTGAAACAAGCCAACGGTTCACACTGTACTTCTACCAGCCTTAGTCTGAAACTCAATTACATGTATCACTAACTTCATGACATCACGTGGATTAGAAACTGCTACTGCACTAGAATTTATGTGGGTCTGAGCAGAAATAGCATCAGCTGGGGAATGCCAGCCTAGGCCCTCTCTCCCTCCTCCTGCAAAGCTTCTGCATACTTCTCAGGGTAGGATCTGGGATCACACCCATTGATCCAGGCAACAAATTCCAAGACCTTCATCTTGGTGGTTTCAGCATGAGCCCTTGGGCCCCACAGGAACTCATGGCGAGGAGGATCACTGTAAAGCACCTGTCTATATTCCAGGTACCCTTCCTCCACAAAATCTTCAGTGAAGAGCTCCCTGGGCTCCCCAAATAGAGAATGATCCCTCATAGCAGGTATCCCCATGTCATTCAAGATACCCCAGAATGTCTCCTCTCTCACACAGTTGCCCTCCATGAAGATAACATACAGGGCAGTTATTAGGAGGCCTGTCTTGGGTATGCCCCAGACACCATGGAGCATCCCATCATAGGTGATTCCCAGGGCAGGGACAAGAGTGTAGGTATGAAAATAAGGGTCCACTTTTACCAAGTCAATGCCAAAGACCAGCTTCATGCAGTCAGAGGCCTTCCTAAAGATCACAGTGTAGTTCTCCTGATCTCTGATGACAATATCCTCTATTTCTGCCTTGGCGGTCAGCTCCTTAAATCTATACTTGATGAGCAAGAACTGTATTAACTCAATTATCTTTGGTTTTAGTGCATTATGCAGGTGGGGCCCAGAACCCTCCCCCTCCTCTACTTGGTTGCCAGAGGCCCCATCAGAGGGTCTTGTTGAAATCGAGCCCATGGCATTGGGTGGAGAGGAGGCCCCCAGAGAATTCTGGGAAGAACGTGGTGTTCCTCCATCAGATCCCTCTCTTCTGGTGGGAGTGGTTCCTTCTTCATCATGTATGGAGACCTGACCACTATTGAGGCCTCTTCCCTCCCTCTGGGCCTGAGTGCCATCCAAGAGATTGGCTTGCTGGCTGTTCTGACTATGCTGCATTTTGACTTTCCTTAGTGGCAGCAGGCAGGAGGAGAATGTAGTTCTCACAGGGATGATGAATGACGGACCTGGGAAGGAGAAAGAGAGAGAAAGGAGAGAGAGAGAGAGAGAGAGAGAGAGAGAGAGAGAGAGAGAGAGAGAATATATTAATGAGTGGACACTAAAAGCAGCTCTTCTGGCTAACTAGAAAATGCCTGTTTCATGATTTTCTTTGGGTGGTTGTCAGAGCTAAAGGACTCCAACCAGGCACTTCCTATGAACATTTGAAAAAGTAGACACAAATTATCACCATGCAATATTCTTTCATGATCTAAAATTTGAAAATTTGTGTCTCTTGAGATGAGACAAAGGCAGTGAAGAGACATCTCATCTCATTGCCCTTGTCCAATGACAACTGCAAAATATAGGCCAGGTCTGTGTAGTCTTTCTGTTCTAGGGTGGCAGACCAATCTGATTCTCAACCTGATGAATGACAAGGTCTAGAATATTCATTATGATACAATTACCCAACATATTTCAGTCAAAGGCTCGTTTTCCATGAGAGAAAAGAATTTATTGAGGGGTCAGAATCTATCCAATGATCCTAGGGATTCTAACAGCCAATAGGAGGGCAAGTAGGAGCTTAGAATCTGTATTTGGTTCATAGACATGCACAGTTGTTACCTTGACTGCTGACACAATGGCAATCATTCTTCTGATGAACCTAGTCAAGGTTTCCCTTAACAGATCCTTCAGCAATCTGACACCAATCACCTGGAATAAGACAGGCTCATAATGACAACCCTACCAGGACCTTGAGTGTGAATGAGATTTGGGGAAACTCCTTTGGGGTCCCAATCTGCGCTCAGAATAGAATTTCTTTCAATCATCCTTTGGACTCCTTACCCTGACCCTTGCTGGGGCCACAATAACCAGTGCCGATTCAAGGTCATCCAATAAGGACATGTTTCTGGTATCTTTGATATCCAGAAAATGCTTGGAAGGAGTTGCTGCATAACATCACTAACTTGTGGGGTGTCCCATGATTCCCCTATGACCTGAAATAATCTCTGATAAGTTAGAGCTTTCTAAGTCCATCTGAATTTGATTCTTCTCTCTAGATCATGATAGCTCCACTATACACATGAAGTCAAATCCAAGAATCTCCCACCTTCCTGTGTGATGTAGTTCAGTTAAGATACCATTCAATGTCTCTATGGGCTGACTGCATTTCTTGTCTGCAGACAGCTCCAGGCCTCATGAGAGGTCCATACATTAAATCTCCCTCATCTCCATATGTGGCTCTCCCTGCTGACAAGACATCAATCCTAGCACCAAATTCATCACCTCCCTTAAGTTTCCCCCTACATTTCATGAAGCAGAGGGGAAGACAGCCCAGTAGCCTCTCTGCTAGGGCTCCCCAGACAAGAGAACTGGGGCAAACAGGACCTATGAGGACCCTTGTTTTGGGCATGTTGGGCCCCTTAACAGATTCTGATCATACCATAGTTGCTCACCTGGACTCCTGCAAGATGTTGGACACCTCCGCCTGTGATCAGACTTGGTTCCCTGTGCTGCTCTGATGATAACTCTCACCCCAAGTATTCCTGAGAAAAGACAGAAGTGAAGATGGAGCCCATATGATCAGCACCATCTGGGCTTGTTCCGTATTTACAGAAGGATCAATGGTTCTGCTGTTGTCTTGCCAATATTGGAGGTGTTCTTATTACTCCTCACAAAACTCTCAGCAGCCCACAGATAAATCTTTTAGGCCAAGCTCACCATTCCTGTCAAGCCCACCTATTTCTCTGACTAGGAATATTTAGCTGTTATATTTGTTTCACAGTCTTCCAATAGCCAGCTTATGCTGACCGCAAGGACAATTGTGGCATGTCTTGTACCAGAGGTCTCCTTGTTCCTCCTTCAAGACCCTGACACATTACCCCTCCAGGTCTGAGGACTCACATCTCAGAAGAAGGTCACATCTCCCTAACACACCTCCAGATGAAGGAAATGTGCATCATCTCTGGATACACTGCAGACGGCCTCCTGAGGATGACTATAGGTTGTACCTCACACCCCACACAGTGTTCTGAAGCACAAGATCTTTATTTCTTATGTGGCCTCACTTGGTGCCAGGTTTATTTCCTGGGAACCCCTTTTCTAGAAAGTGGCCCAGCAGTTCACCTTTGGTGTTCACCTTGCCTCTCCAAGTACTGTCTCCATATCCCCTCAAGAAAACTCAGAAAATGGCTTTAAGTGCCCAAGTTCCCAGACGTACACACAGAAGTGTTTGGAGCATAGTTGTTTGTCATCACGTTGGTACTAGCAACTAAACCCTGCTCCTCTGCAAGAACAGCCTGTGTGCTAGGTTAATGACCTATTTACCTAGGCATCCGAAGAAAAACACTTTTTATTTGTAGTAATTTTGTTTTTTTTTTAATTATTTGTTTATTTTTAAGGGATTCTACAATATAATAACACAGTTGTTTGCAGATAACATTGATGTTATTCAGTTTGCCATACAATTAGGTAATTGGTGCATTTTGCAAATATCTATGTCCAAATTTTGAACAACCCAAGGTTTCCATAGTCCAGTTTGAGAAGCTTGTATGCACAGGCATATTGACCAATTAGGAGTCCAGACTAATATTGCTGTAGTCTCATGAGTTCACCCCTATCTCTCTGCAGCCCTTACATTCATACCGCGCCTCTTCTTTCCACAATTTGTTCCTGGGCTTTGGGAAAGGGGCACAATGGGTGAGAAGAAACATATACTTTCTTTGGAGTTGTCATTTTGACTCTAGTCTGTTCAGGTTGTTTCCTTTCATGGGTTGACAGCTTATGCAGTGAACCTTTTAGTCATGCAACAAAACACAAGCAATTGGATGTACAGGCATTTAAGCAGTACTAATTATTATGGCAAGCTAAGCTGTCAGTATAGATGCTGATGCTTGGATAGTATGCTAATCCACAAACTGGTGTTTCTCTAAAAGGGTGACAAGTTCTTATTCTGGCTTATATATCTCCTAACCACTAGAGGACATAAGCTTGTGGCATCCACTGTGAGTTATCCTCCAAGGAGAGAGCTAATAGCCAATTAGATTTGGGATAATGATATATTATATATATATATATATATATAATATACACACTTGGCTGCCACTGTTGCACAGTATCTCCAGGCAGTTGAGGTTAGCTGATACTGACGGAGAAGTCTTGCTTGTCTCAGGGAGACCAATATTTTGCTGTATTGCTTTAGTGGCCTTTGGTAATGCTCTCTGGCATTTCAGAGGCCAGTTTTATGGCAAGTGTCATCTCAACATTTTTTCATGGTCACACCAGGTCTTTGACAACAGGGACTTACTGCCTTTCTCCTTGCATATATCCCACTTATAGGCAAAAGGCTTTATTATTTGGGGGGGGGGTTGAATCCCCTAGCCAACATCTCCTAGGCAGAATAATTCATTGCTGATTCAGAGCTTTCTCTGACTAATATATTTTGCTTAATTACACAGCTTATAAAGACTTACTATTGAATTTGGCTCTAGTATAATTATCCTTTCACAGTCCTCATGCTATCAGTCAATTAAAAAGGGTAGTTATACCTGTTTTTATAAGAAATTACCACTATAAGAGTTGGCTCTAATTTACATTTAGGGAATGATTCATTACCATCATGTTTTTTCTTTTTCCTATAAAGGGGAGAGGTAGAAGGTTTCTCAGTATCTGGAAGTAAACTTCGTTAGGGCCCATTATAACCAGTTAACACCCAATAGTATTCAGAGAGATAGCTCAGTGTCTGGTTTCAGGCAGTCTGAGGTTCTCACTTCTTTAATGTTCAGATGGGTCAGCCTCTCCTGCTGGCATTTCCAGTCCATCATGCACAGCCAAAAGTTGTACGTTTCAGGCATTTAGGTTGGTGATTTTTTACCTGTGGGAATAAAAATCCTCCTCCCATTGTTTTGTTTCAAGACTCTCAAAATTGAAAATTTAGCAATAGGATTGGAACACAAAGTTTTCCATTTGTATCCCCGAAAAGGATACTACCCCACCTCCCACCCTCCTCTTTTTTTAAGTTTTTATGTTTTGACCTATATAGGCCTAAGTTGTGTTACACATACCATAAGCAGGAGCCAAGGCATAGCTTTCATTAAATTTACCCAAACAGTTTTCTCATTGACTGTATCTACTATTGGGAAGTAAATTTAAGCTTAGTTCCTTAAATTGTCCTATAAGTAAAAGAAGTGTTATAATGTGATGTTATAATTCATTAAATTATAGAGACCATTTGTTTACTTAACCCAATACAAATTATAATAAAACAATTAACATTTATATTCCCAATTAGTTCAAATGTATTACCATTTTCACTAAAACCTACACCCAAATTTAACTAATTAATCATTTCACTAAGCCTTAAAATATCTTATACTTTGTGGATAAAGCTTAGGCAGAGTTGAGTATCTGCTAAATAAATTTTACCCAATATACACTTTGCTCTTTATTTTTTTTTACTTTGCTCTTTAAAGCTATATGACTTATATAGAGAGGTATTTCAGTAGAGATTTATACACAAATACAAAATAAACCATATAAGTTAATGGACATGATTTCTCTGAAGTCATAGTCCAGTCATATATGTAGTAATTTTGTTGACCAATAGCTTCCACATGTCCAGGGTTATGAATGCTATTAAGTGGCATTTAAAAGCTATAGCAAAATTTCCCCACATCCTTATAACCCACAGGAGGATGTAGTTTAAGTCTTGATTCCTGGCTTTCTTGTCTCTGTTACTGTGAAAGATTCATGAACCTGGAGTGTGGGGTGACCGTAATCTGAGTTCCCATGCCATGGTCACTCATATTTGGGTCTCCACTAAACTCTTTTCCAATTTGTGGTGGGGCTTCCTGCTGAGAGGGATGATCAAACACTGTTGATGAGTTTTCCTGTCTGTAGCTTTGCTGATCACCTCCTACTTAGTTTGTGTTCCTCTATTTCTCTGGCCAAAACCTACTGAATGTTTAGTTATTTCACTGACACCAAAATTACAAATTCTCTAGATTCATCCAGAATCAGCTAGAATAGAACATAGCTTTTCTAGGAGACCACATAAGACCTGATTCCCCAGATGGCCTCAGCTCACCTCTTTCCTCCTGGAGAGCACCCTGAGAAGCAATGATAGAGCTTCTTCCCCCAAAGCCGCACTTTCTGGACCCAAAGCCCTACATTAGGAATAACTCCTTTTACATATTATTGATTCTTAACCTGAAAACTTCAACATTTTCCTGTCACTTTTCTGCTTTTAGTAAAACTAATAGCTTAGACAGTGTGGAAATTTCTGTTTCCTTTCCCTTGTGAGAGAAACAATTTCTTCCATAAAGGCATCCCCTACTCAGCTACTAAGTTTTCAAAAATCAAAAATGATTTTACTAGTAAATTAAATCTACATGACAAACTTTTCCATACAATCTTTTATGCCAGCCACTAAGCCCTTTTGTCATCTCAAAGAGATATGGACAGAAACTTTTTATTTTTCACCCCTGCCCCAGGTAGTTGAATTCATGTTTATTGTGCCATTTGTTTCTCATACTTTCATGTTCTCTAAATACTTCCTGTTTTTCTCAAAATTTTTGTTCTGTTCTAAAATTAGACTATTACTTTTGTCATGCCCAAATTGAAATGCACATGAGTGGATTAATAAATGTATTTTGCTGATAAATCAAAAGGCCTGATAAATGCAATATTTCTTATAAACTTAGATATTTTGACCAGCTTATAATCTATGAAAGATATGACTTTGGGTCTAGCAAGATTTTTACAACTTTAAGGTCCTAATTGTTTATAAAAACAAACTTCATTGTTATCATAACATAAAAATTTCTTTAAGCAAAAATTTAACGTTATATACATAGATTTTGGTAAGAATTTCCTTCCAAATCATGACCTAAATAATTTACATGAATTAAAATTTTTATTTCAATTGCATAATAGTATGTCTTAGCATAAAATGTCATTGCTTTACTTTTTTGGAAAATTCTTTAGGGGAAACTCTTAAATATGAGGATTTTTTAAATGAAGTTTGGAATTAATGTAAAATTATGCATGCATGCATGTGTGCGTTTGTTGTGTGTGTGTGTGTGTGTGTGTGTGTGTGTGTCTTTGCTAAAGATCTTTGTCTTATATTTTCTTCTCACAGAATAGTTGTGAAATCAATGTGACCACCTTCATGAACAAGAACAGATGCATACTGCTCTTTGGTATAATTGATAAGAGTTTTAACGTTTACATTTTTGTTAACTTAAAGTGAAGAGCTAGAATAAATATAGAACTCTGGCTAAGATGATTTCTCTTTGATTCCTGACTCAATTCTTGTTCTGTAGCATGGTCCTGCTGCTAGATAGTATAAATTTACTTTAAGAGATGAATACTCTTGGTACAGTGTGCAAATTCTCCTATGTGAAAATAGCTCTCTTCTGAGATGCTCAACTCTTTATTCCAAAGATTAAAAACATTACCTGTCTCAGTGCTTTTATATATATTTCATACGCATATCTGTATATAAGTATAAAAAAGAAATGGTTGGGGGCTGGAGAGATGGCTATGGTTAAGAGTGCTGAATGCTCTTGCAAGGACCCGGGTTACCCCAAGCACCCACACAGCAGCTGAGAACCGTCTTTAACCCAGTTCCAGGGAATCAGACACCCGCCTTCGGACCTTGTGCAAGCATGCAGGACATGGGTGCACAAACTAACATCACCAATACATTCATACACTACAAAAATAAATAAAATTTAAAAATTTAAATGTTTTAAATACATTTTTCCCATTATTCTTTCCTTAAAGCACAGAAATAAACAGGTATTTCATTGCCCATAACTCAGCCAAGTCTATACAACTCTGAACTTTTTTAAAATTTTATTTATTACTTTTATTTTATGAGTATGAGTGTAATGCCCACATGTGTATAAGTGCACCCATGTCTTGCAATGTCCCTATAGATCATAAGTGTGTGTCTGCTCACTTACAACTTTAGTTAGAGATGGCAGTTAGATCCCATGTGGAGGCTGGGAGCCAATCCTGGGTCCTCTGCAAGAGCAGCCAGTGCTCTCATCCGCCAAGCCATCTCTCTAGCCCCTCAAATATACATTTTTTTAAATTTGCCATTGTAAAAACTTTCTTTTTTGCTTAAAAGGGTTTAAGAAACAAAAATTAGAGAAATGCTTAGTTCTTGGGGTATTTGATTGTCCAGCATTTTTCAAGTCTACATGGATACATTCTCAGATGAAGTTGGCACATGGGTGTCTAATGTTCCTTGAGATTTTTAGTACAGGAGTAGTTTAGAACTACTTACTCTGTACATTCTATTTTCACCATTCAGAATAGAGTGATGTGATGTCCTTTTCTGTGTTTCTTTGATCTCTAGTAATAAAAAATCTGAATTCTTAGCAATCAAATTCGAGCACTTGTTCTAATCATACGTAAAGAAAACTGAGCGTTGAAACAATCAAACATATTTATCTCAAGGTATTGAATTTTGACCTGAAAAACTTGATAAATTTAATAATATCTTAATAAAATCATACCATTTTTTATAATTTTTGACTGGGGATTTTTTGCCTAAAAACAATACTTGCTCAGTATCTGAGTGAAGAGAGAATGCGTAGTCGGGGGGTCGGGGGGTGAGTCCTGAGAGCCAGTCTGTCTACATAATGAGTTCGAGGCAAGCTGTTGCTACAGGGAGACCCTATCTCAAAAACAAAACAAACATTGTTTAAATGCATGTCGTTTTAGAACATTTATTTATTCTTATTATACAAAGTGGGTGGGAAGAGGGACCGGGGTGTATATTCGATTAAGGCATATTGTAATTTGACATGAGTTCACCAAGTAACCGGCAGTTTCGCCTAGCACTAGTTACAGGACATGGTGTTTGAGGACTTAGTAAAAGTAAAAGTACACATGTGTGATATTAAACAACATTGGTTTACAGAATCGATAAAAAAATGGTAATGCATCTGAATTAAATGGACATATAAATCGCTTTGCCCCATTTGCTTTACATAAAATCAGTAGGCAAGAACTTTGGGAATGACACATACAAATTTTCTCTATCAATTTCGCGTTGTACAGTATCAACTTGTAGCATTCTCTTTAAGATGATTAACGTAAAAAAAATTAAGTTTGCTTCCCAAGTTAATCATATTAGTCACCCAAAACAATATGAGTGAATTTGAATTACATCTGTGCCTTGATGCTCCACCCTAAGTCAGTTATAATACAACTATCTTCTGGGAGACTCATACGCTAAAAAAAAAGGGGGGGGGGATAGCAGAAAGACATGAAACCTTTTCAGCAAACCCGCAATTCAAATCTTAAAACTAACTATTGGGAAAAGATTTGTTTGTTCCAACAGGCAAAACGTCACTCAACTTACGGCTGAGAAAAGAAGAAGATACAGGTTTTGCCATTGAGTAGGATTACCAAAAAGTGGCATACGGAAAGGTTGACCCATCTGAACATTCAAAGGGAAGAGAAAAGCCTCAGATTGCCATACAACATCGAAACCCTTCTGTGAATCTACATGTAACAACTAGTTAATCATGAGTCCTAATGAAACTAGCCCTTCTAGGTGCCACAAACGTTCTGATATGAGAGACTTCCTGCCTTCTCCCCACCCATAGAACAAAGGAGAAATAGACATGCATGATGAATCGTTCTCCCCAAATGTTACATTGATACCACCTATTGTAAGGTGATTCCTTATAAAACCGGTAACAACTCTCTTTCTTTAATTGACTACTAGACATGGGAACTGTGTGAAGGGTTACATCTCTTCAGAACCAAATATAATTACTAAAGTCTCTAGGCTATGAACTCAGAGAAAATACATTAATACAGGAGCGTCTGAATCAGCAATGATTTTTCTACCAGGTGGATGTGGCGCCGGGGATCCAAGGCCCCCACAAAAGGTAAAGGGGCTCCTTGCTCTAAGTTGGATACCTACAGGAGGAGAGGCAATAAGACCCTGCTGCCGAAGACCTGATGTTAACATGGGAGGGCATGTATTGAGACCACACATCAAGTTACAGATGGCCTCTGGAATGCAGAGAGTGTTACACAAATGCCACTAAAAACCAATTAAAGCAATATGGGTCTCCTGAGTCAAGCAAGACTCCAACTCGTCAGCACAAGATACACCTCACCTGCCTGAAATAACTGTGCAGCAGAGGCAGCAGCCATGTGCCTTGCTACTACCAAATCTAATTGGCTATTGGCTCTCCCCTGTGGAGAAATAACCCCAGCTGATGCCAAACTTACATCCTCTAAGGTTAGAGATGTTATAAGCACACAGTAAGACCTGTCATATTTATAACAGGGGGAAAAATTGTATATTCCATGGATTAACATATCCAAACATGGTTCTATGCTAACAGTAACCTACCAATAAATATGAGGCCTGTTTAAATACCTATAATCGAAGTTGCTTGTTTGTCATTAGTAGGATCGAAAGGTTATGAGGTCCTGGGACAAACTGTCAAGCCCATGAAAGAAACACCAGAATGAAGACCAGCGAGTCCAAAGTCAACAGCTCCAGAGAGATGTGGACTGTTTTACCTCTCATCCACCTGTGCCCCTTTTATAAGCCTAGGGAACAACCTGCGCGAAGAGGGGCGTGGGTTAATGTAAGGCTAACGATTGGGGTGAATGGATGGGAAACTGACAGCAATGTATGTCTGGCACTCTTTGATCAACTTGATTGAACAAACAACCTGTCATCCCCCACTGGATGGTGGCGCTGTAGGTGTTTGGGCACAACAGCCTGCCGATAGTTTTCATGAAGGATCTTGTACTCATGGATTAATCACTTATAGCTAAAAATGAAAAAAAAAAACTGAGAGAAAGATTGCAGGACAGTTATGGCCTAGAAGCATGATTCGGGATGGGGTGGGGGGGGGGGGAGGAAAGGAAAAACCTGAACTGTATGGAAAAAATGTATGATATGCACAAAGTCAATCAAAAAATTAATTTAAAATAAAAAAAAAAAAATAATAAAAAAAAAAACAAAGTACATTCTCATTCTCATCCAAAACATTTCTTTATCTTCTTTGGCCCATTAAATATTTTTTCTAAGAATATTTTTTATTCCTATTTATCATGTAATCATTATAAAATTTAGAAAACAATTTAATGAGACGATTTTAATTCAAAAACCAAGATTTTTTTTTTTTTTTTTGGTCTTTCAAGACAGGGTATCCCTGTAACCCCACTGTCCTGGAACTCACTCTGTAGACCAGGCTGGCTTGAACCACAAAGATCCACCTGCCTCCTGCCTCCAAGTGCTAGGATGTAAAGGCTGGTCACATGCCTGGCATTTTTTTTCTTTTTTTTTTAAACTACGGTTCCAACCCTTTCATCTTCCTGCTTAAAAACTAACAGGTTATCAATAAAAAAAAAACAAACGTAGTCTAGCTGGACACGTGGGTCTTTTCTGATTTCTGTTTTGTTTTTTTCTCCATTTTGTCTATAGCGCAAGGATTCTCAAACTCTGTGAGCTCTGGTCTCCTCTCTTTGAGCACCTGTGCTTTACGGCCATCATCTCTCGTCAGCAACCTTCCTTCTGCTTGGAATCCACTGCGCACATCTGTTGCAAGCCCAGAAATGTCTACGCAGCCAATCCTGCCCACTGAGCTCACCCACTACCACTCATGAGTTATACCTTTCTTTTTTTCTTTTTTTTCCTTTTTTTTAAAATTTATTTTTGTATGTGTATCAATGTACTGTCGGCATGTAGGTTTGTCACCCGTGTCGGGCAATGCCAGGAGTTGTCGAAGAGGGTCTCGAGTTCGCCTGGAAACTAGAGTTTACAGACGGTCTCCACCGCCATTGGGGTGCTGGGGATCGAAGCCGGGTCCTCTGCAAGAGCAGTCGGTGCTCCCAACCGCTAGGCCATCTCTCCAGCCCACCTTTCTTTTTTTTTTTTTCTAACCTTTTTTTTTTTTTTTTTTTTTTTTTTTTTTTTTTTTTTTTAAAAAAAAAGAACAAGAAATAAGTATATATTTATTTCATAATATTGCTTGCCATTTAGTTTTATGACTAAATCTGGCATGACACGCAACATAATAAAAATACATCAACCCGTGGGGCTGGACAGACGGCCTAGCCTTTAAGAACGTCGACTGCTCTGGCAGACGACCCAGGTTGGATCCCCAGTACCCACATGGTGGCTGAGAACCGTGTCTGTAACTCCAGTTCCAGGAGAACTCCAGTTCCAGGGGAATCTGACACAGTCTTCTGACCTCCGCGGCATTCCACGACACGGGTGCACAAACCTACATGCAGACAGTACATTCATACACATAAAAAATAAATTAAAAAATTAAATTAAAAAAATAAAAAAGATCAACCCAGTGTCCAAAGATATGAACGCATGATGATGTATATATTAAAATCAGTATCTACAAGGGTCCAAGTTAGACAGTCCATATGAGGTTACAGCCCTGGAAACAAGCCGCATAGTAGAAAAGCTAAAATTAAAAGTTAATATATTTATTTAAATACTCCAAATATGAGTAAGATAGCTTATAATGTACATTTCTGCCACTTCATTAAGGCCAAGCCATGTTCTTGATTATATTAATTTTGGTGATCTTATTATAAGGCTGGCCAAGAGTGGGAAAGATGAAGAAAAGTTTCTAGGAAAAACTAACATCTTCTAAATGAACCTTCTTCAAGGCTGCTCAGGTGAGTCGGATTCACTGATTGTGGACAGTTTGGAATGCTGCAGGTCTAGAGCTCATTAACTCTTTATGTTGTGGTATCTTTTATTCCCTAAACAGCCATCTCTTGTTGCCCTTTGTGTTTGACCTAACATCCTATGACTAACTTTTGAGATGTATTTTAACTTAATCATACCTGCAGCTTCCACCAACCCAAGAGCTGAGAATGCTGCCAAGTAGCATTTAAAATCTGGAGCAATATTCCAGACCTAACTGATGTCTCCATCAACATACTATTTCAGAAATGTCTTAAGACTTTATTTTGTTATCAAGAAATCTCTGTAAACTTTTACCAGGTTGGAACACAGCATATGGGGTAGGGGCACTAAATCTCTGTTCTTGGGTCATACTCTCTCATATTAGTGTCTAGGATCAAATATTAGTCCCTTAGTATTTATGTAATTATCAATTAGAAAATTTCACACACCCAGAACACAAATCCTTTACTGTTGGCAGGAGACCTTGACAATTCTGTCCTCTGTATTGTCTGCATGGAGAGAGGGACAAAAGTCTCATTTCCACAGATGGCCCCCTTTACATGGTGCCGACTAAAGGAACACACATGTCATATTTGGCGACCAATATCTGTATCAGGTGTCGTCAGTCCCCTCTCTCGTCTCTCACCTTAGAGGGGACACCCGCTTCTTTCTGGAACCTCCGAAAATGACTCCTTACAGGTTCACTAAGGACGGAGATTGGAGGACCCAGGGGCCGTCTCTTACAAGTCAATCCCACTGGGTCTCATTACAGGGTGAAATCACATTATTGGGTCACCCTCTAGGCTCTTACCTTTCCTTGGAAAACGCAGCGTAGCCATATCCCTCGGACATCAATCAAAATGGCTCTGGGCCCCCGGAAGTCACCAGATGTAGATGCGGAAGAGTGGGGGAGGGGCTTAGTTCCTCAATTCAGTACTGAGATATCCTTGTACATCTTGAAAATGGGTGGGGCTGGAGAGATGGCCTAGCGGTTAAGAGCGCCGACCGCTCTTACAGAGGACCCGGGTTCGATCCCCAGCACCCACATGGCGGCTGAGAACCGTCTGAAACTCCAATTCCAGGAGAACTCCAGTTCCAGGGGAATCCGAGGCCCGCTTCTGACCTCCGCGGCATTGCACGACACGGGTGCACAAACCTGCCTGCAGACAGTACATTCATACATATACAGAAATAAATAAAATTAATAAAAAAAAAATTTAAAAAAAGAAAATGGGTAAAAAGACTATGAGCCCCAGAGTTACTGATGCAGAAGACTGGTGGAGGGGCTCAGTCCAGCAATTCAGACTGATAGCATATATGCTGCTACATACTCCATACAAGTAAAATGTCTCTGAGTTCCAGAGTCCCTTATGCAGAAGAATTGGGGTGGGGTTCCATCCTTAAATTCAGTACTGACAGTTTCTTTTGTGTCTTTGATCCAAGCAAATTGTCTCTGAGCCCCAGATTCCCAAGATGCAAAGGGTGGGGGAGGGGCCCATTCCCTCAGTTCAATACTGAGATATTCTCTTAGATCTTTGAACCAAGCAAAATGACTCTGAGCACCCCAGTTCCTTGGATGCAGAAGAGCCTGGGAGAGTTTCAATCTCTCAATTCCTTACCGAGACACCCTCTGAGCTTGAGTCCCGGCATGCAGATATGTTAGGGTTGTTCCCCAAATACCCTCTAACTGTAGGAAACTCACAGAATGGATCTAAGTGCTGCAATTCCCCCAAATCTCCCACTGCACGGTGGGGGCTTCAAACCTACAACTCAAATACCAGTTGGTGCAGGACCCTCAAGTAGTATACAGTGTGGCCCAGTTATCCAGCCCTATCTATCTGAGGTGGGCTTCCAAAACTAAATCAAAGTCTCAACTGACCCAGAAAGACACCAGGTTTCCTCCTCTCTGGAAACATCAGAAAATGATCCTATGGGTGGAGTGTGTCCTCCAGGACAGAAGGGAAGGAACTCATTCAGACATTTTGGCTCCTGTTTGATGCAGCACTTGACAAACTGCCCATACTAAATACTCTGAGATCCCTGAATCTAAAGGAGCCGAGACATTTCACTCTCAGGACCTACTTTCTCTCTGCAAGCCTGGAGCTTCTTTTCTCCTCCTGGGAGCTATGAAAACGGATCCTATGCAGAGTCCACATGTGCTGAGGGGTAAAGGTCTCAATCATAAAAATCCAGATCCACTTGTAGTTGGCTGAGCAGAGATGAAGGTGCATTATTTGCAGACGTGTTCTCTCTCCATCAGAGCCTACCGATTTTTCTAAGTTAGTTTTGTATCATGCCACTTTATGTAAACCCTTAATCATTTCTAGGAGTTTTCTAGTGGAGTTTTTAGCTTCCCTTAGGTAAGGTAAGGCAGGAACTGGGCAAGTCTGCCCCATCCACATTCCTTTTTATATAGTGCTTGAAATGTTTGCTAGGGCAATAAGGCAAGAAAGGGGAATTGAAGGGGTACTAAATTAGAAAAGAGTAAGTCAAGCTGTCTCTTTTTGCAGACAATATGATGGCTTACCTAAGGGAGGCTAAAAACTCCACCAGAAAACTCCCAGAAATGATTAAGACTTTACATAAAGTGGCAGGATACAAAATTAACTTAGAAAAATCAAAATCAGTAGCCTTTCTTTACACCAACAACAAGCAACTGAAGAAGGAATATAAGGAGACCTTCTCACTCACAAATAACCTCAAAAATAATAAAATACCTAGGAACAAACCTAACCAAAGACACCAAAGATCTCTACAATAAAAAAATTAAACCCCTGAAGAAGGAGATTGAAGAAGACATCAGAAGATGGAAAGAACTCCCTTGCTCATGGATTGGAAATATTAATATAGTAAAAATGTCCATTCTACACAAACTAATATACAGATTCAATGAAATCTTAATTAAAATCCCCATGAGACTCTTCACCGACTTGGGAAAAAATCCTTAATTTTATGTGGAAAAACAAAAGACCCAGAATTGTCAAAACAACCCTGAGCACAAAGAGCAATGCAGGGGGATCATTAAACCAGACGTCAAACAATATTACAGGGCTATAGTCATAAAAACAGCCTGACACTGGCAGAAAATAAGCAGACCTGTAGACCAATGGAACAAATGTGAGGTACCAAACTTGAGCACATACAATTTCAGCCGCCTCATATTTGACAAAGGGGCCAAGAAGACTCAATGGAGGAAAGACGGCATTTTCAGCAAATGGTGTTGACAAAACTGGATCACCACTTGTTAAAGAATAAAATTACCCCCACACACACCTCTTGCCCTGTACAAAAATCAACTCCAAATGGATCAAAGACCTCAACCTGAAACCTGAAATTCTGAAGGTGATAGAAGAAAACTTTGGCAGCATTCTGTAGGACATGGGCATAGGAGAAGATTTTCTAAATCAGACAGCAGCTGGGCAGGAAATGAGGTTGACACTTGACAACTGGGACCTCATTAAACATAAAGGAAAAGAAACAATCAGGGAAATGAAGAGAAAACCCACAGAGTAGGAGGAAACTTTCACCAGTGATATATCTGACAGAGCATTAAGCTTCCAGAATACATAAACTACTCAAATAACAAAGTAAGAAAACAAATGACTCACTGAAAAGATAAGGTAAAGGGCCTTCATAAATGAGGAAATAAAGACAGCTGAGAAACATTTTAAAAAGTGTTCAACATAGCTAATAATTAAGGAACTGCAAATTAAATCCACTTTAAGTTATCATCTCACTCCTGTAAGACTGACTAAGGTCAAGAAATCAAATGATACCAAATGCTAGAGATGTTGTGGGGAAAGGGGAACACTCATCCACTGCTCATGGCAATGTAAACTCATACAATCACTATGGAAAGCAGTGTGGAGAACCCTTAAAAGACTCAAAATGAGCCTACCACCTGATGGAGTCATACCACTCCTGGGTATATACCCACAAGATTCATCCTACCACAGAAATATATGCGCATCCATATTTGTTCTTCACAATAGTCAAGAGCTCGAACCAACCCAAGTGCCCCTCAACGGATGAGTGGATAAAGAAAATGTGGTACATCTATACAATGACATTCTATGCAGTGGTAAAGAAAGATGACATCATGACCTTTGCAGGTAAAAGGATGGAACTAGAAGATATTATGCTAACTGATGTAACACAGCCAAAGAAAAACAAAGAATGGTATCCCTCATTTGTTGTTGCTAGCACCAAGCACCTAGTTGTAAGGCAAACTGAATGATGTTAATGTTATATTTCGCTTTATCTGAAAGCACCTGTGTGTAGGAAAGTCCAGTTTGAATTGCAGGCTAACTTTCAGCTAGCATGCCTCAGTGCACCACGTGGCCAGGGTCTGACCCCACCTCAAGGAGGAGCAAACAACATTGCCTAGGTGTGTGATGATGGGTGGGACAATGGTGGGCAGTTGTGTGGAGTTGGGAGGGGGGCTATGATTGGCTCTGGGAACTGATGTCATTTAGTTTATAAAAGCAGGCTGTAGCAAGGAATAAATTTGAATTTCATAGTAACATCATCACAGAATTCTCGGCCATTATTTTTTATTAATTATTGCATGCATACAGGCCAAGGTAGGCCTGCATTTTGTTCAGGTGTCCAGTGGGTTGGAAAAAGGTTCCCATTGTGGACCACCAATCTCAGTAGCTGGTGTTGTGAGTGGACATAGGTTGAAGTTAGGCCATCAGCCATCAGTCTGAAATTCCTGTCCAGGGGTCAGCAGTCTCTAGGCAGGTGGGAAGTCATGGCCAAGAGTGGAACATGTGTCTTGTAGGTCCAGGCTAAGGGCTTGAGTAGGAAGTACCACTCAGGGCGGGCTATGGGAAGTAGCTGGCTAGCCTCTGTGCCAAGGGTTCAGCTCCCCACAGTGTCTGCAATGGACACTCTGTTCCCCTTCCCTTAGCTCAGGGCTGCATGGTCCTGTTCATCATAAAAGGAAAGCTTCCTACATATGGTGCCACCAATGTGGGCATGGAGACCAGTTTGGTAAGTGAGAATCTCTGCAAGATGTGAAATGAAACCTTTAAGGAAGCTGTGTTTCAGGAGGAATTGTTTTATGATATGTGGCATGTGTTTGTTGACTGTGTGCTGTGGTTTGCTGTAGCTGTTGTGTTTCAAGTTGTAGCATGGAGAAAGTTTAGCATCTCCAAACCAGTGAAGGAACAGACTAAGGATGGAGGCAGAGCGAATTCTCGTGTTGACTCTGCTGGTGTGCCTGTGGATGGCACTGATGGGGAATTGGCCTGTGCACTAGAGACTGTTTCTCTGATAGGCTTTGGGAAGCCTGCACTCTTGTGGGTTTTTAGCCACTCAGTGGGACACACTTATGGAGCCCCTAGGTGTCATTTTGGCTTCCTTGAATTGGGGGCATGTATTACTTCCCCAGCCTTCCCAGGTGGTGGGTATTCAGAGAAATTGTGAGAGTAGCTCTTCGTCTCCCATCCACTTGCCTTCTAGAGGTTTTGAAATGGGCTCAAAACCTACTCTGCAGCCTCAATTTCAGCCCCTAAGAGAAGCCCCAGCTTCCACCATCTGGCTGTAGTTCAGGTGGTGAAGGCCATGGGGGCAGTTACAGAGGCAAGGAGGACGGGTATGCCCCTGGAGCAAGCTCAAGCCTTTTGCTGCAAGCCTTCTATTGAGGTGCACATTTGCACATTTTCACAGGCTGGCTTGGGATGTGGAGGCAACTCCCTACCCAGGAATTAGTCTACAAACATTGGCTTACATGGAAGTTTGTGAAAAGCCAGCTATAGTTTAAGTGTGTTTTGAAGGTTCTCCTTAAAAAATTTTTCTGTAATATAGACTGGACTCTTATTTGATCAACATGATTATACATACAAGCCCCTCCAGCTGGACAATGGGGGCCTTGGGCTGTATAAGTTTGGGCATAGCTGCTTGAAAATCGGTTTTACATGAAGGATGCTTGTATTCATTACTTATTACCTATTATTAAAAAATAAATTAAAAAAAGAAAAAAAAACGTTTTTTCGATAAATAGTGTCTTTGCAGTGCTTAATTCAGCTGAGGTTTTCTTTTTGTCTGCTAAACTTCCTCCAAGATCTTCTAGAGGCCAGTCTTCTGTGATGCAAATTGAGTTTTCAAATTCCAGGCTTGTGGAGCCAGGAATGGTGGAGCATGCCTTTAACAGAAGCCTGGGCAGGTCTCTGTGAGTTCAAGGACAGCCTAGTCTACAGAGTGAGCTCCAGGCAAACTGTGACTATAGGGAGGCCCTGCATTGAAAAGACCAGAAGCAAAATATTAAAGCTGTTACACTTTTCAGTTTGTAGCTGTTTGTAAATACTCTGGTTAATCTAGTCCAATGTTTGCTGTTCTGTGCCCCTCTCCTGCTCCGGAAACAGCAGAAACAGTGGATGGCTGGTGGAGGAAGGACTGGCTTTACAGTATTCTCTGTGTGATTGGAAAGGCCTTAAAGCAGCTCTTGGGCACTCTTGTCCTGGAGCAGTGGTTCATCTTTTATTGTGTTTTGAAGGTGCAGCTTTGATTCCAATACACAGGAGAGAGTCGGTGGACTTCTGTGATGACTTAAACCCAATCTTAATTGTGGAAAGGACCTTTTCTCATTGAGTATAAGACAATAATGTAACTTCCTTCCCATTGATTGGTCTCACAATCCTTTTTCTTTATTCCTTTGTATCTATGTTTGTGTATGCTTGTATGTATGTGTGTGTGCGCACATGTGTGTATGGATGCATGAGTACTTGTTTTAATCCCTATAAACTTCTAAACTCCTGTGTTTTAAAAATTCGACTATAGGGGCTAGAGAGATGGCCTAGAGGTTGGGAGCACTGACTGTGTAAAGAGGGACCAGTTATAAGGGAACAAGTTCTATTTTATGAAAACACACCATCTGAGAAACAGTACCTATCCTCAGATTCCAGGAGAAACCACAGAATATCTCAATAACTAACAGGGAAGGACCAAAGGTTGTTTGTTTAAAATAACTAACAGGGAAAGACCGTTGATTAAACATGTTTGTTCTTCTGCCAAGATGTACTCAGTGAGTAAAATCACCCCCTACATGGCGCCACCAAAGGTTCCAAGTGGCCCCAACCTATCAGTCTAAAAATTATGCTTCCTCAGTCCCTATGAATCAATAACAAAATGCCAAAACTGGAAAATTCCCCATTTGCAGTTTTTCCTTTTAAAAGACCCTCCTCCCCAATCTTCAGGACCACTTCTCCCAGCCTGCTGTCATTAGGGTGGTGGTCCAAGCTCAGATTGAATTAAAAAGACTCTTTGCATTTACATCAGAGCCCTGTGTCCAGGTGGACTTTTGGGGGTCTTAGTGATCTGGGCATAGCAAGTGCTCTTGCAGAGGACCTGGGTTCGATCTCCAGCACCCACATGGAAACGGAGAACTGTCTTTAACTCCAGTTCCAAGGGGAATCCGACACCCTCTTCTGAGCACGACATGGGTGCAAAGACCTACATGCAGACAGTACATTCATACATATAAAAAAATTCAAAAAAAATTTAAAAAAATGTCGACTATAAATCACTGCTAACAGATTAAACCTATAAAAAACTTGGTTTATACTTTTTGGTGTAAACAATCTTTAATTGGGTTTATGTAAATATGTTAATATGTATTTGTACAATTCTGAAAAGCCTCTGAGCTGGAACTGGCCCCTTAAGCTCAGATGCAGCTTTATCAATATAGTTAAACTCCTATGGTCATTTGTGTAATTTACTTGTCTTGGTTAAGAATTGCTAAATAGTGTGCAGGCGGGCTCCTGAAGCACAGGAGACTGGAAGTTGCTCCAGACAGGTAGATTTTAGGGTAGATTGACTCCTGGGCTGCTGGAAAAGGGTCTCAACTCTAAACCCTGATAGAGGGTGGCTGTCTGGCTGGTGCTGCCCTTCACCTTTGCAGCAGGTGGTGGGTGGCTCTGGTTTGGTGCCTTTGTGTCTTTGTGCGGGCAGGCTCCTGTCACTCCAGACAGGTACCAGGGCCAGGCTAAGTCAGGCATATCCTCCCCCCCAGGCCAACTCGAATTGATGAGAGAGTATCCAAGTGGACTTTTTTGGAGAACATTCAGAACAGGAAGGGAAGAGAGACTTAGACTTCCAATATCCAATATATAAACAAAATTGAAAGCCTGAAACCCAGACAAGTCAATACTCCATAAACAAGCAGGAGGAAAGAAAAAAAAAAGCATCAGAAGAAGGCAAGCAAAACCAGCTGCCAACAAAGTGAAAAGACATTTGTGATTTGAATCACAAAAAGGAAACCCACATGCTAGGAACAGGATGAAGGGATGACATGGGAAAGGTGCATGATAATCCTGCACCAGGATCTACCAAACCTGTAGGAGATAGGTACAATGGGATCCCCCTGGAGGTGACCCAAGGAACAGATCTTAGAGGAATAATTGCAGACCTATACAGAGAAGTTAAAGAAAATAAAGAAGAATTCAGAGAACTAAAGAGAGAGAATGAAAAACTCAAAAAGGACCTAGAGGGATACAATGACAAACTTCAGAAAGAACTAAAGGAAGAGATTGACAAACTCCAGAAAGAACTAGAGGGAGAAAACAACAAACTCCAAATGGAAGTAGAAACACTGAAAAAGGAAGCCAACCAAAGAAGAAAGGAGCACCAAGAAGAGATTGAGAAGCACAAAGAAGAGATTGAGAAGCTCAAAAAGGAAATGGAGGTACTAAAGAAAACACAGGAGGAAACAAAAAAGGAATTAGAACACTCAGTCAATCAAGAAGAAAGAAAAGGAAAAAGCCTCAGAAGTAGAATGGAGGAAGCAGAACAAAGAATATCAGACCTGGAAGATAACACAGAGCAATTAAAAAGCTCAAATAAAGATTATGAAAAATTTAAAAATACACAAAAGTGGAACAACCAGGAAATATGGGACACTATGAAAAGACCAAACCTCCGCATCATAGGAATAGAGGAAGGAGAAGAATCTCAAGAGAATAGTATTGATCAGATCTTCAACAGAATAATAGATGAAAATTTCCCCAAACTAAAAATAGACAAGCCCATACAAATACAAGAAGCACATAGGACCCCAAATAGACAAGATCAGAAAAGAAACACCCCACGCCATATCATAGTTAAAATGCTAGATGCCCAAAACAAAGACAAAATTCTGAGGGCCACAAAAGAAAAACAAGTCACATACAAAGGGAAACCCATCAGAATTACAACTGACTTCTCGCCTCAAACCATGAAAGCAAGAAGAACATGGAGCAAAGCATTCCCTGTGTTAAGGGACTATGGATGCCAACCCAGAATACTTTACCCAGCAAAAATGTCGACTATACTTGAAGGAGAGAGAAAAATCTTCCATGACATAAACAAGATGATGGAATACATGTCTGGAAAACCAACTCTTCATAAAATACTTGAAGCAATTCAAAGGGCAGAAGAGAGGAGCAACAATCCTCAAACACCTAGGAAAAGAAACTAATAAAAACATAACCATAGGAGCAAAATCAGAGGCTAGAAGTCCAAATGGATAATAAAGTGAAAGGAAGCAACATCCATCTTTCAATTATAACCTTAAATATTAATGGGCTAAACTCCCCAATCAAAAGGCATAGACTGGGAGAATGGATTAGGAAACAAAACCCATCTATATGCTGTCTACAAGAAACCCATCTCAATTTCAAGGATAGGCACCAACTTAAGGTGAAGGGATGGAAGAAAGTATTCCAAGCAAATGGTACCAAAAAGAAAGCAGGTGTGGCTATTCTAATATCAGACAAAATAGACTTCAAAGCAAAAGAAATCAAAAGAGACAAAGAGGGCCACTACATCTTTATTAAAGGAACAATTGACGATGAAGATTTCACAATCATAAATATATATGCACCAAACACCGGTGCACCAAACTTTATAAAGACAATTCTTCAGGATCTCAAGGCACAGATTAACCCCAGCACACTAATACTAGGGGACTTCAATACCCCATTAAGTCCCCTAGACAGATCAACAGGACAAAGGATAAACAGAGAGACATCTGAACTAAATGACACAATACACCAAATGGACCTCACAGACATCTATCGAATATTTCACCCAAACACCAGAGAATACACTTTCTACTCAGCACCTCATGGAACATTCTCCAAAATAGACCATATACTGGGACACAGGGAAAAACTCAACAAATATAAAAAGATTGAAATAATCTCATGCATTCTATCAGACCACAGTGCAATAAAACTCAATATCAACACCAGAATAAACCCTACATCCTACAGGAACACATGGAGACTAAACAACACTCTCCTGAATAATGAGTGGGTCAAGGAAGAAATAAAGAAAGAAATAAAAACATTCCTGGAACTGAATGACAATGATAAAACAACACAGCAAAATCTATGGGACACTTTAAAAGCAGTCCTAAGAGGGAAGTTTATAGCTCTAAGTGCCTACATTAAAAAAACAGAAAGAACACAAGTGAATGACCTAACACTGCAGCTAAAAATACTTGAGAAACAACAACAAATGAACCCTAAACGGAGCAGACAAGAAGAAATAACAAAAATCAGAGCAGAGATCAATGAAATAGAAACAAAGAAAACCATACAAAAAATCAATGAATCCAAAAGCTGGTTCTTTGAGAGAATAAACAAGATAGACAGACCTCTAGCCCAGTTAACCAAAAGAAAGAGGGAACAACTCCAAATCAACAGAATCAGTGATGAAAGGGGAAACATCACAACAGACAATGAAAAAATCCAGACAATCATACGGGAATACTTCAAAATCCGATACTCTACTAAGTTTGAAAACCTAGAAGAAGTGGATGATTATCTGAAATCCTGGGAATCACCAAAGCTCAACCAAGAAGAGATCGACAGCCTAAATAGACCAAAAATACATGAAGAAATTGAAGATGTAATAAGTAGCCTCCCAACCAAAAAATGCCCAGGCCTAGATGGTTTCATGGCAGAATTCTATAAAATATTTCAAGAAGACTTACAACCATTACTACTCAAGTTTTTTAGAAGGATACAAACAGAGGGAGTTCTCCCAGATTCCTTCTATGAAGCCAGCATCACGCTATTACCAAAAGCAGATAAACATACAACCAAAAAAGAGAACTATAGACTCAGCTTCCTAATGAACACAGATGCCAAAATTCTAAACATGATACTGGCAAATTGCATACAGACACAAATCAAGAAGATCATCCATCATGACCAAGTTGGATTCATACCAGAGATGCAGGGATGGTTAAATATATGAAAATCAATAAATATCATCAAACATATAAATGGACTGAAAGACAAAAATCATATGATCATCTCAATTGACGCTGAAAAAGCCTTTGACAAAATCCAGCATCCCTTCATGTTTAAAGTCCTAGAGGGAATTGGATTGGAAGGATCATTCCTCAATGTAATCAAAGCCATATACAGGAAACCCACAGCCAGTATCATCCTAAATGTGAAAATGACAGAAGCATTCCCCTTAAAGGTAGGAACTCAGCAAGACTGCTGCCTGTCACCACTCCTTTTCAATACAGTGCTTGAAACCCTTGCTAGCACAATAAGGCAAGAAAAGGAAATTAAATTATTTCTAATTGGAAAAGAGGAAGTCAAGCTATCCCTTTTTGCTGATGATATGATTGTCTACTTAAGGGATAATAAGAACTCCACCAGAAAACTCCTAGAAACTATTAAGAACTTCAGGAAAGTGGCAGGATAAAAAAAATCTAGAAAAATCAGTAGCCTTTCTTTACACCCACAACAAGCAACTGAAGGAGTCCTTCCCACTCACAATACCCTCAAAAACAATAAAATACCTAGGACCAAACCTAACCAAAGACACCAAAGATCTCTACAACAAAATTCTTAAACCCCTGAAGAAGGAATTTGAGGAAGATATCAGAAGATGGCCAAACCCCCCCATGCTCATGGATTGGGAAAATAAATATAGTAAAAATGTCCATTCTACCCAAGCTCTTGTACAGATATAATGCAATCCCTATCAAAATCCCCAAGAGTTTCTTCACAGGCTGTCCCTGCCTGCAGGGACATGTAACGTCAGGTACTCGAGGGATACCCCAAAACCTGTGAAGATTAAGCGAGAGAGAAAAAGGAGACCAGGCAAGCAAGCTCTTTGTCGAGGTCTCATTTATTGAATAATGACAGCAGTATATATTTAGTAAAAGGCGGGAAGAATCAGGAAGAGGGGAGGGGGTGGAAGGTAGCTCTTGTAAAAGTTAAAAGTTTATCGGGTTGGCTGCTTGTGCCGGCAGAGACTGTTTGCTCTCGATAAGCTTCCTCCGCAGGCTGCTGGCTCCAGCAGAAGCTGTTTGTTTGTGATAAACTTCCTCCGGAGCATCAGGTATGCAGGCGGGAAGCTTCTCTGCACGTCTGCACCTTTAGGGAACAGCTCTGAAGCTATTTCAGAGTTAACTGTTTATGAACAGGCTTACAGCTCCTCACAACAGGCTTAGAAAAAAAGTCCTCAATTTCATTTGGAAAAACAAAAGTCCCCGAATAGCCAAAGCAACCCTGAGTGAAAAGAGCAATACAGGGGGATCTCTATAACAGACATTAAACTATACTACAGGGCTATAGTCATAAAAACAGCCTGATACTGGCACAAAAACAGACCAGTTGACCATTGGAATAAAACTGAAGATCCAAACCTGAGCACATACAATTTCGGCCACCTCATATTTGACAAGGGGGCCAAGAAGACACAATGGAGGGAAGACAGCATCTTCAGTAAGTGGTTTTGGCAAAACTGCATCACCACCTGTAGAAGAATGAAATTAAACCCCTACCTCTTGCCCTGTACAAAACTCAATTGGAGATGTATCAAAGACCTCAACGTGAAACCCAAAACTCTGGAGGTGATAGAAGAAAAACTTGGCAGCAGACTACAAGACATAGGCATAGGAAAAGACTTCCTAGACCGACAGCAACTGCATAATAAATAAGATCGACAATTGACAAATGGTACCTCATTAAACTCAAAAGCTTCTCTACGTCAAAAGAAACAATAAAGGAAGTGAAGAAAAAACCCACAGAGTGGGAGGAATCCTTCAGTTCAGATACATCTGACAAAGCATTAATTTCCAGAGTACACAAGCTATTCAAAAAACAAAGAAGAAAGAAAACAAATGAATCACCCAAAAGGTGGAGCAAAGAACTGAATAGTGACTTTTCAGAGGAGGAATTAAAGGTGACTGAGAAACATCTTAAAAACTGTTCAACATGACTAATAATTAGGGAAATGCAAATTAAGACCACTCTAAGATATCATCTCACTCCAATAAGACTGGCCAGGATCAAGAAAACAAATGATATCAAGTGCTGGAGAGGTTGTAGGGAAAGAGGAACACTCATCCATTGCTGGGTGGAATGTAAACTTGTACAGCCACTATGGAAAGCAGTGTGGAGAACACTTAGAAGACTCAAAATGAGCCTTCCATTTGAGCCAGTCATACCACTCCGGGGTATATACCCACAATACACATCTTACTGCAGAGATACATGCACAGCTATGTTTATTGCAGCTCTGTTCACAATAGCAAAAAGCTGGAACCAGCCCAGGTGCCTCTCAACTGACGAGTTGATAGAGAAAATGTGGTAGATGTACACAATGGAGTTCTATGCAACAGTAAAGAAAGACAACATCCTGAACTTCGCAGGTAAATGGATGGAGCTAGAAGATATTATATTAAGTGAATTTGGCCATTTTTAATGAAGTCATCTCTACAATTTCAAAATGTGTTAATTGTGGAACTCTACTCCCACAGCCCTGCCCCCTCATCTGCAGCCACACACCTATCACTGCCCCACTCCTGCCTCAGCCCTCACAGTCCTGCTCTGCTCCTCTTCCTGCAGCTGCTCTCCAATGCCTTCCCTCAGGACTCACAGTCCTGCACTGCTCCTCTTCCTGCAGCTGCTCTCCAATGCCTTCCCTCAGCCCTCAAGTCCTGCATGGCTCCTCTTCCTGCAGCTGCTCTCCAATGCCTTCCCTCATCCTTCACAGTCCTGCTCTCCTCCTCTTCCTGCAGCTGCTCTCCAAAGGCCTTCCCTCAGGCCTCACATTCCTGCACTGCTCCTCTTCCTGCACTCTGCTCCCAAATGTTCCCTCAGGATCTCACAGTCCTGCATCTGCTTCCTCTTCCTGCAGCTGCTCTCCAATGCCTTCCCTCACTCACAGTCCTGCTCTCCTCCTCTTCCTGCAGCTGCCTCCAAAGCCTTCACTCCAGGACTCACAGTCCTGCACTTCTCCTCTTTCTGAAACTGCTGCACCTATAGCCTTCGCCTCAGCCACACTCACATTCCTATTAGCACTGCTTTGCTCCTCTTCCTGCAGCTGCTCTCCAAATGCCTTCCCTCAGGACTCACAGTCCTGCATTGCTCCTCTTCCTGCAGCTGCTCTCCAAATGCCTTCCCTCAGGACTCACAGTCCTGCATTGCTCCTCTTCCTGCAGCTGCTCTCCAAATGCCTTCCCTCAGGCTCACAGTCCTGCATTGCTCCTCTTCCTGCAGCTGTTCTCCAAATTCCTTCACTCAGGACTCACAGCTCTACCTTGCATTTCTCGCACTCCTGCCCCTCTGCCACTAACAGCCTCCTGCAGATCCTCCTGAGGATTTTGTCAGGAATCAAAGTCCACATCCATTTCAGACTTCACAACTCACACACATATCTGCTGTTCTCTGGGCTACACACCTAGCTCAACATGCACAAGCCCTCATCACGAATCCAAATCTTACCTGAACATGCACAGCATGGCTTTTCCCCTTCACTTGTCCAAGTCCTCAAGATCCTAGGCCCTGTACTCTATTGGGATTATCAGATGATGTAATCTAGAGAAAAGAGCTAAATGAAAGAGTTTAATATTACTGCAAATAAGTTAACTTCCTTTTCATTATCCATCATCACTTCCTTCCCCATCCCTGCCCTGGTCCACCCTTGGCAAACCATACCTGAATTGAGCCCTACAGTAAGAAATATTGTAGTCAGAGATAGGGGCTGTGGAGGGCTGAGTACATAGTCTTGGTACCTAAGTTTCCTCATGCTCTTCTCTTACAGTGGCTCACTGGGTGAAATGAGGCTTGTGGGGACCAGATAGCCCAGTTCACCACCTCCCTGTATCCTAGCCAGTCCTCTAAGTTCTTCTATGACCAAGGTTGGGAGATGGGGATTTCTATGGAAAACAAAGTTTGGTGGGCCTGGCCCAGGTGCTGGTGGTAAAGCTGCCAAGGGGCATTTGCAAGCATTAATCGTGATGTCTTCATGCAAATTCTGACACACTTTTCTAAGGCTCTCAGGAGACATGTAGTCATGCATGTACATGTACCCAGTCACAAGGAGGTACACTTTACACAAGCCCAAATACCAAATATAGTTAGCCCATTAACCCACGGCTGTTTAGTAATTATGGGTTAGAAGCCACTCACTTGTGTATTCTCAAATACAATTCAATGTCCACCAGGAGACATCACTGGAAAGCCATGAAGAGCTCTGACAAATGAGGTCAACTCTGAGGGTATATAGTAGGTGGTCACCAAGGGAAAGAAGTGGAAAGAATCCAGGGAGTTGAGAGGAAGGGTCAGGATGAGGCTGTCTAGGAGGAGTGTTGGGATGGGACAGAGGGAGCTGTGGGAGATTAAAAAAGAGTAGGATGAGAGACTGTGAGTAAATAGGAAAGTGTGTGTATGGAGCCAGGCTGCAAGAAGATGATGTTGATCAATGGAGCAAACTCCATGCTGATGTGTTTTCCTAATGAAAGGGACCAGTTGAGCACCAGGACCATAAGGGCTCTCCCAGTTTTCAAGATACTGTGCAGTAAGGAAGAAGCTGAGCCCTCAGCCATTTGGAAAGCAGATCCCAGCTGTTGATTTCCTGATGTGAAGGACATTGCTAACTCTGAAGAACACAGGCATCGAGAACCCCTCCATTATTCCTTGTCTCCACATCTGATATTCAGTGTCAGTGCAAGTTAATTAATTAAAGTGTAAAGGAGACATAATATATGGAGAGCGGGCATTGGCCAAAACGGCGCTTTGGACCCTGGCCAGGTCTTATTGCCTTATTGTGGCCTGACTGCCCAGCTCATTCCCCAGCCAACAAGAGAACGCCAAACCCGAACCCTCATTAGCATGTCCACTGACTTCCGTATATTGTGCATACCACTTACAGACCAATGAGAGACAGCCACGGTGCTCGCACCCTAGCAGGAGGCGGGGTTGAGGGAAGAGATTATTAGTAGGGGACACTGGAAGGAAGAGAGAGAGTTGATGTAAGAGTTGCCTGAATAAACTGTGTCTGGAAGAACAAGAGTGTGTCCTCTCCTTTTTCCTGCTGGCCGGGAACAGAGCGACAAGGAAAGTGACAAGTGGCGGACTGGACGGGGAACCTCCTTCGGTGCGAGCATGGTTCACAACCAGATGCAGGCAGGTGGGCTAGCTGGTAAGCTCCCAGGTAAGTGGGACAATTAAGGCTCTCAGGAGTGAGACGATAAAGCTCCCTGGGAAAGGGGACAATTAAGGTTCTCGGAAGTAGAGACTATGGGGAATTCAAATTCAATGCGGCCATTGCGTGATGCCTTAAAGGAACTGCTGAGAATGATCGCGCCCTGGTTTCTTGTGAACGGAAACCTCATGCCACATTGCTGGGAAAAGTTAGGGAGGGACCTAATGTTTGCTGAGGAACAAGGAATTCTGCAGAGAGGTGTAATTCCGATTTGGAAATTAATAAGAAATTGCTTGGGTGATGAAGGGAGCTGCACAACAGAAATAAAAAAAGGGGAAAAACTTCTACAGCAGCTAAAAGAGGAACAGGCGCCACCCAAGGGGGTTGAGGATGAAGAGCAGGATATGTCAGCTGATGAGTTGGAGAGTTTGGTAGAAAGCATGGAGCAAGTGAAGGTTAACATACAGCCGGCAGGCCCGGGACCTCCGCTACAGCCGACGGCCCCGGGGCCCCCTCCGCCTTTTGCGGTACCTGGCACTTCGTTTCATCCGGAGTGCTGGAGGGAGGTAGCCGCTCAAAATCCAGCCCTATGTTTTCCGGTCTTCCAAAACCAACAGGACGATAACCGTTATCATGAGCCACTCGATTTTAAAATCATTAAAAAAATTTGTGGCAAGAATGGTGGAGGCAGCAGGAAAAGTATTTGGTGACCCTGACACTGCCATGCCGCTTGTTAAACAATTGGTATTTGAACAATGTACAAAGGAGTGTAGGCAGGCAATAAACCCTTACAAAAATAAAGGCTTTGAAGTGTGGATGAAGGTCTGTCGGGAATTTGGCGGCCCTCTTACCAATTCTGGCCTAGCGGCTGCAGTCACGCAAATGACAAAAGGGCAGATGGGAATGGGGCGGCGAGGGTGCTTAAACAAATGGTAATTATGGGGCCCGTGCAGCGGGGGCTTCCTCTGCCCTCAGCAATTCCAAGACGCTGGCCCATTATAATTATAGATAAAAGATTGCTTCTTTTCCATTCCCCTTCACTCTCAAGACACGGTAAGATTTGCTGTCACTGTCCCCTCTATAGTCATAACAGTGTTTCAGACCTTTAATGCTCCTTTCACCCGAGTGGTTCAAGATGTGGAAGTGTGGGATACTCGTGATGATGGTGCCATGGCCCATGGCGATGACGGAAGAGCTTCGTTGGGGGCTGATGACAGTGTTCGCTAAACCTATCCCGGTCACCCAATCAGCGCAAGTATTCCCCCGCCTTTTTGTCACTCAATTAAAGGGTTGATTTTGTGCAGGATCAGCTCGACGTGCTTATACAGATAGCACAGTTGGGGAGTGAATGGAGACATTCTGGGCTCTACATTACCTCTGTACCTTTTCAGAATCTGAGCCATGCAGCTAATCTATCACGCAGTCTCTCATATCATTTAACAAGAAACTGGTCCGGTGAACTCGACTCTCTATTGGAAGAACTCCGCTCATCCATCGTGCACATCGATTCTACACGAGTAGACTTGTTCATGTCGGAGGGTTTTATCTCTTGGATGTCGAAGGCGGTGTCTCACCTACAGCAGTGGGCTGGAATAGCGGGTTTGGGTTGCAGTATAATCCTGCGCGGGTCATTGTGTCTGTGGTGTCTGATGCGAATGCGGAACAATCAGCGCAGAGAAAGAGCGTTCTTCGTGCAGGCTCTTGCCGCTATTGAACTGGGCAGTTCACCTCAAGTTTGGCTTGGCATGCTAGAGAAGTAGTCAAAGACGGGTAAGACCCGCTGCATGTATTACCAACCTAAGACAGGGAACAAACCCATGCTGTTTGTTTGACCCCATGACGGGTAAGGAATACCTCTGCAGGGGCAACCTAAGACAGNACATCCCTGAATTTGGCACATTAAAATATGTGCATGTCTCTGTTGATACCGCCTCAGGAATTATTGCCTCCCTACATTCTGGAGAAAAGGCCTGTCATGTCCGTGAACATTGTTTCCAGGCATGGGCAGCCTGGGGACAGCCAAAAGAGTTAAAGACTGACAATGGCCCAGCTTACACTTCAGGCTCCTTTAACTCCTTCTGTTTGATGATGGGCATTCGCCTCACTCACGGTTTGCTGTACAATCCACAAGGACAAGGCATTATTGAGAGTGCTCATCGTACACTAAAGGAGTGCCTTCAAAAACAAAAGGGGGGAATATCTTCTGGCTCTCCTCCAAATGAAAGACTTGCGATTGCTCTTTTTACTATTAATTTTTTAAATTTAGATAAGCACGGGAGGTCTGCTGTGGACAGGCACACACAAACAGACAACACTTCAAAAGGGCTTGTAATGTGGAAAGACATACTTACAGGAAAATGGTATGGCCCGGACCGGGTCCTAACATGGGCGAGAGGAGCTGTCTGTGTTTTTCCTCAGGATCATCAACAACCTCTTTGGATTCCAGAAAGGCTCACCCGAGTGGTTCAAGATGTGGAAGTGTGGGATACTCGTGATGATGGTGCCATGGCCCATGGCGATGACGGAAGAGCTTCACTGGGGGCTGATGACAGTGTTCCCTAAACCTATCCCAGTCACCCATTCAGCGCAAGTATTCCTCCGCCTTTTTGTCACTCAATTAAAGGGTTGATTTTGTGCAGGATCAGCTCGATGTGCTTATACAGATAGCACAGTTGGGGTGTGAATGGAGACATTCTGGGCTCTATATTACCTCTGTACTTTTTCAGAATCTGAGCCATGCAGCTAATCTATCATGCAGTCTCTCATATCATTTAACAGGAAACTGATCCGGTGAACTCGACTCTCTATTGAAAGAACTCCGCTCATCCATCATGCACATCAACTCTATACGAGTAGACTTGTCCATGTCTGAGGGTTTTATCTCCTGGATGTCGAAGGTGGTGTCTCACCTACAGCAGTGGGCTGGAACAGCGGGTTTGGGTTGCAGTATAATCCTGTGCGGGTCATTGTGTCTGTGGTGTCTGGTGCACATGCGGAACAATCAGCACAGAGAAAGAGCATTCTTCGTGCAAGCTCTTGCCGCTATTGATCTGGGCAGTTCACCTCAAGTTTGGCTTGGCACGCTAGAGAAGTAGTCAAAGATGGGTAAGACCCGCTGCATGTATTGCCAACCTAAGACAGGGAACAAACCTATGCTGTTTGTTTAACCCCATGATGGGTAAGGAATACCTCTGCAGGGGCAACCTAAGACAGGCATTCTCTCTGCCATATTATAAAAGAAAGGGGGAGATGTGGAGAGCAGGCGCTGGCCAAAATGGCGCTTTGGACTCTGGCCAGGTCTTATCGTCTGCTTGTGGCCTGACTGCCCAGCTCATTCCCCAGCCAACAAGAGAACGCCAAACCTGAACCCTCATTAGCATGTCTGCTGACTTCCGTATATTGTGCATACCGCTTACAGACCAATGAGAGACAGCCACGGTGCTCGCACCTAGCAGGAGGTGGGGTTGAGGGAAGAGATTATTAGTAGGGGACACTGGAAGGAAGAGAGAGAGTTGATGTAAGAGTTGCCTGAATAAACTGCATCTGGAAGAACAAGAGTGTGTCCTCTCCTTTTTCCTGCCGGCCTGGAACAGAGCGACAAGGAGAGCGACACTTACCCATTGTCCCAAACAAGGGCCCTGCCAAGAAGCCTGGACATTGAGCTCCATCATATACTGATACATACATGCTACTGTAGAGCCTGTTTTGATCCCAAGGACCCCTGAATTTTAATGTCTGTTGTCTTTGCACTGAGAGTTGCCAGGGGTCTCACCCCCTTCGGCAACTGCTGTTCAGCCTGCACTCACGTTTATAGACCATCTTACCTGGCTGAACATCTTCCCTTTCATTTTCTAGTGTATACTGGCCTCCGAATTCAGAGTAATTCCCACAAAGGTTATTACTATCATCTGGAGATCCATTTCCTGTCTCTGTGCAGCCTCTCCCTGACCTGGTTCAACTTTGGCCTTGAAGGCAGTCCATGAATTACTACAAAAGCACAAGTTCTATATTCAAAAATTCTGTCAAAAAGAAATAGGGCCACCCTGATCTACAAAGTGTATTCCAGCCAGCTGGGACTTCAAGGAGACACTGTCTCAAAAACAATCACATCACCTCCTACCCCGAAACAGCAACAACAACAACAACAGCAGCAGCAACAACAACAAAAAAAACCCAAAACAAAAACTCAAAGCACAAAAATAGGAAATGGCATGACACAAGTGAGTTTAGCTTAATAGAGAAAATTGTGGCTCACAATTCTGTAACCTGGAATTCAGCCTCTGGGCCCCGGGACTCCTGTGGTTTCATTAATCTCCACAGCTTCTGTCTGGGCCGCTCCCTCCTCTTCCTGTTCAACTTGGTAAGGTCAACTTGTGCACAGCTCTCTCCTCCCTGCCTTATCTATTGCTCCTTATCACTTCTGGGTTGACCTTGGCAGACAATGTGTTCTGAATGTCATGAGGCAGAGGACTCCCACAACCCTTTCATTTGAGGTGGAGCAAAACCTCTGATCCTCAGGAGAACTCAGATAACTTTCAAAGGAAAAGCAAAGCCTGTGACCTTGAGTCCTTCTGCTGGAGTCTGTCACTTAGTAGGCACTGCTGTACATGACTCCAATACTGATATATCCCAGTGGGAAGCTATCAAGAGCAAATGGTAAGGAGGGTCTCTTTGAGAATCGGTAGTCTCACCCAGGAGAACAGTTTGACCCTATGAGGCTGCACAGGTTCAGGTGTTTTCACTGTGCCAGTAGGTCAACTGCATGTTCTGGGCTCTTAAGGGAGATGAGGAAGTGCCTCACAATAACAGAGGCCAGAGTGGATGCTGGGAGGATAAGGTTTAAATATATTTAAAACTATCCCATAATATGGACAGAATGTGTTCTCTTGATACATGGATTGAAATGCCAAAAACTTTCTCCTAAACTTAGTCCCAGTGCTCACTTGTTTGAGAGCTCTGGGAAAAATGAGAAAATTGTAATTCAGGCTGCTACTGGCTATGTGGCCAAGTGAGCTGGGGACACACAGGTACACCCTGGACATTGTACAGAGTGCCCGAGGACCCTGCACCCTCTCCTCACAGGGACTCCCCATATAGACATATATCTTTTTACTCCTTCACTTGTAGCCAATCTGGTGGTTTCTGTGAAGTTTAGTTTCTAATTTATTTTGAAACCAATGATAGTCATATACAGAGCATCACTGGGAGACTCTGACTGCCTGTGATTGGAAACACAATGAAAAAACATGTGAGAAGAAGGCCACTCAGTGATGAGAGGAAGTTCCAGCTGCTGCAGGCAGGAAGAGGGTGGCTTTTCCCGAGCTCCATCATCTTAAAGCTAGTTCTGCTGTCCCTCCCCAGACACTGATAGCCTGGACAGTCTATGTGCCCAGATCCCAGCTGGTATAGCCTCAGGACATGGCTAACCACCTGCCCACTTTGCTCAGGTCCAGGGGCGATGCATGTCTTAGAGTACAGATGATGCTTCCTGGACATGTGCATGTCAACGGAGTCATCAGAACCCCACATTACTGGCTGACTGTCCTGTCTCCATGGCCTCAGTTTCTGTTTCTCAGTAGAACGACTTTGAAGGTTTAGACGGAAGCCCCTGCCCCTACAATCATCATCCCTGCTGTGTTTCAGAGCTAAGGATGATCAGAACACGACATAAGGTGCCAACTCTGCAGAATCAGTTCTTGAGCTGAGAAGAAGCCTCACTCCCAGAAGGCCACAGAGCAGCATCCTAGAGAGAACCCATCATACTTCTTGGGGCATTTACTGGCTATCTCAGCAGCCTTAGACACCCTCTTTCCTACTGTGAAAACATGTTCCACAGGCTATGGTCCATGAGAATAGTGTTGTTTGGGCGCAGAGTTGTGTTCTCTCCTATCCCTGTAGATATTAACATTGGCCAGGAAGGCAATCCCCAGAAAATCATACTTTGTGCTCTTGTTGAAGGAATTTATGTGAGGCCTCATGCAACCCTGGGCAGGAAGGCCTTTGGGCTTCATGTGTGCAGTCCTCTACATAAGCTGAGGAAACACTGAACATGATTTAGGCACCAGGGTGACCCTGGGAATAGTGATAGTAACAAAGGAGGCTAATGTATGGTGGAACACTCCTTTAATAACCTTTCCACTTGGGGAGCCGAGGGAGGGTTCTCTGTGAGATGGATTCCAGAAGGATCTAAATAACAGATTTCATGGAGGCTAGCTAGTGCAACTGGGAGTCACTGTCTCAAAAGTAAAATAAAATACAATAAAACAAAATAAATCAATAGGACAAAAGTGGCATTTCGGAGATGTGCTGAATGGGGGGGGCACAAGAGTTATACTAGAATCAGAGCTTCCAGGCTATGTCTTAACTGTGAGCTCCTATAACACATAAAAAAGTCAAGTTACCTAATTTGAATCTGCCCTGGTACAGGCTCAGTATGCCCATTCTAAAGGTAGGAAAATGAGTACACAGCAACGAATGATAGAACTTAATCAAGAGCAAAATCCAGCAGGAAAAATACCACAACCTGTGAGCTCCATGTCGGGCACCAGGGATTTGTGTCAAAATTATCTAGATCCACAGAGTTTGGGTAGTCCTGCGTCACCAGCTCTGCTGCCTATAGCAACTGGACCAATCAATTGGACTGGATTAAGTTCATGCATGCAGGTTTGCTAAGCAGACATCCCATGGCCCTGGCATCTCTGATATCATGCGGTCTCTTTTTCAACTTAGCTTTCATTTTGATGGTCTCAGTCACTGGCCTCTTGGGACCTCCTTACATAGATTCTGGTGATACCACATATTGTTTGGACTCAATGACTCTCTGAAACTACCAGGAAACACTTCAAGATCTCATCATCATTTCAGCTTTCATGACTGCAAAAGCAGTTCCACATGAATGGTGATGTCACGTTCTGCTGATTGTACCAGATGGAGCCTGCTCCATTAGACCACAGCTGTAACAGCCCCAATATTCCTTCATGTGTTGTACCTATGAGATCACTTTGCCACATGGTGGTTTTGAGCAGGCATGGCATTCTGTGTCATTCTTTGTTCAGCAACTCTGCTTTAAATAAACTTGTATTTGACAAATGAGCACCCTTGGTGGCAGGGATCTTGCCTTCTGGGCTCATTTCTTTCTGTCACAATGAAGGTCATGCTGTTATTCTTTAACAATTACAGAAGCTTCGTCATAGGTATACTACTTTTCCACAATTTTTAACTTCCTCACTTACCTTTGCCCCTCAAAATTCACAATTTCTGGATCTTGTCTCAGTCTCTCACTGTTGATGAATTAGAATAGTGGGCAGCAGCTGTGCCATAGCTTGAATATGACGCTCTCTTAAAACTTCCTTTCTCAAATAAATTAGTTCATGCTTTTTAATTTCATACTCACACAAGTTCTCTTCACATTGTTAGAATTCAACCAGATTTCTGGCCAGAATGTGGCAAGAATGGGCTCCAGCCAAGTTTCCAGTACAGACCTTGCTCCCTTTTAAAGCTTCATGAATCAGTCCTGTACACTCTGAGTTTCTTTCAGCATTCTGTTCTGCTACTCTCCCACTGGAACGGCTCATTAAGTTGAGTTTACAACAGGATTGTTTCTAACGCCATGTTCATAATTCTTCCATTTTTTTCCTACAAACCAGTTCCAATGTCCAAATGTCCCACGATGAGTTTTAACACAGAGCATCACTTATCAGTACAGATTTTCTGTAATATTTACTTTGAACATTGTGGTTTCAAAATGCCTTACCAAATAAAATAATAGAGAAATGGTTAATTCAGCTCACAGTTGATGGAATAGCCCACCATGGTGGAAAAATGATAGCAGGAGATTGCCATGTTTGGTCACATCGCATCCATGGTCAGGAAGCAGAGAAAGATGAATGCTAGTGCTCATGTCCCTTTCTAGTTTTTATTCAGTTCAGTATTCCAGATCGTGTAAAGATGTCCATGCATAGCTAAGGTGGATAGGCCAGCTTATTTATTTTATATAAAGCAGGCTATCCCTCACAGGCATGGCCAGATGCTAACCCAATCTACATATCTTTTATAGGTGTCCCCAGAGACTTCAACCATTCCCAGCATAATTGGATGGAGTTAGAAAGACAGGAGACATCTTTTACCTCAGTCAACACCTCGCAGAACAGCTGATTTAACATCATCAGAGCATGTGTTAATGTATTAGGCCCAATTCATAAGAACTATTGCCCAATACATGACAACACACAGATGTTTCAAGCACACAAGCAATATTAAGGACAATGTGCTGGGTTTTGTGTTATGAAAAGTGTTAGACTGATTCAGAACTGTAGATATAATAAGAAATGTCTCTGGCATCAGTTACACTGACTTAGATTTCATAACAAGTTAGAGCTCAGAAATGCCTTGGCATTTAGAAATTAAGATATATAAACTGACTCCATATTTTCTAGGTGAAATCGTGCCTCTTTATTTCTAACATTTGATAGGTTATTGCTATGATTCTCTAAAATGAGTTCTTGTCTTCTTTTCCTTTCTTAATTTTTATTGAGCTTTCCTACATTTCAAACAACAGTTTTCAATCAAATTTAGTTCTTATCTTTTAATCATTTGCATTAAAAAGCTTTTGAGTGAACATTTTCTGTTACAGGAATCCATTTAAAAATCACAGTAGGCATGTGTGCATGTAAACAAGCTCTAATTTGGTAGATATCAAAGCCAACGATGGGAAATNTGTATATTAAAAACTTGGTTTACAGATTCTGATAAAACGGTAATCATCTGAGTTAAATGATGATATAATTCACTGTTGCCCAATTTGCTTTACATAAAATCTGTAGTTAGCGATAAACTTTGGGATTGACACATACAACATGTTCTTTTATAATTTCTCTTTGTACAGTATCACTTGTAGCATTCTCTTTAAGATGATTTAACGTAAAAATTAAGTTTGCTTCCCCAATTAATCATATATAGTCACCCAAAACAACATGGGTGACTTTGATGAAATCTGTGCCTTGACTCCACCCTATAGTTATTTATAATACAACTGTCTTCTGGAGACTCATACACTTAAAAAAAAAAAAAGGGGGGGGGGGCGGAAATACAGTAAAGACATGAAACTTTTTCGTCAAACCCTTTGCAATTCAAATCTTTAAAACTACTATTGGAAAAGATTGTTTGTTCCAACCGGACAAAACCGTCACCAAACTTAATGGCTGAGAAAGAAAAGATACAGCTTTTGCACTGTGTAGTGATTACCAAAGGAAGTGCCACGGAAAGGCTGACCGTCCCACAACATTGAAAGGAAGAAAAGCCTCAGATGCCATACAACATCGAACCCCCTCGGTGGATCCTACATGTAACACAACTATTTATAATGAGTCCTAATGAAACTTACCTTTCTAGGTGCCACAAAGGCTTTAAATGAGAGACTTTCCTTTCACCTCCCCCCCCTAGGAAAATGAGAAAATATGACGATGATGAGGTTGTTCTCCAACTGTAAATTGGAGTACAACTATTGTAGAGGTAATCTCTTATTAAACCGGTAAAAACTGCCTTCTTTAATTGACTAATAGACATGGGAAATGTGGAAGGGATTACCTCTCAGTTCAGAACCAATATAAACTACAAGTCCTAGGGCTATGCACTCAGGCAAAGTATATTAATGCAGGAGCGCTGACATCAGCAATGGATTGTTCTACCAGGTGGATGTTGGCCAGGAGATCCAAGGCCCCACAAAAGGTAAGGGCTCCTTGCCTCAAGTTGGGATACATGCAGGAGGAGAGACAAAAAGACCTGATGCCGAAGACCTGACATTAACATCGGAGGGATGTATTGAGACCCACATGCAAGTGTACAGATGGCCTCTGGAATGCCAGAGAGTGTACCAAAAGGCCACTCAATCCATAAAGCAAATACGGGTCTCCCGAGTCAAGCAAGTACTCCCCGTCAGCACCAGCTACACCTCACCTGCCTGAAATACTGTGCAGCAGAGGCAGCCATGTGCCTGTATTCCCAAATCTATTGGCTATTGGCTCTCCCTGGAGCAAATAACCCATGGCTGATGCCACAAGCTTACATCCCTCTACAGGTTAGGAGATGTTATAACCACAGTAAGACCTGTCATATTTAAAAGGGGGGGAAATGTAATTCATGGATTATAACATATCCAAACAGTGTCTTGCTAAAGTAACCTACCATAACTATTAGTGCTGCTTAAATACCTATATATCTAATTGCTTGTGCTTCATTTATTATGATCAAAAGGTTATTCCTGGACAAACTGTCCCCCATGAAAGGAAACAGCCAGAATTGACCAGAGTCCAAGTCAACAGCTCCAAGGAGAGTGGACTGTTTTACATCTCATCCACCTGTGCCCCTTTTTCAACCCAGGGAGCAATCTGCTGAAGAGGGGGCATGGTAGAAATGTAAGGGCTGCGATTGGGGTGAATGGTGAAAACTACAGCAATGTAGTCTGGACACTCATTTGATCAAATTGATCGAACAAACAAACCTGTCACCCCCCACTTGATGGTGGGGGCTGTAGGGGTTTGGGCACAACAGCCCTGCAGATTGGTTTTGCTACAAAGGAGCTTGTACTCATGGATTATACTTATAGCTAAAAATGAAAAAAAAAAACTGGAGAGAAAGATGGCAGGACAGTTATGGCAGAATGCCATGATCTGGGCTGGGGTGGGGGGGGGGTGGGGGGGTCAGGGAAATGAGAATAAGCCTGAAATGAATTGGAAAACAGTATGAAATGCACAAAGCATCAATAAAAATTAAATTAAAAAAAAAGAAACCACTTATGTCCCATCCCCAATAGAAACTGCTGGCAAATATCGGCACAGCAGTTCAGCTTTGTCTGTATTTGGCTCTGAATGGGTAAAACTGTGAGCTCCTGGCCTGTGCCTTCTGTGAGTATTCACTGAATTCATTGAAAAACTCTCAGATTTCTCTGTGTGTCCACCACCTGCGTAGTGCTGGTGGCAAAGGATAGCTGCACTGCATGAGGGGTCATGGCAGCCCAGGGAGTTTACAAGCCAAACCACACTTGCCCTGGGGTCTCCAAACTCTAGGCCACAAGGAGTAAAAGGTTGGGGCCATGGTCTGCTCCCAAGTTCATGCAGTCCAGAGCTCCCTACATACAGGGAGAACATTTCTCTCTAAGTTCATAGAAATGGCACCCCAATTCATATCTCCCTTGAGGGCCATGCTTCCTTCTCTGTGTGGCACACACAGGTGACCAGCAGGGATTAGGTCTGTCTACCCTAAAGGTGGGCCTCTTTGACTCATAGAACATGTTCATGGACCTCTCTTGTTCCTCAATTTCCTACCTTGTCTCTGGGCTTGTCTCTGCTGGTTACTAATTCACCCAAGAGGGATCACTTTCACAATCTTTGCTGCATTGCATAATTTTGTATGATACCCTCAGCAGCTTATATTTGGAAATATAAATTCTGTTAAAATTATATATATTTCAACTTGCCTCAATTTCCATCTGCCTTATAGACAGGTCAGTCACAGAAACATATCCAAGGTTTAAGCTATGTTTCTGTCAGCGTGCACATGCTGAGTCTTCAGATTCTGTATTTTCATTAGGCTATGTTTCTTTAGGCCTACACATGCCGAGTCTTCAGATCCTGTATTTTTGTTATTTTTCAGTTCCAAATTTCTGGATGCTTCCTTTCTTTAGATTTGAACACATTTTTTAAATGTCCACTTATATTTAACGTATAATTTTGCATATCAATTTTATTTAGATTACAGTATATTCACGTACAAAAGAAAAATCATTGATATATCAATGAACATTCTAGAAAAGAAAATTAATTTTTCTAAGCCGGCTAAGATAATAAGTGCAAATATCCTCTGAGATACATATTACCCAGTGTTTTGTATATTTAACATGCAGTTTAGGTCTGGCTCTCCCAGGATCCAAGGGACACACAGATGTCCACTTCCTCACAGAAGTGTCAGTCTATGACCCTTCCCCTTTACCTGAGGCCCAGCCAATGGTTTAAAGGGCTTGCCTCAGCAGCCTCTTTCTACTGATAACTGCCATGTGCCACAAGCATCAGTCCTGATGATTCCTGAAGTAAATACGTTCCTGGAGTAACCTTAAGACTGGTGTCCCTCTCTTTTTCATCTGGGGTTCAAGTCTGCATAGATCCAACATATATACACCATTTTTCCCTTTTATCTAACACAGGCATACACTGTATTTTCACTCTTATTATAGATCTTTTCAGAAGAATTAAAAAGCCAGAGAATCACTTGGCTTGGTGGCACAAGCCTTTATTCTGAGGATGGGGAGTCAGAGGCAGGCAGAATTATCGAGTTCAAGGCCAGCCTGATCTACATAAGGAGGTAGAGACAGCTGGGGCTACAGGGAGCCCTATCTTAAAAAAATCCAGGAAACAAGCTGAGACCCTCCTGGCCCTCTTTGTCTCTTTTGATTTCTTTTGCTTTGAAGTCTATTTTGTCTGATATTAGAATAGCCACACCTGCTTTCTTTTTGGTACCATTTGCTTGGAATACTTTCTTCCATCCCTTCACCTTAAGTTGGTGCCTATCCTTGAAATTGAGATGGGTTTCTTGTAGACAGCATATAGATGGGTTTTGTTTCCTAATCCATTCTCCCAGTCTATGCCTTTTGATTGGGGAGTTTAGCCCATTAATATTTAAGGTTACAATTGAAAGATGGATGTTGCTTCCTTTCACTTTATTATCCATTTGGACTTCTAGCCTTTGATTTTGCTCCTATGGTTATGTTTTTGTTAGTTTCTTTTCCTAGGTGTTTGAGGATTGTTGCTCCTCTCTTCTGCCCTTTGAATTGCTTCAAGTATTTTATGAAGAGTTGGTTTTCCAGACATGTATTCCATCATCTTGTTTATGTCATGGAAGATTTTTCTCTCTCCTTCAAGTATAGTCGACATTTTTGCTGGGTAAAGTATTCTGGGTTGGCATCCATAGTCCCTTAACACAGGGAATGCTTTGCTCCATGTTCTTCTTGCTTTCATGGTTTGAGGCGAGAAGTCAGTTGTAATTCTGATGGGTTTCCCTTTGTATGTGACTTGTTTTTCTTTTGTGGCCCTCAGAATTTTGTCTTTGTTTTGGGCATCTAGCATTTTAACTATGATATGGCGTGGGGTGTTTCTTTTCTGATCTTGTCTATTTGGGGTCCTATGTGCTTCTTGTATTTGTATGGGCTTGTCTATTTTTAGTTTGGGGAAATTTTCATCTATTATTCTGTTGAAGATCTGATCAATACTATTCTCTTGAGATTCTTCTCCTTCCTCTATTCCTATGATGCGGAGGTTTGGTCTTTTCATAGTGTCCCATATTTCCTGGTTGTTCCACTTTTGTGTATTTTTAAATTTTTCATAATCTTTATTTGAGCTTTTTAATTGCTCTGTGTTATCTTCCAGGTCTGATATTCTTTGTTCTGCTTCCTCCATTCTACTTCTGAGGCTTTTTCCTTTTCTTTCTTCTTGATTGACTGAGTGTTCTAATTCCTTTTTTGTTTCCTCCTGTGTTTTCTTTAGTACCTCCATTTCCTTTTTGAGCTTCTCAATCTCTTCTTTGTGCTTCTCAATCTCTTCTTGGTGCTCCTTTCTTCTTTGGTTGGCTTCCTTTTTCAGTGTTTCTACTTCCATTCGGAGTTTGTTTTTTTCTCCCTCTAGTTCTTTCTGGAGTTTGTCATTCTGTTCCTTTAGTTCTTTCCGAAGTTTGTCATTGTATCCCTCTAGGTCCTTTTTGAGTTTTTCATTCTCTCTCTTTAGTTCCATGACTTCTTCTTTATTTTCTTTAATTTCTCTGCGTATGTCTGCAATTATTTGTCTAAGCTCTGTTCCTTGGGTCTCCTCCAAGGGGATCCCATTGTGGCTATCTCCTCCTGGTTTGGTAGGGCCTGGTGTGGAAGTATCCTGTGCCTTTCCCATGTTGTCCCTTCGTCGTGTCCCTGGCATATGGATTTCCCTTTTGTGGTTCAAGTCACAAACGACTTTTCACTATATTGGTGGATGGTTTTGCTTGCCTCCTTCCCATGCTTTTTTTTTTCCCCTTTCCTCCTACTTTTTTTATTTTATTTTATTTTTTTTTATTTTTGTGGTGTATTGACTTGCCTAGGTTTCAGGTGTTCAGTTTTGTGTATATATTGGATATTGGAAGCCTAAGTTAGTCTTCTCTTTCTGTTCTGAAGGTTCTCCAAATGAAAGACCACTTGGATTCTTAGCAATTCACTTGGTGCGCGGGGGTTGGGTGGTATTGTGTGCCTGATCTAGCCTGTGCCCTGGTACCTCTGGCCCGGGGACCCCGTAGATGGGTTCAGAGCGAGACCCTCTCCCAGCTGCCCCCCGCCAGACCACCCCTAGAGCTGTAGAGCTGTGTACCTGCCCTTGCCGGTTATGGCGTCTCGCCTGCGACCTAGGTTCCCACCCACAAGTCCGGCCGGGACCAGAGCAGAAGCAAACGCGACCCTCCGCTCACCCTGCCGTGGAAGAGCGCGGTCCCTCTGGGCCGGGGACCCCATAGACGGGTTCAGAGCGAGACCCTCTCCTGGCTGCCCCCCGCCAGACCACCCCTAGAGCTATAGAGCTGTGTACCTGCCCTGGCGGGTTATGGCGTCTCGCCTGTGACCTGGGGACATAAGTATTTTGAGAACCCTCCATGCCTCTGGGATTTAGGCATGATTCCTGAGCCTTCACCAAGTGAATGGCCACATGAACCCTTGGAGGTTTTGGCCTGGACATTTCCATTTTTGTGTTTTACTTGAGAAAATGTGAGAGCAGTATGAGAGGCCAAGTCACTGTTCCTGAATTCTGGACCTGACTTGTAATAACAGAGTTCGGAATTTCCTGTACTGTAAGGTTAAAGTTTCTATAGCCTGTCCTGCCTCAGTGCACTTGCTGTGTGGACATTTTGCTTCACACAGGAAAGAGTGAGTGTCACACAAGTATATTTCTCTAGAGATAAAAACAATCTCATCTCCTGGTCAGACCCTTTCTGGCAAAATGGACTAGTATGGGGACACATAAGGATGGGATCTCCTGGCTAAAGATACCTTATGAGATTTGGTGACACCCGCAGGTCAGGAGCCACATCCTTCAGCTTGTTGGCCAGCAGGCCAGTGTCAGGGGAGCAGACATTCTTGGGATTGACTTCCACTCTGTCTGACAGAATGCTTTGCTTGAGTGTGTGAAAATGCAGCTCCTTCACATGGAAGGGAAAGACTAACCTGAGAATAAATAGTGGATCATTGTTCAGCCTTAATCAGGACATCTGTGTCTGCCCTGTAAGGGTCGGCAAACATTATTATAGAAGAGCAGAAATGGTCAGAGCTGAGAGACAGAGAAGATGTGCAAAGCTGGCATGACATCCTTGATCTTACATTTCAAACCTGATCTTACAGCACCTGTGGTTGTCTGCACATGGCCTAGAGGACCCTGGGCCTGTCAGTTGCTTATCTTGGATAGAGGACAGGATCTTGGGGCTCAGGCACTTCTCACTGAACTTTTGGAAATTGATGGATCCTAGAAAAATGACAGTCACTCTTTCAGTGCTATGTCAACCTGAACCCACCAGACTCCATTGGAAAGTTCTGAACCTATGGCCACACACATGGTCCTGGTCCAAATCATTAGGTCAGAATAAAAGGAGGAGGGTGAAAATAGGATATCTTAGGAGGAGAGGGGATGACAGAGGTGGGAGGGAGATTACAGAGTGTGAAGAGTAAGGATAAACAGAATACACTACGTACTCATATAAAAGTGCAGAAGAAAATAGTTAATCACTTGAAAAAAATGGACCTCCAAACACATAACACTATCTTCTAAACCCTGTGACTGTTCATACAGAAACATGGAGCAATTGGTGAGCAAAGGTCTACTGGGGAAGAAAGGGGTTATGAAAGTCAAAGCTTCACAGTCTTTGAACTGCCATTATTCATGTGATTTAATTTAGGCACAGTAACATCCCCTAGTGCTGATGTAGGAGAGTTGCACAAGGCTTTGCATGCTGAGATAGAATTGGGGGCTGGGACATAATTGGTGACACATGAAATGGAGGTAGAGATTTGAATTCTCATTTATTGTGGTCCAGAACTGCTGAAAGAGAATGGTGGATCTGTACATGCTGAGGCAGGAGTGTGGGATGGTGCTCTGAGTGTCTAGATGGGCGGGTCCTTAAGAGAACTAGTTTGTATTACTATGGGTGTTGATGGATGCAGTAGGGGCAGAGCTTTGGGGCCTGACATTATTTGACCACATGCAGTCTTGTTATATGAAGTAGAAATTTTGCACTTTTTAGTCTTTGTGCCTGTATTAGTCAGGGTTCTCTAAAGAAACAGAAGCAACAGGACGAATATATAGCTATATGCAAATTTATTGATTTGCTCATGTGACAGAGCTCAAGGAGTCCAACAATAGCTGTGCCACACTGAACAGGCTGAGAATCCAGGGAACTGCTCAGTCTGCAAGGCTGGATGTCTCAGTAGTCTCAATCTGGTGCTAAAGGCCTGATGGATTCCAGGAGATCTGCCGGTCTCAGTACATGCTGGGATCTGAAGGGTTGATCACAGCAGCAAGACAAACTCACCAGTGAGACAGAGGCAAGCCATAGGGAAAAAGGAACCAGCTTCCTCTGCCATGGCCTTTAATACTGCCTGCCAGCAGAAGGTAACGCCCACATTTGGGGTGGGCCATCCGGGTTGAGGTAGTCCAATCCGAAGATCCTTTTTCTCTTATTTGTTCCTTAGTCCAGTCAAGTTGACACCCAGAATTAACCATCACAGTGCCCAAGGCTGTTGACATTGAGGCACCCTTGCCATGACCAGGAACCTTAACTATTGATGGTATTGAAAAACTAGAAACTCAAGATGTACTCAACAATCTGCTACAGAAGCACCTGACATAACCATGGCTAGTCTCTGATTGTTGCCTGACATTGTTGAGACATTAATTGTCTGGTAGATCTATGATGAAGAGGAGATCAGATGAAGAAATTGAACAATAGCCTGTCCTTACATAGTGCTTTTGCTGTGTGGAAACAGTGCCCCAGGAAAGAAGGGTGCATGTTCCCTAGTTTTGTTCTAATCTGGAGAATCCTGTATGTTGCTGTGCTCACAGGAATTTGCTTGAGAAGTGTTAGGTGGTGGTCTTTATTTCATAACATCTTTTTCTAGATTTTTCTAAAGTTCCAAGTGACTGTCTTCCTTTGGTGTGAATTGTTTCTTCAGACTCTTATGATGAATGCAATGTCCTGTCTATTGGGTGCCAGGATAAAGTAGTAATTTAAGATGGACAGCAGCATCATAGATGGACTTTTAAGGCCTACTGGATAATCTGAAATAGTGTGTCCACATCTGTGGGGTGGGGACACAGGAGGATATGGGATACCCTGGGTGAATATACATGAATAGAGTGAGGTGAGGCTTGTAGGTCAGGAACTTTGTCCTTTTGCCTATTGGCCCTGTCACTGATTTAGGTCTCCAATCTGCTTCTGGAATGCTTTTTGGTATTCCAGTTTATATATTGATGCTGTATGGGTGTCAGATAACTACAGGTCCTAAAGCTTTGCCCATACTGCATACATTGCCACTCAGGTTACTAAAGGCTGGTGCCCTCAAGGCCCTGCCCACCTAGGTTGGTGCTCAAAGCAGCATTCACCACTCCTACCTCAGTATGCAAGATATATTCTTCTCCTTCAGCAGTTCTGAACCTAAGTCAGATTCCAAATCTCTGTCCTATTTCATATGTGAATATACTGCTGCCTCACATGAAAGCAAAACTTGAACACAAGTACTTGGAAGTCAGTGACCTGGAAACAATATACAGAAGTAGATAGCACTCAAACTGCAGATTCTACTTTAGGAAGTTAGTTATTCTTGTGAGATTAATTTTTATTTTGTAAAAACCAAAGTTCAATTATATCCAGAAAAACTTTGATTATTTTTCTTAGTGCTCAGTTTCCCAGGAGTTCATGGACATTTTTTTCCTTGAATAGTATGCAGATTATACACCTGTTTCCTGAAAATTCCTCCTCTTCTGGCCTCCCCTTCCCCTTCCAACCCTGCAGTCTTCATCATCTTGTTGCTGTTGTCCTTGTCCTCATCTTCTTCCTTCTCCTACACTTTTTGCTCCTCCTCATTTCCCTCCTGTATTTCCTCAGAGGCCTCATTTACATAAATGGTTGGCAGATAGTCCCATGTCAGGATGCAGCCAGAAGTGTTGCACATAGACATTCTATGCCCCAAAGGGATACAACCTGAGGAGCAACTGGGCACATCCTGGGCCCCTTCCATTTCACTAGTAGATAGAGGAAGACCCTGAAATTAATAGGTGTGCCTTCTTCACATGGACCACTCTTATCCTGAGGGGGACAGGTAACTAGGGTGCTTAGTGGCACATCACTCTTTTCACATGTGCTAGAAGGCAGTAAGTAAGGTGATAGTATTTATGAGTAGTGGAGGAGCCATAGCTTCTTGGTCGATAAAAACCAGTAACCAAATGGTGTCAAACTGACTTATCAGACAGTCATCCACAGATAGATGTGGTGTGACATTCCTAACCCTCCTGTCTTCAGGAAGATACTAGCCTTCTGGGCCTAGGGAATCATCTTAATAAAATGCTTTACCTATGCAAAGACACCAGGGTTCAGCATCAAACACATACCTACTGGGCCCAAAGTAAACTATAAAAATCTACATCAGCACGGATGATGTTGCCCACATTGATCCACTCCATAAACATGAGAGTTTTATTCTGAACTAAGGCATAGAACTTCCTTAGAAAGGACAGGCTGAGGGGCTGGAGAGATGGCCTAGCAGTTAAGAGTGCTGACCGCTCTTGCAGAGGACCCGGGTTCGATCCCCAGCACCCACATGGCGGCCGAGAACCATCTGAAACTCCAATTCCAGGAGAACTCCAGTTCCAGGGGAATCTGACACCCTCTTCTGACCTCCGCGGCATTGCACAACATGGGTGCACAAACCTGCATGCAGACAATACATTCATACACATACAGAAATAAATAAAAAAAAAAAAGAAAGGACAGGCTGAGGAGATTGGTGTCACCTCCCTCACTGGAGAATTGTCCGTACCTTTGAGGAGGAAATAAAATGGGAAATGCACAGAAGAATGGCAGCTTTCCTTCTTTACAACATATTAGCGGTAAAACGAGATAGACCCAGGACGAGATGGAGGTTCTAGATGTTGTTTCTGATATCTGAGCATAAGGAAAACCACAAAGGATCCTGTACGGGTCAAGGAAAAGCAACTGCAGCAAATCTGTGTGAAAACTCAGTTCCTAGAGAAACAAATCACAGGCCCATGCTGTACTTCTAAGCCTCTGGTAGTCTTCAAAGTCAGAACATGACAGAAAGTCAAGGTAAACTCTCCATTCCAGCCTTGCCTTGGAGTAAGGAACTATCATGAGTTATGAACCACTACAGAATCCCCCCTAAATTCAAGGTCAAAGGTATGTGCACTTGAAGATTATGAAGGCAACAAGAGGAGATTCACTGATGCCCTGATAATGTGCATATATAATTTTATTTATTACATAACAGAGTTGGGTTAATTGCTGGCAACCTAGAAAAATAAAGACGGGAAATGTGCATTGGTCGTGTGTAGATTAAAGATACTAGGCAGCCCTGTAGGTTAGCAGTTATCACCTGTGAGAGTGCACATTTCTCCTTGGAAAGGAATTTACTGGGGTGTCTGTACTGATACAACACCCCTTGCTTTTGACCATTGAGTAGCTATTAACTGTGTTTATATAGAGATATTCATATGTGGATGGTAACTGCTATTTCCAGGATTCCTAAACTGCCTTAGTTTATGGCACTGACAATGGAATGCTCTATATTGGAGACACATTTCTGCTCCACTCCTGTACTTGGAGCTAAAAGGGCTTCTCCCTGTGTTCCTGGTAGGGCTGTTTTACACGAACTCAGACACTGCATGGGTAAGGTCAGGAATGGCTTCCTCTAGAATCCCACTGCTAACAAAGGATGTTGCCAAGGGCAGGTGCTCAATGAAGATCTGTGGCAGGTGCAGAGGGTCCAGTTATGACACTTCAGGTTTGACTTTCATGAGTTAATAAAAACGAGAGACTGAAGATCGTGTGGTAATAAAAATTAAAAGTTTTATTCTATTATTCACGTTTATTCCATGTTATTTCACATTGCCAAAGAAATTTCCATTTGGATGCAATCTAAATTTTTACAGATTACATATAAAATGAAAGGCACATTTGTTTAACCAAATAATACTTTTTAACCTAGATAATCAGTAGCAGATTCCTAATGTAATTTTTAATGTAAAAAATATCAGCTTAAAGCAGGGCATGGTGGCACATGCCTTTAATCCCAGCACTCCTGAGGCAGAGGCAGGTGGATCTCTGTGACCTCAAGGCCAGCGTGGTCTACATACTGAGTTCCAGGCCAGCTGGGGCTACAGTGCGGCATCCACCTCTGCGTCTGCCACACCAACTCCAGTGTCGCTTGTGTAAAGTAATATGAGAAATCATGTTCAAAGACAGGCGGGGGAGCTGTGTCCTAAGGGGCTGCACCCCCTGGAGGTCCCTGGCAGAATACCCGGCTAAGATCACCCCCGAGATTGAGATGCTTTCCTAGGATATTACGTTTTTCTGGTGTTGGACTTAGCATAACACTGAGCACATAAAGATCTTTTCTTAAGGCCAGCTTATAGATACAAAACAAACTATTTGAATGTGCCAGTAACTGGCAATTAAAATGCCTCTCTTGGGCACAGGGCTTTTTCCTGGCAGCAAGAATGGTCTGTAAGTCTTGAGTCAGAAATAGACTTTTCCCCTCGAATATATGTTGAGGCACCAGATTCCTAAACAAGCTCAGAGTTTATCCAAGGCGTCTAACCAGGGGCCTCTAGTTTCCAAATCAAGTCCTTTGGGACCAACGCCAGTCCCAGCCAGTCCCATCCCTTAGGCACCTACAGCCAGGCGCTCAACCCTTGGTTACTTTTGTTTATTGGTTGGGCCTTGAAAGCTCGGTCCCGGCAGCCTGCTGCCTTCACCAACAGACACAGTCCCCCCCCAGCTCTTTCCCAAGCCGTGCGTCGCTATGGCGCCACTACCCTCACTTTGGTGCTGTGCCTAGGCGAGCGAAGTTTTATCTCAGGCTTCTTGAATAGCAAATACTTAAAAAATGGAGGAGGAGTCCCTAAAATAATCGTAAAATTTCCATTTGGTCAGAACTTAACACAAGAGTGATTAATTCCTAAGGTATCTTTCTAGCAGTCTTAAAAATCTGTTTATATTTGTTGTATGTGTTGTTGTGTTGTGTTCTGGAATTTGTTTCTTAGCAGTCCAAAAAGCCTCCCTTAAGTCCTTGGCATCAGAAGAGAGTGGGATCCAAAGAACACACCCCAGAGTATTTTATCCACTGCTTGTACAGTGATGGAAGATCTATTTTGGTCCATTTGGAGGGCAAAATACCTGAAATCTGTTCATTGACTTCAGAGAGAGTTTGGTGTGAACATGATTTCAGGAAAGCTTAAAATGTTGTAAGATACACACAAGTAGGCTCCAAGACATCAAACATAGCATCGTACAAAAGCGAGAAAACAAACAACAAACAAACAACAAAACAAAAAAAAAAAAAAAAGTGTGACACTGAAACCAGAAGTTACCAGGGGCAGGTGGCACTCAGGGCTGTGTGCACAGGGGAGCTGGGGTGCAGGCCTGTGCTGTTGAGGACCACGTTCAGGCCCAGGCTAAGACAGGTAGTGCATGCCATAAGCGGTGACAGGCCCCGGAGGATCCCAGGAACGCTGAGCTGCCGAACGTGGCCTGGAGCTATGCAAGTGTGCCCAGAGAAAAGGGCAGGGCGAACGCGGGCAGCAGTGTCTTTGTTGCCAGCTTTAGCTTTCCAGCTCTACCTCTTGCAGGCACTTGGCCTTGGCCCAGCAGTTCTGAAACCAGATTTTGACCTGTGTCTCGGTAAGACTCAGAGCTGGGGCTGGAAGATACCATGAGTGGTTAAGAGCACCAACTGCTCTTGCAGAGGACCCGGTTTCCATCTCCAGACCCACATGGCGGCTGAGAACTGTCTTTAACTCCAGTTCCAGGGGAATCCATCACCCTCTTCTGCCCTCCTCTCGTGCGCAATTGCATTGCCATGCACTGGTGCAACAACCTACATGCAGAGCAGTACATTCATACAAAAACAAAATAAAAATAAAAAAAAAAAAGAACTCAGCCTGCTGGAGAATCCTAAAGGCGATAGGCAATGGCAAAGTACTGCTTCTGTGAAACTTGTGCTCCAGGGCCAGCAGCTGTGCCATGGTGAAGGGTGTCCCCGGCTTGCTGTTGTTCTTGTCTTTTAGGAGGGTACAGGGTGGAGGACTGGGGACACATGGGGAACACGCGTGGAGATGGGTAAGAACCAGGCTCCAGCCTCTCCTCCCCTGGCTCCCCAGGGTCCAAGTCGGGTTGGCGTTCAACTCCAGCAGCGATTCAATGCTGAAGGGTAGAGGACCCCGCCCCGCATCACCCCCACTGCTCACTTGGAGCCCAATTTCGTTCATGTCAAGGTCGCAGGGGCCATGCATAGGAGAGCGAGCTCAGGGCTGGCCCCGCAGGAGAGCAGGACGCAGCAGCAGCTAGTGGGGCCACTACCCAGAGCTCGGTTCATCTTCACTTCTGTCTTCTCTTGGGAAGATGTGAAGTGAGGGTTATCATCCGAGCAGCAGAACCAACTCTGATCACAGGCAGAGGTGACCAGTAGCATCCAGCACTCCAGGTGAGCAAACACGGTATGTGCAGAATCCGTAAAGAAGCTCAACATGCCAAAAACAACGGTCCTCATATATCCTGGCTATGGTTCTGAAGCCTGGGCAGCCATATCACAGAGGCTGTTGTGGCTGTCTTCCTTTCTCATGAAGTTTAGTGTGAAATCTCAGGGAGGTGGTGACTTTGTTCCTAGGGCAAGTTCTGGTCACAAGAAGAGCTACATATGGAGAGCAGGGACATTCAAGTATGGACCCATCTTGAGGGCTTGAGAAGAGTGCACACCTAGAAACATAGTCTGCCCTCAGAGATATTAAATACATGCAGCTTATTGACTACCTCAGGCAGGAAGGTGGGAATTTTTGAAGAGATGATGCCAGTTGTAAAGGGGAGTTATCAAGATGATCACGTAAGAGGGATCACCTTCAGGTGAATTTAGAAACACAGATACCAACAGAGATGAGTCCAGAACATTGGGGCAGCACTGTTGCACAATGTGATGAAGGGTTATGGCAACTACTACTCTCTTACAAGAGTTTTCCAAATCTCAAGGGGTTTGGAAATTTGTACTTAGTGGATGACCTTGAATTGGCACAAGGTTTTCAGGAGCAAGAAAAGGTCTAGGTGAAGACTCTAAGGGATAACTGAAAGAAATTTCAGTCAAAGCATGGATTGGGATACCATAGTACCTTTTTCAAAAATCTCTGTCTCTCTCTCACAGTCCTGGAAGGATGTAATTCTGAGCCTTCCTTATTCCCAGGTAATTGGTATCAGATTGCTGAAGGAGCTGGTGAGAGGAACACTGACTAGGTTCATTAGAAGGCATATCCTAGTTGTGTCGGGACTCAAGGTGAGGAATGAGGTTGTTCATCAGCCAGATAACACTTCTTCATTGTGAGAATCCTTGGGCTGAACTGCCTTCCCTCAAAAAAATCTTTCCTCTGTGTCTCAGCAAAAGGCTTTGCCTGAAATCTGGTAGGCATTGAGATCATAATTAAAGTTGTTGGCCTTGTCATTTATCAGGATGAGTATCAGGCTGGTCTCCCATCCAAGGACAGATAGACTCCCTGAACTGAGCTACCACTTACAGTTCCATCTGAAATTGTGTAGATGTGGAAGCCCTCATTGCCTTTTGTCACATGGGAAAAAACACTGAAACGTCTTCTCAGCCTTTGTCTCAGGAGGATCTGGGGGAACACCTCAAAGGATCAGTCCCTTCTTCATCATTCCTCATAGGAAATGACACCAAGGGGCTTTTAGCCCTCAAGCCCCAACTCTATCAAAATCCTGCAATTGGAATTTTGGGATCTTTAGAGGAAAAGTTGTCAAAATGTCAACTCAGCCTCTCTCCAATTTTCTCCCAGGTCTGTGAGTCCATCCCTCGGAGCTGCAGACAAGTGACAATGCATCCTACTCGGACACTCAGCACCTCAGTCTCCTGGAAGCTCTGAGTCCCAAAGGGAAGCAGGGGACTTGAACAGTGCCCATGTCCCCATGGCTGAGGAGGCAGAAGCCACTGCTACCATATCAAGGGAAGTGTCTGGTGGAGCCACACCAAGTCCTTCCGGAGTGTTCCTTGAGCCTCCTCTCCACCCGAGTCAAGGACGACATTGTATGGAGATCATCTGATGAGACCTCTGACAACTAGGTAGAGAACCAGGAAGAACCTGAGTCACCCTTGAGCGATGCACTAAATGCAAAAATTGTCAAGTTGATTGAGTTCCTGCTCCTCAACTATCAAAGGAAGGAGCAGACCACTAAAGCAGAAACGCTGGAGTGCATTACAGGAGATTTTCAGGAGTGTTATCCTATGATCTTTACTGAGGCCACTGCTGTATAAATCTGTTCTTTGGCATAGACATGATAGACATGGATCCCGTTGGTCACTCACATGTCCTTGTACTGCTCTGGGCATCACCTACGATTGTATGCAGCATGGTTCCCAGGGTATACCCAACATGGATCAGGGCCATCGTAATTATCTATCGTTGCCGTCAGTGCATGATCTTGCACCAGAAGGTAGAGGGTCTGATATCGTGGTGGGAGATAATTAGTTTCGTGAGAAGTAGTGTTATCTAAGTGCAGATGGTGTTATGGGGAATCTTATTAACTTGGGATGTATAGCAATTTCGGCATTATGTTGGGTCGGTCCAGGAACTCATACATTGAAGATCTTTTCGTTGGCAGTTGAGAGCATGACGCTTTGATGACATACATGCGTCGGTTTATGGTGCCGTGTACGTTGAATTCCTGGTCTCTGTGGATTTCGAGGGGTGTATGATTATCCTGTAGTGAGGGCCCGAGTAGAAGCACCGCAGACTGACAGCTCTTAGTATTTTATTATCTTCGGCACGATAGGTTTTTGCCGAGCTCGACTTGTGCTGGGATGATGAGAGTATCGTCGAGCATCCGGTAAGCGAGTGGGTTGCATTCAATCAGGTATGCAGGGGCTTTGAGAGACGTGGGAGACAGGGCCTAAGCCAGAATTGTCGCCACGCATGAATTGTGCTACCTTTAAGTGAGTTAATTTGTTGTGGTGGAAAGATGATTCAAATCCTTGCATTCAAGTCAATCTTCCACAAGCAACATAAAAGTCGATAGGTGGAACAGCCAGCCGTCATATGATGTAAATAGGAGTCGATTGTGTTGTTGGTGGATGGTATTTGAAGGTTGGTCCTAAAATATACGCCTGGTCCGTAAAGTGAGATGATGAGAAGGTGGTGTGGAAATGTTAGTATTTTTCTACCTTCCGGTTGCTTGTTTCTTATTCCGGGGCATTTCCTTCATATTCAAAATGTTCTACTAAATTAATAAGGGTGTTGAGAGTCTTAAGACTGCACTACTTGTCTCCTCTTTTGAGTAACGGGCTTTTTGAGACAAAAAGGGTCCGCTGTTAGTGTTACAGAGCGTCGTATCTGAGCAGCCTGAATTCCAACGCACAGCCCTCCCTGGGGTCGTGGTTTTTCTGATGGAAGGTTTCGTTTTGGCAAAAGAACGACAATGGAAGATTTGAAACAGGCAGTATCGGCAGAGATGAAGAGAGGACTAAAAATTTTCCAAATCTGGGCAAGCGACACTTTTTATTCTCGAATTCAGTTGGGCAGTGCTTATAAATAGTCCAGTCCTTAATGGAAAGGCAGAAACAAAGGATTTTGGTGAAACTTTACAATTGTGAGCTATATTTTGTTAGGCCCTATCGGAATTTAGAGGTCATGTTGCGATAGGGCTCGATGTTACTGGGTTGATATGCATGAACTCATGTATCTTTTCAAATTTGATATGACGATAACGGGGCAGCACAAGAGCACGGGGAAGTATGGGAAGGATCTAGTTACGATAAGGGATTTTATCAGGTAGAATAGATTGATCATTTTGGACAGTTAACATTATTTTAGAATCTTAATGAGGAGTGAGCAGGTTGTAGTTTGATGAAGAGAGAGGGTAAGCTGGAGTCGTCGCAAGATAGTGTTTTTTTAACATGATCAATTAGTTTTTTACTTGTTAGCTCTTAATTACAAGTCATAATAGAAAAGTTACAGGACACTGAGTAATTGCCATGTCACAGTACAAAGTTCTTTAGCAGCAGAAAATATGGCCTTATAGTCTCTAGCCGAAAACTAGAGTAAATATAGTCTTTAATATGCTAATGGTTGAATAGTTTTCTGTTTAAAAGTTTTTATTGATATAGTAGAAGACCTATTATTTCTATAGTATCCTAAACTACTTATTAGTTTTTTTCTAACTCTATCTGCTAATCTGAAGTTTCAATCTTTACTGAGAACTAAGAGCTGTTCCACTGCTTGATTCAGCTGTTTTGTTTTTGTAAGACAATTGGTTGGTGTAAAGTAATTTATCTATTGTCTAGCTTTACTGGGAGTGTCATGACTCAGATATTCAGTGACTGCATAGAACTAGGAAAACTATTTAACCTGTTTCTTTATTTAAATAGAGAAATGGGATTAAATAATCTTTTTATTTTGAGACCTTGTTTCATAAGAGAGAGTTTTTAACTTTATTTAATAAACTGGAAATGATATCACTCTGTTATAGATTATCAATCAATTTATCTTGGAACTTAAGTTTTTTTCTTTAAAGAGATAGTCATACGAAGTACATCTACCAGGATGATATAATCTGTTCCTGTTTTCCATTTGTCAAACGGTTGATCTTTGGCTACATTTGTATATGTATCCTTGCAAAGAAGAAGAATCTAAATTTTTGAAAGTTATCATTANTGCCATGTTATTTCACATTGCCAAGGAAATTTCCATTTGGATGCAATCTAAATTTTTACAGATTACATATAAAATGAAAGGCACATTTGTTTAACCAAATAATACTTTTTAACCTAGATAATCAGTAGCATATTCCTAATGTAATTTTTAATGTAAAAAATATCAGCTTAAAGCCGGGCATGGTGGCACATGCCTTTAATCTCAGCACTCCTGAGGCAGAGGCAGGTGGATCTCTGTGAGCTCAAGGCCAGCGTGGTCTACATACTGATTTCCAGGCCAGCTGGGGCTACAGGGTGACCCTGTCTCAAAAAGCCACAAAAAGAATATCAGCTTAATGAACCTTTTACTAAAAGTAGAAACATTTTGAATATGAGGAATCCCCGGAATAGAACAGAAGAGTAGAATAATTCACACTCTCATCATCTCACCTATAGACTAATACTCCATTGTTTATATCACTGGCTGTCCCCGACTTTATGTTGGTTGGGAATTGCTTGTGAAGTTGAATTCTCAATTATTAGGGTAGAAGTAGCATTTGGTGGACAATTCTGGCTTAGGCCCTGTCTCCCACGTCTCTCAAAGCCTCTGCATACCTGGTTGGGTAGGATCTGGGATCTCTCCCAGTGAGCTGGCAAAACATTCTAAGACTTTCATCTTGGTGGTTTCAGTGTGGCTTCATGGGCCCCACAGGAACTCATGGCCAGGTTCACTGTCAGGCACCTGCCTGTATTCAAGATATGCTTCCTGCACAGAATCCTCATTGATGAGTTTCCTGGCCTCATCATAAAGGAAATGCTTACACCCAGTATACGACCCTAATTTATTTAACACTTTCCAAAACTTCTCTTCACTGACACAGCTACCTTCTGTGAAGATAATGCACAGGGACAGAATCACGAGGCCCATGTTGGGTATTCCCTGGGAACCATGCTGCATACAATCGTAGGTGATGCCCAGAGCAGTAACAAGGACATGTGAGTGACCAACGGGATCCATGTCTATCATGTCTATGCCAAAGAACAGATTTATACACCAGTGGCCTCAGTAAAGATCATAGGATAACACTCCTGAAAATCTCCTGTAATGCACGCCAGCATTTCTGCTTTAGTGGTCTGCTCCTTCCTTTGATCGTTGAGGAGCAGGAACTCAACCAACTTGACAATTTTTGCATTTAGTGCATCACTCAAGGGTGACTCAGGTTCTTCCTGGTTCTCTACCTAGTTGTCAGAGGTCTCATCAGATGATCTCCATACAATGTCGTCCTTGACTCTGGGTGGAGAGGAGGCTCAAGGAACACTCCGGAAGGACTTGGTGTGGCTCCACCAGACACTTCCCTTGATATGGTAGCAGTGGCTTCTGCCTCCTCAGCCATGGGGACATGGGCACTGTTCAAGTCCCCTGCTTCCCTTTGGGACTCAGAGCCTTCCAGGAGACTGAGGTGCTGAGTGTCCAGAGTAGGATGCATTGTCACTTGTCTGCAGCTCCGAGGGATGGACTCACAGACCTGGGAGAAAATTGGAGAGAGGCTGAGTTGACATTTTGACAACTGTTCCTCTAACAGATCCCAAAATTCCAATTGCAGGATTTTGATAGAGTTGGGGCTTGAGGGCTAAAAGCCCCTTGGGTTCATTTCCTATGAGGATATGTATGAAGAAGGGACTGGGATCTTTGAGGTGTTCCCCCAGATCCTCCTGAGACAAAGGCTGAGAAGACGTTTCAGTGTTTTTTCTCATGTGACAAAAGGCAATGAGGGCTTCCCACATCTACACAATTTCAGATGGAACTGTAAGTGGTAGCTCAGTTCAGGGCAGTCTATCTGTCCTTGGATGGGAGACCAGCCTGATACTCATCCTGATAAATGACAAGGCCAACAACATTAATTATGATCTCAATGCCTACCAGATTTCAGGAAAAGCCTTTTGCTGAGACACAGAGGAAAGATTTTTTGAGGGAAGGCAGTTCAGCCCAAGGATTCTCACAATGAAGAAGTGTTATCTGGCTGATGAACAACCTCATTCCTCACCTTGAGTCCCGACACAACTAGGATATGCCTTCTAATGAACCTAGTCAGTGTTCCTCTCACCAGCTCCTTCAGCAATCTGATACCAATTACCTGGGAATAAGGAAGGCTCAGAATTACATCCCTTCCAGGTCTGTGAGAGAGAGAGACAGAGATTTTTGGAAAAAGTATATGGTATCCCAATCCATGCTTAGACTGAAATTTCTTTCAGTTATCCCTTAGAGTCTTCACCTAGACCTTTTCTTGCTCCTGAAAACCTTGTGCAAATTCAAGGTCATCCACTAAGTACAAATTTCCAAACCCTTTGAGATTTGGAAAACTCTTGTAAGAGAGTAGTAGTTGCCATAATCCTTCATCACATTGTGCAACAGTGCTGCCCCAATGTTCTGGGCTCATCTGTGTTGGTATCTGTGTTTCTAAATGCACCTGAAGGTGATCCCTCTTACGTGATCATCTTGATAACTCCCCTTTACAACTGGCATCATCTCTTCAAAAATTCCCACCTTCCTGCCTGAGGTAGTTCAGTTAAGCATGATATTTAATATCTCTGAGGGCAGACTATGTTTCTAGTGTGCAGTCTTCTCAAGTCCTCAAGATGGGTCCATAGCTTGAATGTCCCTGCTCTCCATATGTAGCTCTTCTTGCTGACCAGAACTTGCCCTAGGAACAAAGCCACCACCTCCCTGAGATTTCACACTAAACTTCATGAGAAAGGAAGACAGCCACAACAGCCTCTGTGATATGGCTGCCCAGGCTTCAGAACCATAGCCAGGATATATGAGGACCATTGTTTTTGGCATGTTGAGCCTCTTTACGGATTCTGCACATACCGTGGTTGCTCACCTGGAGTGCTGGATGCTACTGGACACCTCTGCCTGTGATCAGAGTTGGTTCTGCTGCTCAGATGATAACCCTCACTTCACATCTTCCCAAGAGAAGACAGAAGTGAAGATGAACCGAGCTCTGGGTAGTGGCCCCACTAGCTGCTGCTGTGTCCTGCTCTCCTGCGTGGCCAGCCCTGAACTCGCTCTCCTATGCATGGCCCCTGCGACGCTTGACATGAACGAAATTGGGCTCCAAGTGAGCAGTGGGGGTGATGCGGGGCGGGGTCCTCTACCCTTCAGCATTGAATCGCTGCTGGAGGTTGAACGCCAACCCGACTTGGACCCTGGGGAGCCAGGGGAGGAGAGGCCGGAGCCTGGTTCTTACCCATCTCGCACGCGTGTTCCCCATGTGTCCCCAGTCCTCCACCCTGTACCCTCCTAAAAGACAAGAACAGCAGCAAGCCGGGGACACCCTTCACCATGGCACAGCTGCTGGCCCTGGAGCACAAGTTTCACCAGAAGCAGTACTTGTCCATTGCCTATCGCTCTGAGATCTCCAGCAGGCTGAGTCTTTTTTTTTTTAATTGTTTATTTTTGTTTTTGTATGAATGTACTGTCTGCATGTAGGTTTGTGCACCAGTGTCATGCAATGCAATGCCACAGAGGGCAGAAGAGGGTGTCGGATTCCCCTGGAACTGGAGTTAAAGGACAGTTCTCAGCCGCCATGTGGGTGCTGGAGATGGAACCCGGGTCCTCTGCAAGAGCAGTCGGTGCTCTTAACCACTAGGCAATTTCTCCAGCCCCCAGCCTGAGTCTTACCGAGACACAGGTCAAAATCTGGTTTCAGAACTGCTGGGCCAAGGCCAAGTGCCTGCAAGAGGTAGAGCTGGAGAAGCTAAAGCTGGCAACCAAGACACTGCTGCCCGCGTTCGCCTTGCCCTTTCCTCTGGGCACACAGTTGCATAGCTCCGAGGCCACGTTGTTCAGCAGCTCAGCAGTTCCTGGGATCCTCGCGGGGCCTGTCACCGCTTATGGCATGCACTACCTGTCTTAGGCCATGGGCCTGAACGTGGTCCTCACCAGCACAGGCCTGCACCCCAGCTCCACCCGTGGCACACAGCCCTGAGTGCCACCGCTGCCCCTGGTAACTTCTGGATTTCAGTGTCACTTTTATTTTGTTTTTTGTTTGTTTGTTTGTTTGTTTTGTTTTCTGCTGTTTGTACGATGCTATGTTTGATGTCTTGGAGCCTACTTGTGTGTATCTTACAAACATGTTAAGCTTTCCTGAAATCATGTTCACACCAAACTCTTCTCTGAAAGTCAATGAACATGGTTTCATATAATGCCCTCCAAATGGACCAAAATAGATCTTCCCACTCCGTACAAGCAGTGGATAAAATACTCTGGGGTGTGTTCTTTGGATCCCACTCTCTTCTGATGCCAAGGACTTAAGGGAGGCTCTTTTGGACTAGCATAAGAAACAAATTCCAGAACAACAACAACAACAACAACAAACAACAAATAAAACGAGATTTTAAGACTGCTAGAAAGTACCTTAGGAATTAATCACTCTAGTGTTAAGGTTCTGACCAAATGGAAACTTTTACGATTATTTTAGGGATCTCCCCCCATTTTTTTAAGTATTTGCTATTCAAGAAGCCTGAGATAAAACTTCGCTGCCTAGGCACCCAGCACCAAAGTGAGGGTAGTGGGCCAGTAGCGACCACTGGGCTTGGGAAAGAGCTGGGTGGGGGACTGTGTCTGTTGGTGAAGGCAGCAGGCTGCCGGGACCGAGCTTTCAAGGCCCAACCAATAAACAAAAGTAACCAAGGGTTGAGCACCTGGCTGTGGGTGCCTAACGGATGGGACTGGCTGGGACTGGCATTGGTCCCAAAGGACTTGATTTGGAAACTAGAGGCCCCTGGTTAGACGCCTTGGATAAATTCTGAGCTCGTTTAGGAATCTGGTGCCTCAACATATATTTGAGGGGAAATAAGGACAATCTGAGCTACTCTGTCCTGCTCTGGCTGTTGGATCCCACCAGGGCTGAGGGCCTTCAGGGTGCTTGCCTGTGGCATGGAAAGCAAGCAAACAAACAAACAAAAGAAACCTGCCACTGTTTGCCCCATAAGCTTCAACCACAAGCTTGAGACTTAAATCTGGATTATGCTGGGAGGTCACCAACAGGTCCCCTGTGTCCTCTCTTTTGCTGCTTTGGAGCTAGAGAGGAAAAATCGGACTGTAAGGAGTGTTCAGGAGGACCAGGAATTCCATATGATGCCCCTGGGTTGGGGTTTTGTCTCTCTGGAAGGAGGGGAAAAGACTAGGTATGCTCGGCAGGCCAAGCTAGGACAACTGCTCCAGGAAAACAGGTCATTTTGTGGGCTTCATGGGTCCTTCTGCTCTAAATAAAACAAAAGATAGTACATGAAAAATAAGCTAAGATAGAGCACATCCAAACAGCACTTGCTGGGGCTTCTCAAGAAGGACAGAAGTTTCAGTGGCTGTCTGCTGCCTTGGGGATACCTGGGGTATTCTTGTTTATTCCTCACTTGTCCCCTGATGACACTCATATCCATCTTTCAGGCCAAGGCCAGAACACCCATGATACCTAGTTACCTCAGTTGGAAATCAGCAGTGGTGTCTGTGGGCCACAAACTTCCCTAGAGCCAGCCTGTGCTGCCAGCAGAGGAAGCTTTGCCATGCCTTGTATCAGAGGTCTCCCTGTTCCTATTTCGGGACCCTGAAACCTTACCCTCCAGATCTGCATCCTCCTATCTCAGAACAAGCCCACTCCTTGCTAACACCACTCAAGATGCTACAAATAGTGCATTGCATCTGGTCACTCTGCACAAAGCCTCCAAGAGCTGCACAGGCCTCCGACCTCCCCCTCCCCATTCCCTTGCAATGGTCTGAAGCTCAAGATTCTCATTTCTAGATATGGACACACTTGGTTCCAGGTATTTTAATTGGGGCCCTCCTTTGTAGAAAGTGTCTCTGCAATACAGCTTTGGGGCTCACCTTGCTTCTCAAAGTCCTGTGGCCATCTCCCCCCCAAGAACTTCACAAAATGGCTTTAAGTTCCCAGGTTCCAAGATGTACATTCAAAACTGTTGGGAGGGGCTTATTCCTGAAAGTCAGCACTGAGGTATCCTTCAGGCTCCTTGGGCTTCACAAAATGTCTCCAAGTCCTCCAAGACCCAGAATGCAGACCTGGAAACATGAGTAGGGACTCTTTGCTGCAGTCCAGTCAGGGTTTGGTTCCATACTTTCAAAAGGATACAACTGTGGACAAATGTCCCATAAAAATCCTGCATCTTCATATTGAACCTTCTATAATGTTCTTCAACTGATTTGACTTCAAGGACTCTACAGAGTTTGTATGTTTCATGTCTATAGCTTATTAATTTATTTTAGACTATCTTTAATGTCCTAAATAGCAATTCTTTGCCCCACTCTGGAACTATCTAAACTAATATTTGGTGAACGACAGATAAATGTTAAAAAAACATTTAAAAATATATTTTAGCCTATTAGTGTTTGATTTACTTGTATGCAAGTACACCACATGCATACAGTGCCCACAGAGGCCAGGAAAGTTTCTAGTCACCACATTGGTACTTGGAACCAATCCCTGGCCCTTTGCAAGACCAGCCAGTGCTCTAAGACTTGATCCATCCATGCCTCCACATATAAAACCCTTGTTCAATATGTTATCTATTATTCTTTATTTTTAAGTGTAGGATTATATTGCCTACATGTATGTAAATGTAATTGTACCCATTTCATGAAGTAGGTGTGGAGGTCAGAAGTGCTTATCAGTTCCCCTGGAACTGGAATTATGGATGAATTTTAGCTGCCATGTTGGTGCTAGGAATCAAATCCAGGTCCTCTGCAAGAGCAACCAGTCATCTTAACAATTGAACCATGTTTCCGGCCCCATGATTAAAACGTTTGATATGTATTAACTTAGTAGTTCACTTGCTTTCACAAACCCAAAGGCTAAGAATGCTGTAATATATCATCTAAAGTCTATGACAGATTTTACCCCACATTTTTTATAACCCACACAAGAATGTAGCCTAAGTTTTGATTCCTGGTTTTCTTTATTTGGTTACAAACAAAACAACAAAACAAAACAACACAATACAACACCATGCAAACAAAGAAACAGACAAGTAAAAAGAAACACAACCCCAAAGCTTTACGAATTGTTATCTAACTGAAATTTGGAATTTGAGGTGATCTGCATCTGTTTCCATACCTTAATCACTCACATTTGGTTCCAGAGTTAACTCTTTCCCTTTAAGGTGAGAGTTGGACTCTTGGGTTGATTGTTACACGATGACAACCTGAGGCCCTAGGTATGACTCAGTTTTCACACAAGTCACCAGTATGCAAGCTAGGTACCAGCATGGACATATTTAGTCCAAGCCATTTGGCATTTTCTGCTCAATTGGATTGTGGCCCATTATTTCTGAGCCTCTCTAGGACATTACTTTCTTTGGTGGGTGGTACCTTTGTTTATCCTGATCTGGTTATTAGTCATCCTACTTATTTGACCCCTTTTTGGTTTTGGTTTGCTTTCAAAGTGTGTGAATGTATGTATCTATTTTGTTTGTCAGCTTTGCAAACATTTTACTTTGACCATTCAGTTTATCTTTAGGTTGCTTTCAGATCACTGAAAGCATATTAAATTCTGACCAGTTGTTTGGTAAACTTCTTTGTAGTCTTGTTTTACTCTGGGTTTGTTTTTCTTTTCCTTTGGACACTTCTCCCATATATAATCTGAGGAATGGAGATATGTTTAGAGAACACCAAAGATACCATAGCTGGTTTTATATTTCATTATAATGCTCTATTTCAAATTACAAATGTTAAGAAAATGAAAAATATCTAACTAGAGGTACATTTCCCTCAAAGGGAAGCATTTACCACCTCTAAATCTGTTTATCTGTGTGACTAAGTAGAAGTCCTAGTCAATAAATTTTTAAACATGACAAATGGGCAGGCTACTTTAATTGGAATGTAAGCTCATCTGCAAATGAAGCAACTGTGCTCTTACAATGCGAATCCCTTAACAGGTTCTAGAAATAATCTACCATTTATTTTCAGACTTTGGAATCTTGGTATATGGGTGTAGGGTAGGTATGCATATTTTAAAATAATATAAAAGCAAAAGGGAAAATGTGAACCCTGAAATATGATTTGGAAGTAACATACAATTTGTTTTCAGACAACATAATCTTAGTATATATATATATATATATATATATTATTGTATTCTGTGTTGTAGCAGAGTACAATTGGAGTGGCGAGACAGGACGCGAACAAATCAAAAGGGAACTGAGAAAAAAAAAAAGGAATGAAACAGTGAAGTTCTCCCCAAAACAATAATCCTCTGCTTTGAAAAAAAAATGGGGAACACTCAGAAAAAGATGTAAGATACATATGGCAGAATGCATGAACTTGGGTGGGTAGGGGGGTATGGAAGGAGGAATGAGTCTAAATTGGACTGAAAAATGATGTATGAAAAAGTTTGATAACAATAAATATATATAATCTAAAAATGGCAATTTATAACCATAACAGCCCTAGAAATATTACTTCTAACTAGTTAAACAAGATATTAAAAACAAGGAATTAATTTAAAAATATTTATAGTTTATATGAGAACTAAGGAAAAATTCTAGGATCCCCTACTCTTCATCCCTTTCCCTGACAGTGTCCCTTATTCTTTATCTCCTAACTGAGAAAACTCCTAAATTCAAGTACATTATGGCTTATTTTAAGATAAAAGCTACAAAGCAAGAAAATGATCCCATGCTATATTAAAATTTTCCATTTGCAAATTCTACTGTCCCTTGAGAAGCTATACTCACAAATGGATAAGTCTCACATTTTTCTTTGAGCAGTTTTTTAAAAAGCCTCAGCCTAAATCCCACATTCAAATATTATATTATACTATATTTCTCAAGTTCCTTTCAGGAATGAAAGCCATGAATCCTGGTTGATCTGAGTACATGTCCCTAAACTCTTAGACGAAGTTTCACTCTGCCAAGGGTGAACACATGGATCATTTTCATTGTCCCCTCATTGCTAATATTTCTGGGGATACCTGCTGAGATCTATCTTCAATCACTCTGAGTGTCGCTATCTGCAGCTTTGCTGATTTACCCTGCTGAGCATAGTTTTCAAGTTACTTTGGGTTCCTTTCTGGCTATTTCTCTGGATAGAGATCCACTGAGTTTTGGGTAAATGCTACTGACACCAAACATACAAATTCTCTAGACTCATTCGTACTCTGTTCCAGACTTAGATGGAACAGCATATGGCTATTTTTGGGAGACCTTATAAGACCTGATTCCCGAGATGGCCTCTGCTCATCTCTTGCCTCCTAGAGAGCATCCTGAGACACAGTGATAGAACTCCTTTCCCAAAACAGCACTTTCTGGTTCCAAATCCAGACGTTAGGAATTATTGTTTTTATGCATTATTGATTCTTAACCTGATATCGTCAAAATGCTCTCCACTTTCCTGCCCCTCTCCTGCTTTTTGTAAAGCAGGGTGAACTCTTGTGGATTTCTTACACATGAGAAATACATTTCCTCAGTGAAGACATCTGCCATTCAGCCTTTTAGCTTTAAAAAGCAGAAATGGGAGTGGGAGTGAAGATCCACCAGTTCAGAGCAGTGGCATCTCTTTCACAGGACTTGGTTCGATTCCCAGAACCCACATGGTGGTAATGACCAACACCAGTTCCAGGAGATCTTATACCTTCTTCTTACCTCCCTGGGAATTGCAAGGGAAAGGTGCATTTATACACATGCACGCAGTACACTCAATCACATAAAATAAAACAATAAATAAAATATTTTAAAAAATTGAAAAAAGCGTCACTTAAATCTACATGACAAGCCGCCTTATGGTCTTTTATATCATTAAGCCCTTTTCTCATCTCAGTGAGACATAGATATAAGCTTATATTCTTTTTCCCCCATGTAGGTGTAGCTGGATTTCATGTAATTGTGCCATATGTCTCTAATAACTGTTTTAATGTGCTGTTGCCACTTCAGTTCATTTTTCAATTGTATTTATGTTCTAAAATTATAGTATTATTTTTTGACATGCCCAAATTAAAATCCTCTTGAGTGGATTTATAAATTCAAGTAGTTTGGTGATATGTTAATGACTAATAAATGCATACTGGCTTATAAACATGGATATTCTGAACATCGTGAAACCTATCAAAATAGTATATTTGAATCTACTAAGGTGTCAGGCGCTTCTGCAGTCAGATGTCACTTGATCCTGCTGGGTGATTTTGCCGCCAGTGTCTTCTCCCTGGGGAAATGGCACCTTTCACAGCTGGCTGTGGGAATATTTATTCTGCAGCCAAACCTAGGTGGTTGGTTGCCCCTCATATTTAGGCTGGAGAGCTTGTGCCCCCCTTAAGACTCCATGTCCCTTAATTACACTGAAGACTAGTGTCTGATGTGCCCTTCTCCAGTCTCACCCTTTAGGAAGCAACCCAGTCTGATAGACTTACAATTATGCAAGTATGAAATAATGGACTGGAGATCTTGTTAGATGGTAAAGGTAATGAAGAATGTGTTTATGGTATGCAACAAATCACTTATATAAGTGGAATGACATCATCTCCCAGTGGCCAATCCCACATTCCCTGCATCAAGCACTGTATCATGCAATGCTGCTCGCCCCATTCATCATGTGCCTTATGCATCACACACTGCTCTCACCTATAGGGTGGCATAAGATAGTGACTTGCAGGTGGTCAATTAGCATAATGCCTGCTGTAGCCAGATATGGCCTGCGTTCCCTTACACTGTTTTACAATCCTTTTTTAAAAATACTTTATTGATATTTTGTGTATTTCATACACCATTTTTCAGTCCAATTTATACATATTCCCATTTCCCTGCCCACCACCCCACCCCAGTTCATGCATTCTGACATACATATCTTGCATCTTTTTCTCAGTCTTATTAAAATTTTTTCTCTGCAGAGGTTTACTGTTGTGGGCAGAATTTCACTGTTTCAGTCAGTTCTTTGACCCAGTCCTTACGTTGTTGTTGTTGCCCCCAATTTGTATTGCTCCAAAATATGCCTATATAAAAAACACATATATACCATAATTACGACGTTGGAAAATAAATTGTATGTTAATTCCAAAATATGTTTAGGAAATCACCTTTTCCCTTTAATTTTATAGTACTCTAAAATATGAATACATACCTTCCACCCATATACAGCAATTAAAATGCCTGAAAATAAGTGGTAAGTTAATTCTAGAGCCCTTAAAGAGATTCATATTATAATAGCACAGTTGCTTTCAGATAAAAAGAAATATAACAATAATATTGCTCAGCTTGCCTTTCTTTTTTTTAAGAGTTTTTTTTTTAAATTTATTTATTTCTGTATGTGTGTGAATGTACTGTCTGCGTGCAGGTTTGTGCACCTGTGTCGTGCAATGCCGCAGAGGTCAAAAGAGGGTGTTGGATTCCCCTGGAACTGGAGTTCTCCTGGAATTGGAGTTTCAGATGGTTCTCGGCCGCCATGTGGGTGCTGGGGATCAAAGTCGGGTCCTCTGTAAGAGCGGTCAGTGCTCTTAACCACTAGGCCATCTCTCCAGCCCCTCAGCTTGCCTTTCAACTGGGGATTTGGTGCTAGCATCCAAAAATGAGGGATACCATTTATCCTTTGTTTTTCTGGGACTGTGTTACTTCACTTAGCATAATGGCTTGGAATTCCACCCATTTATCTGCAAATTTCATGATGTCATCTTTCTTTACCACTGAATAGTACTCCATTCTGTAGATGTACCACATTTTAGTTATCCACTTGTCAGTTGAGGGGCATTTGGGTTGGTTCCAGCTCTTCACTATTATGAAGAGAACTACAATAATCGTAGATTACCATGAATCTTTGCAGTAGGATGAGTCTTGTGGCTGTATTCCCAGGACTACTATGACTGGGTCAGGTGGTAGGCTCATTTTGAGTCTTTTAAGTGTTCTACACTGCATTCCATAGTAGTTGTATGAGTTTACATTCTCACCAGCACTGGATGAGTATTCCCTTTTCCCCCAACATCTCCAGCATTTGGTATCTTTTGTTTTCTTTACCTTAGCCAGTCTTATCAGAGTGAAATAATATCTTAGAGTGACTTTAATTTGCATTTCCTTTATTATTAACGATGTTGAACACTATTTAAAGTGTTTCTCAGCCATTTTTACTTCGTCACTGGTGATGTCTCTGTTCAGCTCATTACTCCATCTTTTTAGTAGGTCATTTGTTTTCTTACTTCTTTGTTTTTTGAGTAGTTTATATATTCTGAATGTAACTACTCTATGAGATATATCATTGGTGAAGGTTTATTCCCACTCTGTGGGTTTTCTCTTCACTTCATTGATTGTTTCTTTTGCTGTACAGAAACTTATAAGTTTCATGAGTTCCAGCTTGTCAATCATTGACCTTATCTCCTGCCCAGGTGCTGTTTGATTTACTAAGTCTTTTCCTACGACTACGTCCTGTAGGTTGCTGCCAACATTTTCTTCTATCACCTTCAGAGTTTCAGGTTTCACATTGATGTCTTTGATCCACTTGGAGTTGACTGTTGTACAGGGTAAGAGGTAGGAGTTTAATTTTGTTCTATAAATGGTGATCCAGTTTTGCCATTCCTCCATTGAGGGTTTTTTTTTTTTTTTCATCTTTGCTGAATATGAGGTGGCTGGATGTGTATGCTCAAGTTTGACTCTTCAATTTTGTTACATTGCTCTACAGATCTGTTTTTGTGCCTGTACCATGCTATTTTTTGTCTATAGCCCTGGAGCATAGTTTGAAGTCTGGTATAGTGATGCCCCCTGTATTACTCTTTTCACTCAAAGTTGATTTGGCTATTTTGGGTCTTTTGTTTTTCCATATGAATTTAAAGAATGTTTCCCAAGTCTGTGAAGAAACTCATGGGGATTTTAATTGAGATTTCCTTGAATATGTATATTAATTTGGGTAAACTGGATATTTTTATTACATTAATTCTTCCAATCCATGAGCATGGGAGGTCTTTCCATCTTTTGTTGTCATTTTCAATCTCTTTCTCCAGGCGTTTAAAATTTTTGTTTTAGAGATCATTGTTGTCTTTGGTTAGGTTTGTTCCTAGGCATTTTTGAGACTATTGTGAGTGGTATGGTCTCCTTATATTCCTTCTGCAGTTGTTTGTTGTTGGTACAAAGAAAGGCTACTGATTTTTCTAGGTTAATTTTGTATCCTGCCGCTTTACTGAAACTCTTAATATTAATCTTTTCTAGGAGTTTTCTGGTGGAGTTTGCAGCATCCCTTAGATAAACTATCATATTATTTGCAAAAAGGGATAGTTTGACTTCTTTTCCAATTGATACTCATTTAATTTCCATTTCTTGCCTTATTGCCCTAGCAAGCATTTCAAGCACTATAATGAAGACGAGTGGTGATAGGGGGGCAGCCTTGCCAGGTTCCCACCTTCAAGGGGAATGATTCTAATTTTTCTCTATTTAGGATGATGTTGGCGTTGGGTTTGTTGTTTATGGCTTTGCTTATGTTGAGGAATGTTCACTTCAGTCCATTTCCCTCTAGAACTTTAAACATGAAGGGAGGCTGGATCTTGTCAAAGACTTTTTTTTTCTGAATCAGTTGTGATAATCATGTGATTTTGCCTTTCAGTCAATTTATGTGTTTTATGATACTTATTGATTTATATGTGTTGAATCATCCCTACATCTCTAGTGTGAATCCAACTTAGGGTAGATGATCTTTATAATGTGGATCTTTATGAGATTTGCAAGTATTTTGTTGAGAATTTTTGCATCTATGTTCATTAATAAGATGGGGTATATAGTTTTCTTTTTGTGTGTGTCTTTGCTTAGTTTTGGTATTAGAGTGATGCTGGCTTCATAATAGGATTTCCCTCTGTATCCTTCTGAACCTTTTGAGTAGTAATGGTTGTAAGACCTCTGTAAATGTTTTATAGAATTCTGCTGTGAAACCATCTGGTCCTTGGCTTTTTTTAGTTGGGAGGTTTTATATTACATTTTCAATTTCCTCAATATTTATGGGCCTTTAAGCTGTCAATCTGTTCTTGTTTAAGCTTTGTTGATTCCCGAGATTTCAGATATTCATTCATTTCTCTTAGGTTTTCAAATTTTGTTGAGGATAGGTTTTTGAAGTAGTCTCATATGATTGTCTGGATCTTTTCTTTGTCTGTTGTTATGTTTCCCTTTTCATCATGAATTCTCTGGATTTGGAGTTGTTCTTTTTTGTTTTGGTCAACTGGGCTAGAAGTCTGTCTATCCTGTTTATCCTTTCAAAGAACCAGCTTTCAGATTCATTGATTCTTGGTATTGTTTTCTTTGTTTCTATTTCATTGATTTCTGCTCTGATTTTTGTTGTTTCTTCCTATCTGTAGCTTTTAGGGCTCATTTTTTTGTTGTCTCTCAAGTGATTTTAGCTGCAGTGTTAGATTATTTATTTGTTACCTTTCTTTTTTTTTTTTTAATTTAGGCACTGAAGGCTAAACATTTCCCTCTTAGGAGTGCTTTTAAAGTATCTGACAGGTGTTGTTGTGTGTATTGTCTTTTTCTTTTAGTTCCATGAATACTTTTATATGGTTCTTTATTTCTTTCCTGACCCATTAATTATTCAGGACTGTGTTGTTTAGTCTCCATATGTCCTTGTAGCTAGTAGGGCTTATCTGTCATTGATATTGAGCTTTATTGCAGTGTGGTTTGATATAATGCATGAAATAATTTAAATCCTTTTGTATTTGCTGAGATTTCTTTTGTGTCCAAGTATGTGGTCAATTTTGGAGAATGTTCCATGGGGTGCTGAGCAGAAAGTATATTCTCTGGTGTTTGGGTGGAATATTCTGTAAATGTTTGTGAGGTCCATTTGGTGTATTGTAATGTTCAGATCCAATATCTCTCTATTTTTTGTCCAGTTTTCTATCCAAGGGGCTCAGTAGGGTATTTCAGTCCCCCACTATTAGTGTTCTGGGATTAATCTATGTGTTGAGGTCCTGCAGAATTGTGTTTATAAAGTTTGGTGCACCTGAGTTTGGTGCATAACCATTTAAGATTGTGAAATCTTCATGGTTAATTGTTACTTCAATAAGGATGTAATGGCCCTCTTTGTCTCATCTGATTAATTTTAGTCTGAGGTTTATTTTGTCTGATATTAGAATAGCAACTCCTGATCTGAGATCTCCCAAGACCAGCTGAAGTGCAGGTAGGTAGGTAGGAGCTGGGTGCTTCAACAAGGCTGATTGTTGTTTGACTTAATCTAGTTAATTCAGTTGTCTTTGGCTTAATTGGCTTTTGTGCCTGTGGGGGTGGAGTTATTCTCCCAGCTGGTATAAAAGGTAGGGTTCTGTGAGTCTTGAGATCTGAGATCTCCCAAGACCAGCTGAAGCACAGGTACTGGGGCATTGGCTAAAAAGTACACACCCCCAACTCCCCACCCCCCACCCCACTCCCACCCCTGCGAACTGGGATTAAGAAAGCATCTGAAGGAGGCAAGCAAAGCAAGCCTTCAACACAGTGAAGAGGCATTTGGGACTCACATTGGAATACAGGCCAGAAGAAGCACATATGTCAGGAACAAAAAGAAGGGAACATGGGAAAGGGGCAGGATAATCCCCCACCAAGCTCTACCAAATCTATCGAATATTCCTACAGTGGGATCCCCCTCGGGATGGCCCAGGACACAGATATCAGAAACACAATTGTGAACATGCTTAAAGAACTACAAGATTATAAAGAGCAAATAAAAGATTTAAGAAAAGAGAATGAATAACTCAAGAAAGACCTAAAGAGAGAGAGAATGACAAATGCCAGAAGGAAATAGAAACACTGAAAAGATCCCATACTGAAAAAGATAAAGAAACCAACCAACAAAGCAAAGAGCTACAGGAAGAGATTGAGAAGCTCCAAAAGGAAGTAGAAATACTAAAGAAATCAGAAGAGGAAATGAAAAAGGAAATCAAACACTCATCCAATCAAGAGGAAAGGAATGGAAAAAGCCTCAGAAGCAGAATGGAGGAAGCAGAACAAAGAATATCAGACCTGGAAAATAACACAGAACAACTAAAAACCTCAAGTAAAGATTATGAAAAATTTAAAAATACACAAAACAACCAGGAACTGTGGGACACTATGAAAAGATCAAACCTCTGCATCATAGGAATAGGGGAAGGAGATGAATCCCAAGAGAATGGTATTGATCAGATCTTCAACAGAATAATAGATGAAAATGTCCCCAAACTGAAAAAAGATAAACCAAAATAGCAACTCCTGCTTTCTTTGTGGTACCATTTGCTTGGAATATTTTGTCCATCCTTACAGTTTAATTGGTGTCTATCCTTGAGGGTGAGATGGGTTTCTTGGAGACAGCATATAGATGGATTCTGTTTCCTGATCCATTCTTCCAGTCTATGTCTTTTGATTTGAGAGTTTAGACCATTAATATGTAAGGATATTATTGATAGATGTGTGTTCTTTCCTTTCACCTTATTTTTTTCCCTTCTTGGTCTAGGTTTGTATTTCCATTATTATGATTTCATTAATTTCTCTCTTTAGTTGCTTGGGTATAGTTGTTCCTTTCCTGTGATCTTTGAATTTCCTCATATCATTTTATTTATATCATGAAAGATTTGTTTTTTCTCCTTCAACTGTAATTGACATTTTTGCTGGGTATATTAATCTGGGTTGACATCTAAAATCTTTTAGCTCTGAGAATACTTTGGTCCACCTTCTTCTGGCTTTCAGAGTTTGCACTGAGAAGTCAGCTGTAATTCTGATGGGTTTCCCCTTGTATGTAACCTGTTGTTTTTCTCTTGTGTCTTTTAGTATTTTATCTTTCTTTTGAGGATCTAGCATTTTAACTATGATATGTATGGGGAAATTCTTTTCTGGTCTTGTCTATTTGGTGTTCTATGTGCTTATTGTATTTTTATGTGTTTGTCCTTTTTCAGTCTGGGGGAATTCTCTTCTCTTATTCTGTTGAAGATCTGATGAATAACATTGTCTTGGGATTCTCCTTCCTCTATCCTTATTATCAGGAAATTTGGTCTTTTCATAGTGTCCCACATTTCCTGCTTGTTCCAGTCTTGTGCTTTTTAAAAATTTTTCATAATCTTTACTTGAGCATTCTAGTTGTTCTGTGTTATCCTTGCATGTTTGATATTCTTATTTTTTTTTGCTTCATCCATTCTGCTTCTGAGGCGTTTTCCCATGTTTTCCTGTTGACTGGATGAGTATTCAATTCCATTTTCATTTCATCCTGTGATTTCTTTAGTGTTTCCACTTCCTTTTGGACCTTGCCATTCTCTTCTTGTAGGTCCTTGCTTCACTGGTCAATTTCTTTTTTCATTTCAGTGTGATATCTTTTCAGTGTTTCCACTTCCTTCCAGAGTTTGTCACTCTCTTCCTCTAGTTCTTTTCAGAGTTTAATATTCTTTCCTTCTAGTTCCTCCCTGTGTTTTTCATTCTCTCTTAGTTCTCTGATTTGTTCTTTATATTCTTTGATTTCTTTGAATATGTCCATGATTGTTCTTCTAAGGTCCTTGTCTTGATTTCCTTCTAGGGAGATCTTGTTGTAGGGATCTTCTATAGTACTGGTAGAACTTTTCCCATTTTTTTTTGTGTGTGTGTGTGTGTGTGTGTGTGTGTGGTGTGTTTTCCCTGTGGGTTTGTTTTGTTGTTTGGATTCTGGTGCTAAACTCCAGATGGTCTCTTTCTCTGCGTCTTGCTGGCCAGTTCCTCTATGTTGGCTGTGCAGCCTAGAACCACTAACAGTGAAGTTTTGGCTCACCTGGCCACCGCCTTGTGGTCCTGCTGTCTGCCTGGTCTAGCTCCTTCCACTCTGCTTTGCAGGCTGGTACCGGAGGTGAGGGCTTTCTCCTCCACTAGTATCCCATGCTTGTTAGTATTTGGGTAATTATCAATGGAGAGAGGCTTCTGCATTGTATTAGAAAACTTTGCACACCAAGAACAGGAATCCTCTTCTTTTGCTAGGGGGCCTGGCCAATTGTGTCCTCTGTATTGTCCACATGTACAGAGGGACAAAAGGCTCATTTCCATAGCTGGCCCTGTTTATGCAGTGCTGACTAATGTAGCACACGTGCCATATTTGCAGACCATGATCTGCAGCAGGACATCCTCAGTACCCTCTCTGGTATGACTGTCACCCTGGAGTGGACACCAGTTTCTTTCTAGAACCTCCAAACATGGCTCCTTACAGGGTCAGGAAGGATGAGGACAGAGGAGAGAGGGGCCCTTGTTTACAAGTCAACCCCACTGAGTGTCATGTTCATTCCATGTGAAATTGCATTATTGGGGACCCGTTTATCATGGAAGGAACCTTAGCTGTGTCCCGTAGACTCTCACTTGTGCTCTGGAAACCCTGTGTGGAAGTCTCCTTCCTGGTATCTAACAAAATGGCACTGGAAGCGTGGAGTCACCAGATGCAGGTGCAGAAGAGTGAGGGGGGGCTTATTCCCAAATATTCCTCCCTGTGTATCTGGGTTGGACATCCCAAATTGAATCCCAAGCTCATTTGACTCAGAAGGACACCAGGACCCATCCTCTCTGGGAACCTCAGAAATGGCTCCCTTTTGCAGAGTTCAGGAGATGGAAGGGAAGGGACTCAAACACACAGGTGCCCTCCTGTTTGGTTCAGAACTCACCACACTTCCCATGCTAAATTTCCGGAGACCCTCAATGGAACAGAGCTGCTACAGTCCATTCACAGGTTCTGTTTTCTCTTTGCAAGCCAGGAGCCCCTCTTCTCCTCCAGGAAGAAGGAAAGAAAATGGCTCTTAAACAGAGTTCCCAGGTATGGAGGAGTAAAGGGCTCAATCTTATAAATGTGATCTCTCTCTCTCTCTCTCTCTCTCTCTCTCTCTCTCTCTCTCTCTCTCTCTCTCTCTCTCCCTGTCAACCAGGACCTTTGAGCCACAACTCCCCTTGGAAACCGCAACATGGGTGTTTTATGTTTCCAAAAGTGTATAAAATGACCCTGAGTCTCCAAACTCCAGGGATGTGTTTGCTATAGTCTGGTCACAGGTTCATTCCTACAATTACCACTAAAGCAGCCTCTAACTTCTCAGAACCTCACAAAATTGTTCCAAGTTCCACAAGTCCCCAAATGTAGACATAGACAGGCGGGGACTCATTCTCTCTTTCTTCAACCCTAAGGATACAATGTTCCCTGAATATCTCCGCCTGTCCATCTAGGGATGGACTTTTGTGAGTCACTCCCTGGGCCTGTCTAGGCAGGGATTTCTCTTACTCACTGACAGCTCTCATCTTGATTGATAAAGAAATCTAGCTCCTTTCAGGGAACCTCTTATGGCCAGAATCCATCAGGAAGAAAGTGGCCCATTCTCCCAAGTGGGGTCTTGTTTGGTGGAGCACTCACTACACCAGCTGACCCTGATATCTGGGGAACTGCTGTTCAAAGGTGAATTTACACACCCCACTCTCAGGTTCTACTTTCTCCCTGCAAGGCACAAGACTGTTTCCCTCTGGGAACATGAAAAACTGTATCCTCTGCAGGATCCACAAGAATGTAGGGTTATGAAGGTCATTAGTACACACAGTTCCAACTTGCGGTCACTCTAATCAAAGGAGTGGAATTACATTACCTGCGGCCCCTCTATTCTGAAAAAAAAAAAAGACATTACAAACTACTCTAAGCCACACTGTCTCCATTCCAGGTACCTCAGAAAATGGTTCTGCCCATCAAACTCCCCAGATTCAGATGCAGAAGTTGAGAAGGGGTCTTTTTCAACAGTCAGCCCTGGTTTGTTGTAGGACCCTCAAAAAGATACAATGCAGCTTTATTACCATTGTTCTACTGGCACCTCCTAAGGAACTCCAGATTATCTGCACACAGGGATTTAAGGCGAGAGACAGGAAGCCAGATTCCAAAATGCAGGGTTTAGGTTCCAATTCTAAATTTGAGTATTAGGGGCAAAGTGACAACCAACAAGTTTTTATTTGGAAGGCTCCACTGCTTTTTTGAAATATTTTATTTAATATTTTTATTCCATGTGTTTGAGTGTATTGCCAGCATGTATGTAATTGCACCCATGTCCTGTAATGACAATGGAGGTCATGGACAACCTGGATTGGATTTAAGGCTGGTGGCAAGTGCCATTTGGGTGCTGAGAACTGGACCTGGGTGCTCTGGAAGAGCTTCCAGTACTCTTTACTGCAGAGCCAACTCTTTAGCCCCAGATTCTATTTCTTTGTTCAATATTCTGGTTTTCAGGCTCTTATGAATACACTCAGAATTCAAGGAAGCATCTCTACAAAGTGCTAATCTTCTGGGCCTCAGGTATTTGATCAAAGAGAGCTCAAGGCTAGCCCTCTGAACTGCTAGGCCATTCTTTCTCCAGTCACCTTTGGGCCAGTGCAAGATTAAAAGCAGCTGGTTTACTGGTAGACCGTGTGGGCTCCTAGAGTCAACTTAAAGGAGTGAGGAGAGTCTGTGAGGGAAACTATCCTGGAGTATCCAGATGAAGGGAAGGGAGATTGCAGGAGGAAAGTGCCACAAACTATTAGAAGCTCACATGAGCAAGTAAAACACTGGGGTTCTGGGAAGATTCCATGACTGCCAGCATCATTAGCTCTTTCTGCTCTGTATGGATATTGTGGTCATCATGTGCTAATACCTTGTTTCCATGCCCTCCCCCCTCCATATTGCTATACACTCTGGCACGATCTCCCCTGGCTTCTCATAACTGTTCCTTCATCTGTTTCCTGTCTCTGTGACAGGGTAAGATATATCCATGTGTAGATGTATGTCTCTGGTCTAGCTATCTCATCTGACACCTGAGGACAAGGTTCTCCAGGGGAACAGACAGAGCACAGGCATCAACAATAACTTTGTACATGGCAAGTTTTCACCTCAATGCCCAGGCTTATGACATGCAAAAGTGGACATGGAGCTCACTTGCCCCATCTTATCCAGGATACAATGAAGAGTGAACACAGGGCTGCATAAGAAGGAGTACAGGAAGGCACTGGTATTGGTTTTATCATTTTATCCTCTATTTGGGACTCAGGTTCAGATACACAGCAATTAAAAGTATGCAGTAAGGTGTTGAATGTTCTGCTAAAAGAACCTAACAGATTGTGTTTCAAAACCTCATAGTTCCTAGTAAGACACGTTTTGCATGAGATGCCTCCTGGCCCAAACATTTCAAAGGAAGGAGGAATTCTCACCCAACTACATGGAGCCCAGAGGGAAGTTGCATACTTTTGAAGGTCTGAATAAGAACTATCAACCCAGAATCCAAGATAGTTTGCCTAAAAGAAAACCTTCTCAGGCTATGTTTATCTTTTTAAACCCTTAGCCATATATATTTTTTAGTGATTGTAGTGAAAGTCAGGTGGTCTTGCTCACTGTGACTCGCCTTGGATTTTTATTTTGTTATATTACCCTTGGCCATGCGGAAATAGTCCAGTGCCACCAGCCACAGGTGGCCACAGACCCATGTGTTCCTCTTTCCTGACTCCCACAGCCTTCTTGAACTTCCTGGTCCCCTGCTCCAGACACAGCGGGAGACAACTTCATCCCTTTTGCGACCTGGGCAATTTTTCTTTTCCTGTCTATTCCAAGCTAGAATTAGTAGGCTGGTACTGTGCCATCACTGGACGTGGCCTCTGTTCCCTTGGTCTAAGAGTCTAGCTGGTGCATGTGTGTATGCATTTGCGTGGATTTATTTAGGATGGAAAAGGAGAGAAATGGTAGTAAATAGAAAGAGCTTAAAGGCAGAAAGTTTTTGCAGCCACCTGACTCAGCAGGCAGGAATGCAGTTAGGTTAATGCTTCCCTTGCACCTGTGGTAACCAAAGTTAAAGGTTACAAAAAAAAGGTAAAGACAAGATTGACAGCTTATCCTCCATGGGAAACTCATAAGCATGGGCCAGAACTCACCACTACCCTGGACTTCTTTTCCTGCCAGGGGTGGCTCAACTTCCCTTCTCTGAATCCTCCAAAAAATTGTCTAACTTGAGAGAGACAATGGGGCTGAAAGATAGCCTGAGCCTAATATGCACCGCACTTGAGAGATGGCAGGACCAGCTTAGGCCAACATGGGCACTGCCTGAAAAACCTGCCTCTAGAGAGGTGAGGGGTTATGAATTACAACCTGAAAACCATAAACCTTACCTTTTTCCTTCTTGTCTTGAAAGGCTGTGCCCCATGTTGTGATGTCAGTTGTTAGTTGATTGCTGTGCGGCCTTCCTGGATGTTCTTCCTCTCTGAAACAGGGCTTACAGTTTCTGCAGGAATGCAAGCCCCTGGATTGTTCTGGCCAGCCGGTTAACAACATGGGTCTAAGCCCTGGTAGAGAGGGGAAGGTGCTAGGAATTGATGCTTGGTGAGAGAGAGAGAGAGAGAGAGAGAGAGAGAGAGAGAGAGAGAGAATAAAGAAAGGACAGACTCAAAGATGAGACTGGGAGGAATTCCATGGGGGAATAACTCAGTTTTATTACTGTAATCCAGGATATATATATATATATATATATATATAAATATATAAATATTATTTCGTTGTGGGGGATGGATGTACAGGATTTCACACCATATACTCCAGATCACTACAGAAATGTGACAATGATTTGCCCAAAGCACCAAAGACAGTTGTCGCCAGGCAGGTTTCAAAGGCAAGCAGGAGATCAGCAAGACTCCAGCCTGAGGGCTGGGCGTTGCTTGCTGAATTCCTAAGTGCTTCTGCCAAAGGAATCCCTAGATAGGTGCTGCTAAAGGACATTTGCAGCCATTACCTTTGATGCTGTCACATAATCTCTGACACCCTTTTCCAAGGGCCTTATGTAGATATGTAGTCATGTAGTACATACTCGCACACTTCACACATGTCCACATAGTACATAGTCAGTTCATTAGCCCACCATCATTTAGTAACCCTGGGTATGAAGCCAATCACTTGTGTATTCTCACAGTACAATTCAATGTCCACTAGGAGATGTCATTGGACTTAGGAGTCCCTGTGGAGTTCTGACAAGTGCATACAAGGGTCAAAGTATATAGTAGGTTGCCAGAAAAGTAAAGAAGTGGTAACAGATTCAGGGGATTAAGAGGAAGTGTCAGCATGCTGCTGTCCTAAAGGAGTGTTAGGATGGTGTACAGGGAGGTGAAAGGGGTTAAAGTAGACCAGAGTCAAAGTCTATAAAAAAACAGGGTATTATATGTAGGGAGCCAGGCTGTAGGAGGATGATACAGATAAATGGATTGAACTCCATGATGATGTGTTTCATAATGAAAGTGGCCAGATGAGAACCAGGACTGACAGGTGGTTCCCTCAGTTGTCAAGAGTCTCTACACATTTAGGAAGACTTTTCCACCTAGCTACTGGAGAAAGCAGATCCCAGCCCTTGCTGCCTCTGATGTCAGGGTCACAGCTAAGTCTGAGGAACACAGGGCTGAGAATCAAAGCATTCCTCATGTGATATATACTATCTCAACAAAAGTTAAATAATTGATGTATAAAGGAGATAAACATACTGTGTGACTCTGTTTCCCCAATGTCCCAACTATGGCCAAGTATAAAACACAAATACTTTCAATATAAGTATTTTTTGAAGAACCTAAATTTTTATTTTATCTAAACACAAAAATAATTGCCATCAGCTAGTTATTGGGAATCTGTTACCAGATCATACCCATCCCTTATCACAAGATGTCTCAGGGTAGGGGCCCTCTTGATGGCTGACATTCTACTGTCTTCTAGGACTTTATGTTTTCTTCTGGGGAGAGTGCAAATGCAGTCCCCCACTACCACAAATTATGCAGTGAGTTTTCCCACATTTGGGGAAATTGCAGGGGTCAGCACCTCCAGAGTGCAATGGATAAGCCTCACCCTGGGAAAACCACCTTCATGATCATGGTATCTCCCCTGCCAGGTAAGTATATGTCTTCTAGGACTTTAATAAATAACCTAGGATCATTAAAAAAAATCTATATACTTTCTACATTCTTTTATTGGGACCATGAATTTCTAGACCTGAAATCTGTGCTGTGAATCACTTAGAAGTGAGATGACACAGTTAAACAATAGTCAGGAAGAACTTCTGACCTTTTCCATGGCTCATGCCTTCCTTCTGACAGTTGCAACCCCAACCCTCATTCTGTTCTCATCTTCTGTCCTCAGAACCACACAGCTGCATGCCTTAGCCCCATATATACCTGCTCATGTACAAGCCCAAAGAAGGGATCACAGGACAGACCATTAGAGCACAGTCCCTAGCACAATTAGTTTCATCACCCATTGGTCCCCACATGCAAATTCAGATTCTGGGAGGATCCCAGGAAACCCCTTGATTTTTAATGTCTAGTGTGTTTGCACAGAGAAAGACCAGGGACCTCTGCCATTTTGGCAACTGCTACTCATCCTGCCCTGAACTTGGCAGACCATCTTACCTGGCTGCACATCTCTTCTTTCAGTTTCTGGTATATTATGACCTCCAACTTCAGGGTAATAGTCCTAAAGTGTTGGATATCAAGAATTGGGAGAGCCATTGCCTGTCTCTAGGCACCTCTCCCTGCCCTGGTTCCCCTTTGGCCTTGAAGAGAATCAACATTTTGATTACTGCAAGCCATCAAACCTCCTGTTCAAATATTCTGTTCAAAAGATATAAAGCCAGCCTGGTCTACAAAGTGAGTTCCCAGCCAGCCATGAATACAAGACCCTGTTTCAAAAACAATGCAAACAAAAGAAAACACCAAAGCACAAATCAGGAATAACTATAACAGACCAGTGAGTCTGGCTTCACAAGGCAACTTCTGGTTCACATTTTTATGAACACAAGGTCAGTCTCAGGGTCCTGAGACACCTATGGATCCAGTAATCTACACAGTCATCTGACAGGGCAGCTCTCTGCCTATCCTGTTCAACCCGACAAGGTCATTTCCTGCACAACTGACTTCTTCCTGCCTTCTCTAAGTATTGCCCCTTACCACTGCGTGGTACCATTCAGCTTGGCACACAATGTGCTCTGAACAACATGGGGGAGAGGCCTCCTTCAGCCCCTTGATCTGTGCTCTGGACCTCAGGGGGAGCTCATATATCCTGCAATGAAAGAGCAAAGCCTGTAACTGTGAGCTTTTGTTGGAGTCTGTTACTTGAGGGTCACAGCTGTACAGGACTCCTATCCTGACATGTCCCCATGGGTATCTATCATGAGAATAATTTGGGTGAAATGTGTCTACTTGACACATGAATTGAAATGACAAAAGCTCTCTCCTAAACTGAATCAATGTGGTCATTTATTTGAGTGCTTAGTAGGAAGGAGTAACAAAGGCTGCTGCTACTGGTTGTGTGGCCAACTGATGTAGGGATGTGCAAACAGTTTCTGACTGCCATCCAGAGGTCCTGAGGACAACATACCCTCATCTCACATATTGACATTTTCCTTTTATTTCCCCATCTGTAGCCAAAAAATGGCTTCTATGAAGTTTATTTACTTTTCTTGAATTCAGTTCCAATGTGGATTAGTCATATACACCAGTAGGAGACTCTGACTGGATGTGAGTGGAAACCCAATGAAAAATATGTGAGAAGAGAGCTAGTTGCTAATGAGAGGATGTTATCTGTACCCAATACAGGTAAATGGACAATAGCTTACTTAAAATCAACAAAGAATTAATCATTTTTATTGAAGAGAGAAAAATCAAAGCAATCCAATTTACTTGAAAGGATCTTGATATTATTTTTTTTTCATATGTCCAAATAACTTCAACTTTCTTTCATAGACTGCAGAATAACTTTACCTGTTTTTGGTGAATAAGCTTCCTTTAAATTCCTTCCATGTGAAATTTAATTTCTTCATACACAAATATTATCTCTGGAAGTTATTTACATGCTTAGCAACTGCTTTCTCTGTAATGGGGGTACCAAAAAAATTAAAACACTTTCCCTAGTTATGTATCTAAAACAAGTATCTCTTTCACAACATTGGGAAATTCATGTCTCTCCTGACATTTTCAATGTAATCACCAAGGACAAGATACATTTAAACTAAATAAAGTATTATTAAAAAATTAAATACCATACAGACACACATCAAGAAGATCATCAATCATGACCAAGTTGGATTCATACCAGAGATGCAGGGATGGTTCAACATATGAAAATCAATAAATATCATCAAGCATATAAATGGACTGAAAGACAAAAACCACACCATCATCTCAATTGATGCGGAGAAAGCCTTTGACAAAATTCAACATCCCTACATGTTTAAAGTCCTGGAGGGAATTGGATTAGAGGGATCATTCCTTAATGTAATCAAAGCCATATACAGGAAACCCACAGCCAATATCATCCTAAATGGAGAAATGACAGCGGCATTCCNTATCAATTGATGGTTTAACCCAAGCTTTCAGGCCTCGTAACCACAACAATGACCACCACAGCAAACAAAAATGGGCAGTAGTGGCACTTTCATTTTGACGTAATCAAAAGCTACCTGATTGGATTTATGTCCACTCAATAGGAGGTAACTCATATGTGGCACTATAAACATAGCCAAACACATATGGCTGGAGTGTTCATAGATCTTAGAGAAAAACCCCAAGGCAGTTACATCTCTAGACAAATCTAATTACTTAGTATGTGCTAAATATGGATCCTTATATTTAGTGACAAGCATGCCATTCATCGTTCATCAAAGAAGCTTCTTTGCAACAGAGAATTCTACAAAGCTCCCCAGATAGTCACCCACAGAGATAGTGTCTGTGAAATGCTCAACCTCAAGTAACACATCTACAATGGAACCTCTATGCCTACTGCAAATGGATGGAACTTGAAGCTGTTATGTTAAGTGAGGTAACACAGTCCCAGAAAAACAAATGACTTACATTACTCCCATTTGTGGTGCTTAATATCTGGGACACACAGTGGTTTTACCATACAACAGGTATTGACAAGGGCTCAAGACGTTTTTGGTGGATTTCTTTTATAGTATATCCTAGGGTTGTTCACCTCTCTTAAAATCTCTAATTGGAAAAAGAAAATAAAAAAAAGAAAAAGGAAAAAAGGAAAAAGAAAACACAAAAAAACCTCTAATCGGTATCCTGTAATAAATGGACTGATAAGACCTAAAGTATATTATTTTATTTTTGTGTTTGCATATGAAAGTTTGGCCTCCATAGATGTAACTGCACAGGGAAACAGACTTTTCAGAAAGACCAGCCAGTGATCTTACCTACTGAGCCATAATTGCAGCCTAAGTTAATATTTCACAGTTGTGGGCCATGCACAAATGTCAGTCCTTCACCTGAGGACTCTCTCTGTAATCACCGCACAATAAGAACAGAAAAAGTATACTAAATATTCAGGACATATTTGACATTTGACATTATGAGTACAGTTAAAATTATTATCACTTTTGTTATACAATTTGTTGCTAAGCAGCCTTTCTAAAGATGACAGGGTAGAAATGGGAGAGGAAGAGGTGACAGAAACACATCTCTGAGAGCAGAGAGACAAAGTAGGTTTCTATTCAGGCTGTTGTGGGCTGTGTAGACACTGCAAAAGCAGACCCTGAAGCTGTGCACTAACAAGGGGTCAAGACAAACCCCTGAGCTTTCAGTCCAGGAGGACAGCGTGCTGCAAGCGCTGTTCTTACAAAGGCCCTGAGTTCTCCTGGCTGGGCTGCTTATGGTGCCCTCACCCTCATCCTCCTCCATTCTCTCTCTGTCTCTCTCTATTTCTCCCTCTATTTTTCTCTCAATTTCTCTCTCCTACCAGAATTTTACATTCTTTTCACAAACAGGTGAAGAAAAAGTATCATGATTGGTTATGCTCCAGCTCTCTGTGTTTAGTTGTCCTACGGACGATCTAGTCCAGCTATCATTCCAAAAAAAGAATAATATTTCATAACAGAATCTAAAGAAAAAACTCGTGGTTGGATTCTCTTGTCACATTCACTTCACCTGATTTGCATTAATTTTACCAGCTCCTTCCTTTACGACCAGCAAATGTGGAGATGTATGCTGTCAACTGCCAAGGCACTGATCTATAGTACATTGCAGACTTGATGGAATGATAAACGAAGGTACTAAAAGCAATAAAATTTATGACATTCCTAAAAGATACCCAACAATGAGAAATCTGGGGAGGTCTTTGAGGTTAAAGTGGGCTGGCCACATAATTTTCTAGTCTTCACAGAACTTCTTAGGAATCTCTCCCTCAGCTGCTCATAGCAGCTCCAGAGCATGGAAATTTCATCAATGATGACAGATTTCTAGAGTATTTCCCTCCTGCTACACAGGCCTATTTGGATCCATCACACAGCCCCCAAGATCAATATGTAAACAGCTAACCCAAAAGCATGCAGCCATTGTAGAGTTCTCAGTGCAGGGAACCAAAGCAACAGACAAGAGTTCAAAATTTTCTTTAAAAAAAAAAAATAAAAGAAAAAAAAGACAGTGGTTTGTCTATCCCCTCGTCAGTTGAGGGGCACCTGGGCTGGTTTCCAGCTTTTTGCTTTGTGAACGGCTGATAAACATAGCTGTTTTGTACTTTGCAGTAAGATGTGTCTTGTGGGTATATACCCAGGATGGTATGTCTGGGTCAAATGGCAAGCTCATTTTGAGTCTTCTAAGGGTTCTCCCACACTGCTTTCCATAGTGGCTTTTACAGAGTGAACATTCCCCCAGCAGTGATGTGTGCCCCTTCCCCAAAACTCTCCAGCACTTGGTATCATCGTATTCCTGATCCTAGCCAGCTCTTATTGGGAGTAAATATGAATCTCAAGGGTTTTAATTTGCATTATCTTAATTATTAGCGATGTTGAACACTTCTTAAATGTTCTCGGCCATCTCTAATCCTCCTGTGAATCCTCTATGCGACTGTGCTCCATCTTTTGAGTGATTCATTTTTTCCTTCTTTGTTTTTGAGTAGCTTGTGTACTCTGGAAATAATGCTTGTCAGATGTATCTGCAGTGAAGGTTTCCTCCACTATGGGTTTTCTCTTCACTCCTTTATTGTTTCTTTGATGTACAGAAACTTTTGAGTTTAATGAGGTCCCATTTGTCAATTGTCAATCTTATTTCTTGTGCAGCTGTCTGATTTGGAAGTCTTTCATATGCTATACTTTAGTCTGCTGGCAATTTCTCTTGAGACCACACAGCAAGTGTACAATGGTTCTGAATACCAGAGAGTGTTACCAAACGCCACTATACCAATAAGCAAATATGGGTCTCCTTGAGTCAAACAAAGACTCCTCCGTCAGCACAACCACACCTCACACGTACCTGGAAACTGTGCAGGAGGGCAGCCTCTATGCCGAATATCCCAATTCTAATTGGCTATGGCCTCCCTTGGAGGAATACCCATGCTGATGCCACAATCTGTAACCCACAGGAGCTATAAATGATCATTAGATTATAAGCCAGTAAGACCTGTCATATTTACAGAAAAAAAAGTAATTCATAGATTAACATACATCCAAACATCTGTGTCTAAAAAAAA
>VZQC01001330.1:4213-43457 GCA_009823505.1 Rhizomys pruinosus | reverse complement strand
AAAAAAAAATGAGGAATTAGAGATGGCCGAGAAACATTTTAAAAAGTGTTCAACGTCGCTAATAATTAAGGAAATGCAAATTAAAACCACTTTAAGATATCATCTTATCATCTCACTCCCATAAGACTGGCTAGGATCAAGAAGACCAGGATACCAAGTGCTGGAGAGGTTGTGAGGAAAGGGGAACACTCATCCACTACTGGTGGGAATGTAAACTCGTACAGCCACTATGGAAAGCAGTGTAGAGAACCCTTGGAAGACTTGAAATGAGCTTGCCACCTGACCCAATTATACCACTTCTGGGTATATACCAACAAGACTCATCTTACCAGAGAGGTACATGCACAGCCATGATTATTACAGCTCTCTTCACAATAGCAAATGGCTGGAACCAACCGAAGTGCACCTCAACTGATGAGTGGATAGAGAAAATGTGGTACTTCTACACAACGGAGTTCTATGCAGTGATAAAGACAGATGACATCATAAACTTTGCAGGTAAATGGATGGAGCTAGAAGATATCATGCTAAGTGAAGTAACACAGTCCCAGAAAAACAAACAACAAATGGTATCCCTCATCTGTGGATGTTAGCACCAATTACCTAATTGTATGCCAAACTGAGCAACATTAATATGATCTGGAAAAAAACTGTGCTCTTATACTGTGAATCCCTCAAAAATAAATAAATAAATAATTAAATAAAAAAGAAATCAGGTTTTTATAGGTCTTGTAAGCATAACCAAATATTATTTATTTTACTTATTAGAAATGGGACTCTAGATGGAATTATTGTAGTATTGTCCATTTCCTTTTTAATAGTAAAAAACAAATACTGTATAATTATTTTAATAATCATAGCTAATTATAAGATGCAGGAGATTTTATAATTAGCCAGGAGACCCAGTCTCAACACCCCTCAAAAATACACAGATGTTAATTACACATTTAATTGAGAAGAATCATTAGTTAAGGTATAAAAGTCATGATTATTATTGTTATTAGATTGTCTTTTGTATAATTTACAAAAGAAGAGCTGACTTAAATCTTTAGGTATCTCTATCTAGAGCAAAGGTCTTCGTGATATTTTGTTAAATATCTGAGCATGATAAATTGACTTTTAATTTTATTGGTTGGAATATATATATATATATTTTTTAATTATGTTTTAAAGTCCAAATTATAGTGAATTAATAAAATATATGTATATATTTTATGAACAATGAAAACATTCTAATATTTTAAACATGAAAGCTAGTTTAAACATGAAAACTAAGGACTAGAGAACTGGCTGAATGGTGAGGAGCACTGACTTCTCTTGCAAAGGACCGAGGATTGGTTCCCAGCACCCACTAGACAGTTAACAATCATCCATAACTCCACCTCCAGGGGATCTGATGCCCACCTATGACCTCTGTGGACATTGCACAAAAGGGGTGAACATAAATATATGTAGGCAATACACTCATAGACATAAAATAAAAATAAGAAAGTACTTTTAAAAACACAAGAGCTAGTAGGTACAAGGTCTGAGTAAATGAATATTCATGGTGAATAATTATTCACGAAAGGAAATAATTTAAATTTATGAAGATGATGATAGCTTGATTTTATCATCTAAGAGTATACCAAGTAAAATATTCAATAGGAGAAACAATAAGAAAATTCATAAAAGGGTTTAAGAAATAAAAACTGAGAGAAATATTTATTATTTGGAGTACCCGATTGTTAGTGTCATGGAAGATGAGTACATGAGTACCCTCCAACATTTTTGATGCCCACATTGATGAGTTCTCAGATTAACTTGGCAAATGTGGATCACTGAGTTTTGTAGCGCAGTAGTAGTTTAGAATTACCTATATACAGTCATTTTCCTCCATGCAGAATAGAGTCTTTGATGTGTTGTCCTTTTTCCTTTCATTTGATGAAATCATAGTTTTCTTTATCTCTGCAACTAAATCTGAATTTTTATCCATCATATTTTAAAGTCCTTGGTTTTCAAGCATTTTTGTAAACATTTCTAGGAATATATCAATGCTTCAGAAAACCTGATTGTTGAAAAAAAAAAAGCATTAAAACGACCTTAAGACCTGGGTGTGAGGCACACACCTTTAATCCCAGCACTCAGGAGCCAGAGGCAAGCGGATCTCTGTGAGTTCAAGGCCAGGCTGTTCTACATAGTGAGTTCCAGGCCAGCTGGGACTAAACGGAGACGCTGTCTCAAAAGACAAAATAATAAATAAATAAATAAATAAATAAATAAATAAATAAATAAATAAAATAAAATGTCCTCAAGATATTGAATTTTGACCTTAAAATATTTTAGTATCTTTCATGATAATAAATGTAGTATAACTATTCCTTACTTATTTAATTTTAGTTTTCTTAACTTTTCTACAAAATGAAACAACATTAAAAAACAAAGCAATACCTTATTGTGGTGGCACATGTTTTTATTCCCAGCACTAAGGAGACAGATGCAGGCAGATCTCTGTGAGTTCAAGGCCAGCCTGGTCAACCATAGTGAGTTCAGGTCAGCAGGGGATGCAGGGAGACTCTGTCTCAAAAAAACCCTAAATCTCCTAAACATATTTTGGAATTAGCATACAGTTTATTTTCAAAGTTCATAATTTGGGTATATATGTGACATATATAAGCATACTTTGGAGCAATACTAATGGGAGGAAACAGCAACGACAACAAGCAGACTGTATCAAATAACTCACTGAAAGAGTTAACTTCTGCCCAAACAATAATCCTCTGTAGAGAAAAACTTTAAAAAGTCTGAGAAGAAGATGTAAGACATGTATGGCAGAATGCATGAACTGGGGTAGGGTGGGGGCCATGGAAAAGGGAGTGTGTCTAAATTGGACTGAGGAATGTTGTATGAAACAGACAAAACACCAATAAAAATATTTATTTGAAAATAAATGAATAAATACATAAATATATAAGAAAATAAAGCAATAAAAAACCCCTCCCCAAGCCATAATATTTTAATCATGATCTCTGTGACATCAAGGCCAGACTGTTACACATAGCAAGTTTCAGGCCACCTAATTCTATATAAAACACAGTTTCAGACCAAAAGACTGCATCTAAAACACAGATAACCTATATGTGATATTTTAACTATGTGTCACAAAACAAAAATTATATTAATAATCTTTGAAATATGAATTTGACTTATTCGTTAAACAATTATTTTTTTTTATTTTTTATTGTTTTGTGCATTTCATACATCACTTTTCAGTTCAATCCGGACTCATTTTTGCCTCCATGTCCCCCGCTCCTCCCAAATTTATGCAGTCTGCCATACATGTCCTGTTTCTCCTTTTGAGTATTTTCAAAGTTCTTCAAAGCAGAAGATTATTCTGGGGGAAGAACTCTACTGCTTCAGTCAGTTCCCTATCCCAGTTCTTTTGTTGTTGTTGTTCCTCCAATCTGTATTGTTTCAACATATGCACTTATATATGTCACACATGTACTAATATCATGTCATCTGAAAATAAAATGTGTGTTATTTCCAAATCATATTTCAGGACTCACATTTTTCCCCATTAATTTTATATTGCTCTAAAATATGCAAACATTTCCTCCGCCCTTGTACTGAAATTATAAAGTCTGAAAATAAGTGGTAGCTTAATTCTAGGGCCTGTTAAGGGATTCGTATTCTAAGAGTACATTTGCTTTTGTGTAAAGAGAAATATAACATTAATATTATTCAATTTGCCTTACTTGATGCTGGCATCCACAAATGAGGGATATCATTCTTCATTTGGTTTTCTGGGACTGTGTTACCTCACTTAGCACAATATCTTCTAGTTCCATCCATTTACCTGCAATGTTAGTGATGTCATCTTTCTTTACCACTGCATAGAACTCCATTGTGTAGATGTACCACATTTTCTCTATCCACTCATTGGTTGAGGGGCACTTGGGTTGGTTCCAACTCTTTGCTATTGTGAAGAAATGTTTTTCAGCCATTTTTACTTCCTCACTTGTGAAGTCTCTGTTCAGCTCTTTACTCCATCTCTTGAGTGGGTCGTTTTTTTTTTTTGCGTAGTTAGTATGTTCTGTAAGTTTACTACTTTGTCAGATGTATCACTGGTGAAGGTTTTCTCCCACTCTGGGTTTCCTCTTCACTTCGCTGATTGTTTCTTTTGCTATACAGAAGCTTTCGAATTTAATGGGGTCCCACTTGTCAATTGTCTACCTTATTTCCTGTGCAGCTGCTGTCTGATTTAGAAATTTTTACTACCCCTATGTCTTGTAGGTTGTGCCAAGGTTTTCTTATCGCCTTCAGAGTTTTGGGTTTCACACTGAGGTCTTTGATCCATTTGGAGTTGATTATTGTACAGGTTGAGAGGTAAGAATTTAATTATATTCTTCTACAACTGTTGGTCCAGTTTTGCCAACACCATTTGTTGAAAATGCTATCTTTCTTCCATTGTGTCTTCTTGGTCCCTTTGTCAAATATGAGGTGGCTGAAATTGTATGATCTCAGGTTTGGATCTTCAGTGTTGTTCCATTGGTCTACTGGTCTGTTTTTGTGTCAGTACCAGGATGTTTTTTTGACTATAGACCTGTAATATAGTTTGAAGTCTGGTATAGTGATCTCCCTGTATTGCTAATTTTGCTCATGGTAGCTTTGGCTATCTGGGGTCTTTTGTTTTTCCATATGAATTTAAGGATTTTCTTTTCCAAGTCTGTGAAGAAAATCTTGGGGATTTTAATTGGGATTGGATTGAATCTATATATTAATTTGGGTAAAATGGATATTTTAATATATTAATTTTTCCAATCCACGAGGACTGGAAAGTTTAATATAGTAAATAAAGTAATAGTAAATTAATTACATCTTTTGAAGTAATTAATATAGTAATATAGTAATATAATAATATAGTAATAGTAATATAGTAAATAGTAAATTAATTACATCTTTTGATGTAATTTTTAATCTCCTTCTTCAAGAGTATCTTTGTTTAGGTTTGTTCCCAGGTACCTTTTTATTTTTGAGGCTAATGTGAGTGAGTAGGTCTTCTTATATTCCTTCTCCACTTGTTTATTGTTGGTGTAAAGAAAGGCTACTGATTTTTCTAGGTTAATTTTGTAGCCCTCCACTTTACTAAAACTCTTCATCGTTTCTAGAGGTTTTCTGGTGGAGTTTTTAGCATCCCTTAAGTAAACTATCATATCATCTGCAAAAAGGGATAGCTTAAGTTCTTCTTTTCCGATTAGTACTCCTTTAATTTTGGAAGCATTTGGTGAGGCCCAGGAGCCTGGAGGATGCCTCAGTGCTGTCTTGCTGGAATAAAACCCTCCTAACACTTCTGTATGTACATTTGGGATTTTGGGGACTTAGAACCATTTTCTGAGTTTCCTGGAGGGGACATGACCAGAGTACATTTTGAGGCAAAGTGAGAGCTGAAGCTGTACTACAGATACATTTTCTACAAAGGGGTTTCCCAATTAATGTGGACTGGTCCTAAGTGTAGATACATCTAGAAATGATAATCTTGAGCTTCAAAACACTTCAGAGCCTGGGGAGGGGTGGAGAGGGATGAAGTGTGCTACACCTTCCAATCAGCACTGGGAGGTTCTGTGCAGGGTAAGCAAATATAAGGTCCAATTCCTTCATGCTTAGATGGGTTAGGGAGGAGAGGGGCTTGTTCTGAAGCCAGTCCTCAGATGTGGTGGGTAAGGTCCAGTATCTTGAAAGAGTGACAAGGAGACCTCTGATACAAGACATGGCAAATTTGCCCCTGCTTTCAGCACAGGCTGGCTCTGGGGAAGACTGTGGCCCAAAGGTGCCACTTCTGACTTCCTAGTCAGGGAAATAGAGATTCTGGGAGTTGTGGCCTTGGCCTGAAAAACCTGCCTGTGGGCGATCAGGAGCTTTATGAGGAATACATAAGAATACTCAAGCATTGTCAGGACAACAGAGGAATCCCTGACCATTCTGTCAATATGGAACAGCCCCAGCAGGTGCTGTTCTGATGTGCTGCATCTTCAATTCAATCTTCTTTCAGGAAGTCTTGCAGTGAGAGTGATCAGCAGAGCATCAGAGGGATCCAGGTGAACAACTATGGTAAGATCTGAATCTGTGAACAGGCCCAAGACCCCCCAAAGGGTCTGCATGCATCCTGATTGCCATAGTCCAGGATGCCTGAGGAGACCTTGCAGGACACCTACTGGGATGTCTTCCTTTCTGCTTCATGAAATGTAGTGGGAAATCTCAGGGAGGTGATGACCTTGTTCCTAGGACTGATGTCAGATCAGCATGGAGAGCCACATACAGAGAGCATAGGGATTCAAGATATGGACCATTCTTGAGGATGGGAGGTGTATGCAGCCAAGAAACATAGTCGCTCCTCAGAGATAATACATGGCAGGCTTTATTGATCTACCTCAGGCAGGAAGGTGGGAGTCCTTGTAGAGATGATGTCAGGTATATGGGGGAGTTATCAAGAGGTAAATAAATCACCTATAGGTGGACTTAAGGAATGCCCATAACATCAGTGAGAAGCCCATGTCATTGGGGCATCACAACATCCCACAATGTAGTGAAGGATTTTTATGGATATAGCAATTTTCTAGGTGAAGGCTCCAAGGGATGATTGAAAGAAATTCCAATCGAGCACAGATGAGGGCCTCACAGTATTTTCCTAATATCTCTGTCACCCTCAAAAGTCATAGTAGGCCTTTTATTCTGAGCCTGTTTGCTTCCAGGAGTTAGGTGTCAGATTGCTGAAGGAGCTAATAAGAAGAATCTTGATTAGGATCATCAGAAGAAGGATCCCAGGTATGTCAGCACTCAGGGTGAGGACAGAGGGAATCTGTCACTGAAATCCATGTTCAATGCTACTACCTGCCCTCCCGTTGGTTGTTATAACCCCTATGGACTTTGAATGGATTCCCTCCTCTCATAAAATCTTTCCTCTCTGTCACAGAAAACAAGCCTTTACTTGAACTCTGGTGGGCACTGGAATAATAATGAATATTCTAATCTTTCTTATTTATTATGATGAGAATCAGGCTAGTCTCCTATCTACTGACAGATAGATGGCACTGCCCTGGGCTACCTCTTGCAGTTGCCCCTATACATGTGTAACAAGATGTGAAGCACCCTCACTGCCTTTGTCCCATCCCAAGAAACAGAAAGTATTACTGAGTTTGTGGCTCAGGGAAGGAGGGTACATGGTGAAACTTTGGATCTATACTTTTCATTTTTGAGAACAGCCATAGGAGCTGCTGTCAGAATCTACTCACTCTCTTTCTCAGGTATGGTCTTAGAGACCTCATCTCTGTGAGAAGCACCCTCTCTTGCTTGCTGCCTCTAAGGAAACTCACAATGCATCATAGTCACAACATCCAACAAGCCAATGCCCTGGATGATGCTCAGGCCCAAAGGGAGGGAAGGGGCTTCAATAGTGGTCAGGTCTCCATGTACAATGAGGCCAGAAACACTCTCAATGTGTGAGAGGGATCTGATGTAGGAAAACCAATTTCTTCCCAGAATTCTGGAAGAACTTCTTCTTCACCCATCTTCATTAGCTCCACTGCAGGGACACCCTCTGATGGGACCTATGACAACCAATGGGAGGAGGGTGAGTATCCTGGGCCCCTCGTGTATAATGAACTAAAGACAAAGATAATTGACTTGGTGGAGTTCCTGTTCCACAAGTATCAAATGAAGGAGATAATTGACTTGGTGGAGTTCCTGTTCCACAAGTATCAAATGAAGGAAATGATCCTTAAGAGAGAAATGGAGTATATGGTCATAGGAGGTGAGGAAAACTACTTTGCGATCTTTAATAAGGCCGCTGAGTGCATGAATGCAGTCTTTGGAATTGACTTGGTAGACCTGGACCTTTTTATTCACCTCTATATCCTTGTCCCTGCCCTGGGGATCACCTATGATGGGATGCTTCATGATGTCTGGGGCATTCCCAAGACAGGCCTCCTAGAAATCACCCTGTGTATTATTTCATGGAGGGCAACTTTGTGAGAGGAGAGGTTCTGGGGTGTGTTGAATTGTATAGGGATTACTGTTAGCAGGGTTAGTTTTTTTTTTTTTTTTTTTTTTATTTGGGGAGCCCAGGAAACTCTTCACTGAGAATTTTGTGCAGGAAGGGTACCTGGAATACAGGCATGTGACTGACAGTGATCCACCTCGCTATGATTTCTTGTGGGCCCCAAGGGCCCATGCTGAAACCACCAAGATGAAGGTCTTGGAATTTTTTGGCAGAGTCACTAAGAGAGATCCCAGGTCCTACCCTAAAAAGTATGCAGAGGATTTGGGAGAGAAGGAAGAGTGGGCCTAAGCTGGAATTTCCCATGTGACTGCTGCACTGATCAGCACACCTTCTATTGCATTAACAGCTTCCAATGAATATAATGTCCACAGTGTGGGAGTAAATGTGATCTATTTCACTCTCTCTATTCTGTTTGGCTGACTGGTAGATTTGTCTTCCCAGTATTCCAAAATGTTACTTTTTTGAAAATATCATTAGCTTCAGGGTATAAGTTCACAGATCATTTTTGTAATGCATGTAGAGTTGTTTATTCAGGTTAGGAGAATTTTCATATTTGGAAACCTGATTCTGTCTTCTATCATATTTGTAATTTGTCACAAGACTATGCGTTTGAAATAGTGTTTCTCTCAGCAATGTAAAGGAAGTTGCCATTAGCATAAAGAACAGAATAAGGGGCTGGAGAGATGGCCTAGCGGTTAAGAGCACTAACTGCTCTTGCAGAGGACCTGGGTTTGATTCCCAGCACCCACATGGCGGCTGAGAACCATCTTTAACTCTAGTTCCAGGGGAATGTGACACCCTCTTCTGACCTCTGCGGTATTGCATGACACGGGGGCACAAACCTACATGCAGACAGTACATTCATACACATAAAAAATAAATAAAAAATAAAATAAAAAAAGAACAGAATAAAATAGTTTTTCTTATTATTTTATTATGTTTAGTCTCTCATTCTGGTTATTTCTTTGAAATGAAATCTAAAGTATTTTACATGAAAGTCTTCAACAAACCTTGACTAACAACTGCTCTTTTCCAGTGTCTGTTGGTGCAGTGTGCAGCATCCTTCTCTTACTGTTCAATTAGGGGTTGTGGTGGTTTGAATGAGACTGTCCCCCATAGGCCACCATGCCTCCCACCACAATGGACTCTAATTCCCTGGAACCATCAATCACAAGCTCAAATAAACTCTTCCTTTTATAAGTTCCCTTGATCATGGTGTTTTATCACTGCAACAAAAATTCACTAATACAGTTTTTTTGGTACCAGGAGTGGGGTTGACCATGTGGATGTTTAGAGAAATGTGGAAGACTTTGGAACTTTTGGCTAGAAAAGCTGGTGACTGCTGTAAGCAGAGCTTAATGGGTCATATGAGTAGAAGCCTGAAAGAAAGCAGTACTGCAAAAAATGTAGTTCCAGAGGAAAATAAATACTTAAGAAGCAAGTGGGATATTTTGGCAAAGAGTTTGCAGTTTGCCCACAGCCCAAATGCTTGCCTGAGGCTAAGTTGAAAAGCAATGGACTGGGGCTGGAGAGATGGCCTAGTGGTTAAGAGTGCCCACTGCTCTTACAGTGGACCCGACTTCGATTCCAAGCACCCACATGGTGGCTAAGAACGGTCTTTAACTCCAAGCACCCACGTGGTGGCTGAGAACCGTCTTTAACTCCAGTTCCAGGGGAAGCTGACACAGTCTTCTGACATCCATGGCGTTGCATGACACAGGTGCACAAACTTGCATGCAGACAGTACATTCATACACATAAATAAATGAATAAATAAATTAGTAAATTAAAAAAAGAAAATCAGTGGACTAATTTCTTTGAAGGAGGATATTTCAAGACAGCCTAATGTAGAAATGGTGGCATGCCTATTAATGGTGAATATTATACAGATCTACAATGAAAAAGAGCAAATGGGGCAGAAAGAAATGAAGAATGTACAGTTTGGATTGGAAAAATGCAGGAGAGAGATTAATGTTGAAGCCACGGAATGTGAAGAAGAGGCTCACTTTGATGAAGAGATTAAAGTAATTAAGGAGAGGCCTAGATATTTACAAGTAAACAATGGAAAGACTGAGATTAATGTGATTAAACAGAGGCCTCCAGATTTATAAGTAAACAGTGGGAAGAGTACCTTCATGGCAAGACCACATCCCGCTTTGCCTCCAACTTTTGAAAGGAAAATACTGTAGGGATTTTCTACTCCAAAAAGTTCAGGGGAGAGAAAAGTTGCAAGTGTGGTTGAAATAGGCCAGGGTTCATCCCAAACTTGCAGCCAAACTCGGCAGTTTCATTCACGTAGTGCTGGCTTTAGAGGCATGAAGGATACAAGAGTGAAGGGGTTGTCAGTTCTTCCTCCATGGGTTCAGAAAGCTTCCAAGGCCAGGCAGAGGGCAGCAGGGGCATCTCTGCATAAAGAAGGCCCTGATAAGCCATTGTGTGAAGCTGTGAAGTGGAAGCCTATTTGGCAGTGAAGACCCCAAGAAGGCATTCGAGATGCCAGAGCTGTGAGATATTTGCCAAGGAGAGCTGCATACAGAGAGTGGTACCAGCCTAAGAAAGAGATGTATGTTGCATGTAAATCTGGAAGAGCTGAGCCACATAAGCCCTTTGGAAGTTAAATCTCAGAAGTCTCATCTGGAGCTGCTGGACTTGGTGTTTTCTCTGCTGGTTTTTGGTCTTGTTTTGGCCTGGTATTTCCACACTATGTCTCTATTCCTCCCTTTTGGAATGGGAATGTGTATTTGGTTCCACTGTATATTGGGAGTATGTGATTGTCTTTTGATTTTACAGGAATGACCATACTTCAACATCTGATCTGGAGACCTATTTCCAGCATTTGATGTCAAAATAGCAATGAAATATAGCAAAACAATGAATAATCACTTTGCAGCACAACTGAATCCCTTTCCCCAAGGAAAATCCTGTCATTTTTAACAACTGATTTAGAGGCTTATTTTTTGGATCTGTTGTCAATGAAAAATTACAATATAACAATAAAAGTAATTACAATGTAACAATAAAAGGTATCAAAACAATGAACTCATCCCCTTTCCCCAAAGAATCCCTTTTCCTGCCATTCCAACTTTCTTGAATCTATGAGTATAACAGAAAAAAATTAATTTTTGAACACAAGGTCAGCTGACACTATGAAGCCCACGTTACTACTACTACTACTGCTGTTGCTGCCGCTGCTACTACTACTACTAGTAATAATTAAAAAAATAAAATAATAATAATAATAATAATAATAATAATAATAATAATAGCAATAGCAATACAAAACTCAGGATATCAAAGCTGGGTGTTCCAGCATTACTTTTAACAGAAATGAGAAAAAATAAAAAAATAAGCTGTAATTTTGCATAGTCACCAATTTTCTGAAAAGCCAGTGTCTCTACAATCAGTGAATGCAATTGAACATGCAGACCTAGGTAATTATTTAAATAGGCCAGTCATATGATGGTTTTTATGTTCTTATGCCTAGGACTTTTGGTTGAGTGCGCAAAACAAGTAATGAATGAATGGATATTTAAAGTATTCAGATTTAGGTATAAAATCTCCTGCATCTTATAATTAGCTGTGATTATTAAAAAAATATACAGTATTTGTTTTTTACTATTAAAAAGGAAATGGACAATACTACAATAATTCCATCTAGAGTCCCATTTCTAATAAGTAAAATAAATAATATTTGGTTATGCTTACAAGACCTATAAAAACCTGATTTCTTTTTTAATTAATTATTTATTTATTTATTTTTGAGGGATTCACAGTATAAGAGCACAGTTTTTTTCCAGATCATATTAATGTTGCTCAGTTTGGCATACAATTAGGTAATTGGTGCTAACATCCACAGATGAGGGATACCATTTGTTGTTTGTTTTTCTGGGACTGTGTTACTTCACTTAGCATGATATCTTCTAGCTCCATCCATTTACCTGCAAAGTTTATGATGTCATCTGTCTTTATCACTGCATAGAACTCCGTTGTGTAGAAGTACCACATTTTCTCTATCCACTCATCAGTTGAGGTTCACTTCGTTTGGTTCCAGCCATTAGCTATTGTGAAGAGAGCTGTAATAATCATGGCTGTGCATGTACCTCTCTGGTAAGATGAGTCTTGTTGGTATATACCCAGAAGTGGTATAATTGGGTCAGGTGGCAAGCTCATTTCAAGTCTTCCAAGGGTTCTCTACACTGCTTTCCATAGTGGCTGTACGAGTTTACATTCCCACCAGTAGTGGATGAGTGTTCCCCTTTCCCCACAACCTCTCCAGCACTTGGTATCATGGTCTTCTTGATCCTAGCCAGTCTTATGGGAGTGAGATGATAAGATGATATCTTAAAGTGGTTTTAATTTGCATTTCCTTAATTATTAGCGACGTTGAACACTTTTTAAAATGTTTCTCGGCCATCTCTAATTCCTCATTTTTTTTTTTTTTTTTTTGGTGTTTTCGAGACAGGGTCTCCCTATAGCCCCAGCTGTCCTGGAACTCACAATGTAGAACAGGCTGACCTTGAACTCACAAAGATCCACCTGCCTCTGCCTCCCAAGTGCTAGGATTAAAGGTGTGCGCCACCATGCCCAGCTCTTTGCTCCATCTTTTGAGTGATTCATTTGTTTTCTTTCTTGTTTTTTGAGTAGTTTATATATTCTAGGAATCAATGATTTGTCAAATGTATCTGTGGTGAAGGTTTCTTCCCACTCTGAGGATTTTCTCTTCACTTCTTTGATTGTTTCTTTTGATGTACAGAAGCTTTTGAGTTTCACGAGGTCCCATTTGTCAATTGTCAACCTTAATTCTTGCTCAGCTGCTGTCTGATTTAGGAAGTCTTTTCCTATGCCTATGTCTTGTAGGCTGCTGCTAACTTTTTCTTCTTAAAAACTTGATTTCTAATAGTTTCTTATCTCTTCTTTCTATCACTGAATTTAATATTTGATACATGAATGAAAACTATAGGACTAAAATAATGTCAAAGAAAAATATATTTATCTACTTTCTTTTATAATACGGCTTTCATTTCATTTTACAACTAAATGTGGTATGATGCCAAGATAATAAAACACATCAGTCATTATCCACAGAGAGGCATTCAGGATGACTTAGATATTCAATATCAATCTTTCCTAGAGTTCTAGCTAGACACTCCCCATGAAGTTATACCCCTGAAAACAAATAATCAGTAAAACATATTTCCTTCAGCTGTTAACTTACTCCAGTAAGACCATGGAGTGTTCTTTATTATTGTAATTTCAATCATCCTATTAAATATCACTGGCAAATGTAACGTCAAATACAGAGAAAAAAAATAGTTCAGGTCATGATCATAATGTCTAATAATCATGTTGATATCCTGGCATTACTTCCTTATTGGATTGACTGGCTATTCCTGTATCCTGAAGACTGCTCTTCCTGACTACTCAGCCCTATCTACACCAGATCCTAGGAACTGTTTCCTAGCAATCTGGGACATTAATACTATTTAATAAAAATGTGATCCCCCCCATTCACAAAATATGATGATTGGTCAACAGTTGGAAATGTGAACAAAAGTTTCTGGGGAAAAAAAACAAAATAAACAAACAAAAAACAAGCAAACAAACCTCATGTCTTCAACATGAACCTTTGGCAAGGCTGCTCAAATGAATCAATCTTAAATAAATGATTGTGGATAGTTTGGAATTTTGTAAATTCAGAGATTAATAACCATTTATTTGGACTATCTTTTATCCCTGAAATATCCTTTGTCCTCCTTTGTCTCTGATCCTACATTCTGTGAGTAACTTGAGCTGTATTTTAACTTGGCAGAACTCCAGCTTCCACCAACACAAGGACCAAGAATACTTTTAGATAGCATGCAAGGCCTCAAGTAAAATTTCACACCTCTCTCCACTGACATTTGGAAAATGCCTTGATTTATGTGTTTCTTTTGTTACAATCAAAACCTCATAAAACTTTTATCAGGGTGCAACACAGCATATGGGGTATGCTAAATCTGTGTTTGTGGATCATACTTTCTCCTATTAGAGTCTAGGATCAAATATCACTTTGAAGAGAGTTTGTGCTTTTCATACACACCGTGTAGCCTGATTTTCAGCACTGTCTGTCTGGATGGGGACTTCTGAAATCCACATCCAGTTCTCAGCTTGACTCAAAGACCCTGGGCCCCCTCCTCTCTAGGGAAGTTCTAAATGTCTCCTAGGTCCAGAGTCCATCTGAAGGGGGGAGGGGCTTCTCCCACAACAGGAGCCTACTCTTGTATTTGGGTAATTATCGATGGATAGGGGCTTCTGCATTTTATTAGAAATAGTCTCACACATCCAGAACCGGAATCCTCTACTTTTGCCAGGGGACCTTGGAAATTCCATCCCCTGTATTGTCTGGATGGACAGAGGGACAAAGGGCTCATTCCCAGAGCTGGCCCTGTTTATGTGGTGCTGAACAAAGGAGCACACATGTCATATTTGGGGAACAACATCTGTAGTGGGGTGTCATCAGTCCCCTCTCTGGTCTGACTGTTACCCTGGAAGGGACATTGGCTTCATTGTGGAACGTCTGAAAATGACTCCACACAGCATGACAAAGGACTGAGGAAGAGAATGGAGGGGCCCTCGCTTACAAGTCGACCCCACTGAGTATCCTGCTCATTACAGGATGAAATCACATTTTGAGGGGACCCTCTATCAAGGAAGGGACCTTAGCAGTACATGTCCGTCTCTTTCAGGCATCAAACAAAATGGTGCTGGACCACTGGAGTCACCAGATGTAGATACTGAAGTGTGGGGGAGGGGCTCAGACCCTCAATTCAGAAATGAGATATCCTTGTACATCTTGAAAACAATCACAATGGCTCTGAGCCCCAGATTCATTTAGAACTGCTGGGAAGGGCTCACCCTCAAAATAACCTCTGACCTCCAGCAACCTCACGAAGTGAATCTAAATCCTGCAGCCTATAGATGCTGACTGTCAGAGAGGGCCTCAAACCTATAACTCAGCCGTCAGTTGATGCAGGGCCCTCAAAAGTGTTATTGTAGGGGCTCGAGAGAGGGCCTAGTGGTTAAGAGCACCGACCGCTCTTACAGAGGACCCGGGTTCGATCCCCAGCACCCACATGGCGGCGGAGAACCGTCTGAAACTCCAATTCCAGGAGAACTCCAGTTCCAGGGGAATCCAACACCCTCTTCTGACCTCCACAGCATTGCACGACACGGGTGCACAAACTTGCATGCAGACAGTACATACATACACATACAGAAATAAATAAAAATTAAAAAATAAAAAAAGTGTTATTGTGCCCTATCTGTGATAGGCTTCCAAAACTAAATCCCAAGTCTTATTTGACCCAGAAACTTACCTGGTGCCTTCTGTCTTACAACCTCACAAAGGGCTCCTAGCTGCAGATTGAGTCCCTGGAGATGGGAGGGAAGGAGCTCATTCCCACGTGTGATATCAAGTTTGGGGAAGCTCCAATCAAACTGTCCATACAAAATCCTCTGGGATCCTTCAGTGGAGCAGAGCTGCTACAGTCCATTCTCAGATCTTCCTCCTCCTCCTCCTCCCGTCCTCTGCTCACCTCTTCCTGGTCAACGCCGTGGAATTCCACTGGCTGGCCAGGAGGGATCCTACAAAACCCTGCTTTCTATGCCTAGCTGCTCTGATTTGGGGCTATGCTGGTCATGTGCTCTTTGTTTATTTGTTCCCATGGGGATGGGGTAGGGTTGTCTCTTGTCTCAGACATTTCTAATCCTAACTCTCATCTCTGGTTTCACAGTGTAGTTTTCTCTTTTCCTCCCATTCTACACAAGCACTTCCTGCTCCAGAAGAAGGAAATGCAAAGAAGAGGATGACAATTAGGACTAGGAAGAAGCAATTGCATCGTCACCACTTCTTTTTCACACTGAGCTCATTCTCTAACAGATTCTTCATCTGGGGACTAGATTAGCCACCATAAACTGTTGAGTGATGATAATATCATCTCCCCTGCATAGTCCTGATGTATTTGGTCCAGCATGTCCTCAGGGCTTTCTGATGAATATAATACGTGGAGACATTTCAGGCCTCATTTTATCTATCTGCTTTCAGATAGTCATAACTTCCACCTGGACTCCCCTCCATTCATGTCTACCATGGCCATGCAGGCCTATCAAGATGCTAAGGATGATGCTAAGGGTGAGCCATTGACAGTCTTACAACCCCACCTTTCAGCAGCATTGCATCATTTCCAGAGGGCCTTGCCTGACATGAATTCCTCTTTCCCAGCAAACTGTCACAATACCTTTGTGGGCATTCCATTTGGCTGGACCACTTAGGAACTCAGCTTCAGAGGCTAGCAAGCCCCAGCCCTCAGAGATCAGGACCATGCTGATTTCATGCTTGGTTATGGAATGTGCCTGGCACCACTGACTTTGATGCTATGGGCAAAACATTGACACATTCCTGTAGTGATCTGGAGAATACACTTCAGTTCAGTTTGCTAGCACCCTGTATATGCTGTAAATTACTGTACGCCCCAACCCCTATTCCTACCCCACAAGGTCTGGTATAAAGATCCCAGGTTGTAAAGATAAACCTGAGATATTCCCCCATAGAATTTCTCCTGGCTAGTTATTGAGACCATCTTTCCCCCTCTCTCTGGCCTCCCCGGTACCTTCTCCCTCCCCTTTCCTTCCATCTCTGGAACCTGGCACTCTGGCCTGCTGGAATCTGCAGTCACTAGTGGTCCAAGGGAGGAAGAACACTGTAATGTCACAGACCTTTACAGCCTTAATCAACAAAACCTTGTTCTAAGACTCTGGATTGCCATCCCACTAGGACCCCACATTCCTGTAGATGGAGGAGCCTGCTGTGCCAGACTGATCCATGGATGACTCCATTTCCTCCCATCAATTTCAGCCCACAAAATTGTGTTCTGCTGAGCTAGACTTCATTGTGGTTAGGACTTGTCAGTATCTTCCCCAACACTTCCTGTTTGCCTGGCACTCTCCTAGGCTTAGCTCTGTGAGTCCTGCAGCAAATATAGAGGGCCGGTTACCCTCTTAGAAATAGAGGAAATAAACATTATGAGTGAGGCCCCTGTGAGCCTAAGATTTATGCAAGTTCCTCTCCCTCAGAATCAAGGTCCTTGACTTTTGATTGATACTTGGAAAGAAGCATATCCCAATACTTCTGCATCTGCATCCAGGGACTTGGCAGATATAGAGCCATTTTGTGAGGTCGTTGGATGTCAGAGGGTGGCTTCAGTGCTGACTTGTGAGATTGAAGCCCTCTGCACAGTTCAGCATCCACTTTCTGGAATTTGGTGGCTTAGGGGCACTTTCTGGAAATTGGATGCTCAGGGCCTTTGTCTGAGGTGTCTGAATGAGACAGGGCCATGCAGTACTTTCCCAGATGATGTGGGAGCTTCACACAGAGCACCCAAGCCTTTTACAGTATAGAGTCCCCAATAAAGCACTTTATCTCTGTGGTCAGTCTGGGACAGGCTGGTCCCACTTTTAAGAATGAGACAACTGTTATCGGGGGCCCTATTTAGCATCCATTTTCATTCCTTGTTGTTGGAAAGAATGTTGTGTGGCATGGAGGGACAAAGTAGATCCCGGCAGTGAGCTATAGAAGCTTTGCTCTGAATATTGCAACTGTACATAAGATATTTCAGACAGTGAGGTAAGCTCTCTACTCAACAGCAGACACATATGGGAACCAGCTTCCTCCCTCCCTCTCCTGGAACTCTGTCTTTAGGAGCCATTAGAGGTTCCCAGAGAGGAGAACAGTTGTCTCTGAGGTAAGATGAGAATAAGTGAATTAGGAAGCCTCACCCAGAGACACGGGGCCTGATAAAAGCTCCCATGCATCATTAAGCTGGTTTTGCAACAAAACAGTGGACTTAATCTATGACTATGTCTGTTTCTGCATCTTGGTTATTGGAGGGCTAATTGCATCTTTGTGAGGTTTCTGTATCTTAGAGGGTGTTTCCTTGCACAGTTACAGTAAGGAGCCCCTCCACAGCCTTCCACATCTGGGGACTAGAGTGTCTCAGAACCATTTTCTGAGATGCCTTATGTAGAGATGGAGATGCTTCAATTTCACAGTGGAGTTCAGAGCTGAGAGTGGATTGTAAATCCTTTTTCAGGGTACATGGTCTCCAGATAATGCAGCTTTATGTTTGTTTTCTGGGACCTATGTGTTAGAATTATCTTCAGAAGATTATGGAGGGGAGATAGGACCTGGTGCCCTCCTACAGACATGTGAGCCCTAGCTCAATGAATAGCTGCAAATCAATCCTGCTAGACTCCTTTTACTTGTGTGAAACTATCAGGGGTCGGTACTTATGGCAATGGTCTACTATCTCATTGTTATTTTGATATCTATGGACTTGGGTGACAATTTGCTCCTGAATCTCAGAATGTTCTTCTATTATTTTCAGTGTGCAAAGAGCGCACAGTGGCCCTAGAGTCTTTTTCTTGATAGAATTCATGCAATTAATGTAGTTTCTCTAGTGGTGATCCCTTCACCAAATAAAGGGTGCACTTGAAGGAATGATGTCCTTGCCCCTAAAAGATTGTGGCATTTTCCTCCTGTAATCTCTTTTCCCTTCATATTGATACATGTATGTTCTGAGTATACTTCTTCTTCCTCCTCCTCTTCCTCCTCCTCCTCCATCCTTTTCATCCTCTTTTTTCTTCTCAGATGACTCATTTATGGATATGGCAGAATGCTGCCTTCAGCATGAAACACACACACATTGCCCATACTTGAAGAGCCTTGAGCAGAGACTTGGCATATTCCCAGACCCTTGCATTTCAACAGTTGCTGGAAGAGAAATGGCAACATTAGCAAATGTGCCCATGGTTCTGTGCCCCTGTCCTAGTCCATACTGTGAAGATTTTGCTCATCAGGAGCTGAGGATCTCTCCCCTGAACCCAGAAGCCCTGCAGTAGCACATTTCAAAGTCTAGCCACCCAACATCCACAGGATCAAAACTACTATAACCAGCACCACAGAGATCCACTCATTCAGTTCACCACAGCGGTGTGGGACAGTGGCTCAAAGATAAGCCACTAGAAACTGCAAAAATGCTAGCAAAAGTTGCTACAAAATAAACACTACCAGCTTACTCTCCTCAAATTTGTAGTTCACACAGCAAAAGCACTTGGATTACAGACCAATGCTATGTGGTATCATCATATTTTCCTTTAATCACACATCTACACAAGTCTTAGTCTATTCACTGTCTGATAAGAATCAGTGCATGTTCCTGGACATCTCGTTGGAACTTGCCTACCTTGTTCTCTGCCCACCTCTTACACTTCCTCTCTTCCTCATTGTGGATGTAGGCAGATGGAAAGGCCCTGTCCTACTACACATGTGTCAGCCCCTCCTACACTTTAGACTATGAATATTCCAGACAGGATCTGGTATAAACACCCCAGGTTGTAAAAATAAAACTGAGTTATTCCTCCATGGATTTTCTGTTTCATGATACCTGATTAGTGAGGCAGTACTTGCAGGTCAGTAGCCACGTCTGTCCACCTGTTTGCTGCCAGGAGACCTGTGTCACTTTGCCATTCTTCCTGAGGTTGCCCTCCACTATGTCTCCAGAATGCTTTTCTGATGACGCAAAAGTGCTGCTGCTTCACATGAAAGTGCAAAATGACCCCAAGTATGTGGAAGCCAAGGACACGGGAACATTGTAGGAGGTCAGACAGGACACAGACCCCAGACTTTATTCTACTATGTTTATTGATCGCTAAGAGATTTGTTCTAATTTTGTAAAAACAAAAGTTTATTTTCAGAAAAAAATGTGTTTTTATCATTGTTCAGTAGACCCTGAGTTCACAGAGTTTGGTCCTTTTACAACCAAGGGATTATACAGGAAATCCATCCAGAACAGGAGCTACTGATGCTAGCAGTCATTGGATCTTCCCAGAACTTCAGTGTTTCACTTGCCCATGTGAGCTGCAATGTGGGGAGGGCACATTTCTCCTGAGGGGGACAGTTGTCCAGGATGCTTATGGGGAGCCATCTTTTCTGCTCTGCTAATAGGCAGAAAGGAAAGTTTGCTTGTGAGTCCCTGGTTCATGCGCACCTCCTTTCCTGTTGATTGGATGAATGTTCAATTTCCTTTTTCGTTTCTTCCTGTGATTTCTTTGTATTTCCACTTCCTTTTAGAGCTTGTCATTCTCTACTTGTAGCTCCTTGCTTCGCTGGTCTCTTTCTTTTTTCATTTCAGCCTGGGATCTTTTCAGTGTTTCCACTTCCTTCTGGAGTTTGTCATTCTTTCCCTCTAGTTTTTTTTTTTTTTCACTTTGTGTTTCTCTTCCTCTAGTTCTTCTTGGAGGTTTTCATTCTCTCCCTCTAGTTATTTCCAACATTTATCATTCTTTCCTTCAAGATCCTTCCTGAGTTTTTCTTTTTCTCCCCTTAATTCTCTGATTTGTTCTTTATATTCTTTTATTTCTTTGAATATGTCTACAAGGGTTCTTCTAAGGTCCATGTTTTGTTTTTTTTCCAGGAAGATCTCCTTGTAGGAAAAAAAAACAATATATATTGGTCTTTTTGAGTCAGGGTCTCCCTGTAACCCAGGCTGTCCTGGAACTCACTCTGTACACCAGGCTGCCCTTGATCTCACAAAAATATGCCTGCCACTGCCTCCTGAGTGCTAGGATTAAAGGCGTGTGCCACTGAATTTTTTTAAAGAAGCACTTTTTAAAAAACTTTTTAATTTCAAAGATGGTTTATAATGAGCAAAGCTATTACACTTTCATGATAAAAGGGAAAATATTTTAGATCACCAGTATGTGTATAAAACACTTTTGGTAACCTTAAATCTCTTTTTTTGTGTTTAAGTGTTCACATTTTTCCCTTTAATTTTATATTACTCTGATATATGAATACATACCCTCCATACATATACCAAGTATGAAAATAATGGTGAGTTAATTCTAGAGCCTGTTAAGGAATTCACATTGTAACAGCATAGTTGCCTTCGGATGAAAAGAAATATAAAATTACCTTTTCTCAGCTTGCCTTTCAACAAGTGAGGGATACCATTTGTTGTTTGTTTTTCTGGGACTGTGTTACTTCACTTAGCATAATGGCTTCAAGTTCCATCCATTTACCTACAAAGTTCTTGATATCAATGTAGCTGGTGCTGAAATGGATTATTCTACCAAGGAGAAGTTGGCCAGGGGATCCAAGCCCCCCACTCCCAAAAGGTAAAGTCTTCTGGCCTGTAAACTGGGATACCTGCAAGAAGAGAGGCGATAAGGCCCTGCTGTCAAAGACCTGATGTAAGCATGGGAAAGATGTATAGAGACCACACTTGCAAGTGTACATTTGGTCTCTGGAATACCAGAGAGTGTTACCTAAGCCCACTAAACCAGTAAAGCAAATATAGGTCTCCTTGAGTCAAGCAAGACTCCTCTGCCAGCACCATTTACACCTCACCTGCCTGGAAATACTGTGCAGCAGTGGCAGCCATATGTCTGTATATCCCAAATCTAATTGACTATTAGCTCTCTCCTTGGAGGAATAACCCATGGCTGATGCCACAAGCTTACATCCTCTAGTGGTTAGGAGATGCTATAAGCCACAGTAGGACTCCATCATATTTTACAGAAAAAAATGTAATTCATGGATTAACATACCACCCAAACATCTGTGTCTATACCAAAGTTACCTACCATAACAATTAGTACTGTCTAAATACCTAGATATTATCTTTCTTTACCACTGCATAGAATGGTCTAACTATCACATCCTGAGTCTTCTGAAGCTTCTGAGTGTGCTGTGGTGGCCCTCTTGTCCCTAAGAGCAATGTATCCACCTTGTTCCCAATGGACAAAAATCTTGTACATGTGTTCCAGTAGGTACCATCCATAGCTGGAACATCTCACATATGTCTCTGGCTGGGTATCCAAAAGTCCGTGGTGGCTCCTGGAATTGTAATGATAAAACCAAGAGAATGCTGGGCTAGGCAGGAACTGTTGGAGGGGAAGATGCTGTAAGACTGTGAATGCAGTGAAGTCCCAGAAGAGCACAACAAAACCAGGGTGAAAGTAGGAAAGAAAGTGTTGACACTCAGAGCAGAAGCAAGACAAGCATGATCCTACAGGCACAGAGGAAGATGTCCCCAAACGAAGAGATTGGAATATGTAACATTAAAGCTACAAAAATGGTAGCTAGGCAGGATGGATTGGCAAAGATCCTGCAAGGGTCTAAACTCAGGGAAACCCCAGAACAGCAAAACAAACAAACAAACAAAAAAACAAATAAACAAACAACAAAAAAACAAGGTGTGTTGGTACTGCTAGGGAAAGAAAGTGATGACACTCAGAGGAGAACTCTTCTACAGCCAGTGAGGCAGGAGTCCTCATGGGAAGGGACTTGAGGATGTTGTATCAGGGCCTTTTCTTATTAAGCTGGTATAAGCCACCTGACTGTGCCTAGAAGAGGAATAGGGTTCATGCTACAATGAGGCCCTCAAGGGATAATGCAAAATGGATGAAGCTTGAGTCCCTGGGAGCTTGGAAGTAACCATGATTCATCCTTAGCCACCTTGACAGATCTTCATGGCCAAGGCAGACAGAAATGAAGGTAATCAAACCTGAGGAATACAGGTTGCTGGAAGCAAATGTATAAGGTGAATCTGGGCATGAAATTTCTCTGTGGTCTCCGAGGACACACTCTGCTCCAAATCCTTCTGGTTTGTGCAAGAGAGAGGATACTCACATCACCTGGAATCTCACTGTGGCTGATCTGTAGACCTGGGATGACTGGGAGAGAACCTGCTAAAGAAGGATAAGCTCCAGGTCTGTCTCTTTCTCCTGCTCTGACTCCTTCTTCTGTAGCTCCTCCTTGATATTGTCCTCATTATTTTCTTCCTCTGCAACAGCAACTTCATAGATCATAGTTCTGCTCAACACAGAATGAAACTGAGTAGCCAAAACTCAGGTAAAACCTGACAGAACTTAGTGAGGAGATTATACTGCTGAGGGTGTTAGAAACACATCACCAGCTCAGAATGGCCAGTCAGAGAGAGATAAGATTCATGAGAATGAGGCTGATGGCCACCAAAGCTAAAATCCATCACCTTTCCTGGCCTTTCCTTTTAGCTCATAAAATGTTCCTACCTACAACCAATTGACTTTAGCAGTGGCCTAATCTAGGTAAGGAAGCCATTCTTCCAAAATCTGGATGAGTGTCAAAGACACAGGGAGGTGGAGAATTGAGTTACCTGGTAGCCAGAGAAAATAGTCTTCCTAATGATCCACAGCAAGAATCAAGCAAGGAATCTTAGCATCATATACTGAGCATTTATCCCACACAGACCATCCATATACCAGCAGTTCCCTCCCCGTGAGTATCCAAATACTGGAGAGGTTGTGGGAAAAGTGGAACACTCATCCACTGCTAGTAGGAATGCAAACTACTGCAACCCCTATGGAAAGCAGTGTGGAGAAATCTCAAAAACCTGAAAATGAGCCCACCACCTGACCAAGTCCTACCACTCCTGGGTATATACCCACAAGATTCATCCTATCCAAGAGACACATGCACATCTTTGTTTATTGCAGCTCTCTTAACAATAAGGAAGAGCTATAAGCAATCCAATCATCCCTCAATTGACAAGTGGACAGAGAAAATGTGGTAAATCTACACAATGGAATTCTATGTAGTGGTAAAGAAAGATGACATCATGAAATTTGTAGGTAAATGGATAGAAGTAGAAGCCATTGTGGTAAGTGAAGTAACACAGTCCGAGAAAAAAAAAAAAAAAAAACGATGAATGGTCATAGTTAGACCTTTTCCAATTTGTTTCTGTTCTCAGTACTGAGCACACAGTATTCCTCATAGGTTCTGGACCTTGACATTTCTGATCTACCTTGGTCCTTAAGCATCTGACTTTCTGTGGACTTCAGCTGTCTTACTGAAGCTGAGATTAATATTCAGGTTAATCTGCTTGCCCTGCCATGAAATGCTGTCTAGGCTGTCTGGACTGAGAAGAACCTGGTGGTGCTATTTTGTGGGGCCATTTGTGGGGTGTCCCATTTAGTCCCAGGACAATCCATGTGGAAAACACGTGCAGGAAAACACACCACACAGACTCATGTTAAGGTCCAAATACAGAGAGAGCTTTATTCCAAAATGTCCAGTTTATACAGACAGTATGACTCAACTCCCAGGGCCAAATCCTAAACCTTTTCATCACTACATCCCACCCCATCGGTATGGACAGGGAAGTCCCATTGGTTTAGAATGCTACCCATTTTAACTAAATTCTCCCACATCTTGACCTTTATTTTTGTTTTCTGAGAGGCAGATGAGTCCGTGGGCTAGGCTACTAACACAAACGAACCTGAGTTTTGAATAACCAGCTCCTCAAGCCTGTTTTGAGTGCCATGCAGTGGGGGGTAGGTCAGATCTGAAACTTTATTTTCACACTAAGGCCAATTAATATCCAAAAAACACAACCATGAAGTGAGCCAATTGTCAAGAGTAAGCAATGAATGTAACATTCATATAAAACCAATTAGCAAGTATCTATGTCCAAATTTTGAATAACCCAATGTTCCCATAGTCCAGTTGGAGCTTGTATGCACAAGCATGTTGATCAAATAAGAGTGCAGTCTATATTTCAGTAGTCTCACAATTCACCCCAATCTCCAAAGCCCTTACATTCTATAATGCCTCCTCTTCTGCAGGTTGCTCCTTAGGCTTTGGGAAAGGGGCACAAGTGAGTGAGAAGTAAAAAGTCTAATTTCTCTGTCTGTTCAGGTTGTTTCCCTTCATGGGTTGACAGTTTATCCAGGGGTGCCTTTATAATCCTACTAACAAAGCACAAGCAATTATACGTACAGGCATTTAAACAGTACTAATTATTATGGCAAACTAAGTTGTGGGCATAGACAGAGATGTTTTGGTGGTATGCTAATCCATGAACTGTGGCTTTTCTGTAAAGAGTGACAAGTTCTTATTGTGGCTTATAACATCTTCTAACCACTAGAGGACATAAGCTTATAGCATCAGCCATGAATTATTCCTCCAAGGAGAGACTTAATTGCCAATTAGATTTGGGATATATAGACATATAGCTGCCACTGCTGCACAGTATTTCCATGCAGGTGAGTTGTAGCTGATGCTCATGGAGGAGTCTTGCTTGACTCAAGGAGACCGATATATGCTTCTTTGCTTTAGTGGCCTTTGGTAACACTCTTTGGCCTTCCAGAGACCAACTGTATGCTTGCAAGTGTGGTCTCAATACGACTTTCCCTTGTTAACACCAGGTCTTCAGCAGCAGGGCCTAACTGCCACTCTTTTTCCAGGTATCCTGGTTTATAGGCAAAAAGTCTTTATCTTTTGGGGGCTTGGATCCCCTATCCAACTTCTTCTTGGCAGAATAATCCATTTCTGATATCAGAGCTCTCCTGTATTAATATATTTTGCTTAATTAAAAAGCTTATGAAGACTGTACTATTATATTTGGCTCTGAATAGAGAATTATCCTTTCACAGTCCCTATGTCTATCAGTCGATTAAAGAAAGTAGTTATACCTGTTTTATAAGAAATTACCACTATAACAGTTGGCTCTAATTTACAGTTAGGGAATGACTTCATTACAATCATGTTTTTCTTTTTCCTATAAAAGGGAGAGGTAGGAAAGGAAGCTTTCTCATAGTAAAAGTTTGTGGCATCTGGAAAGTAAACTTTATTTGGACACATTATAAACAGTTATCCCAAATAGAATTCAGAGAGATGCTCTGTGTCTATGACTCAAGCAGTCTAAGGTTCCTCCTCCTTTTAATGTTCAGATGGGCCAGCCTCTCTGCTGGCATTTACCAGTCCATCATGCACAACCAAAAGTGGTACATTTTCAGGCATTTAGGTTGGTGTTTTTACCTGTGGGAACATAAAAATCTCCTCTCATTGTCAGTTTCAAGATCTCAAAATTGAAAATGTATCAAAAGGTTTGGAATACAGAGTTTTCCATTTGAATCCCAGAGGGAGTACTCCACCACCTCCCTCTTTTTGTTTTTTTAAATTTTTATATTTTGACCTATAGATGCCTAAGTTGTATTACACAAACCTATAAACAGGAACCAAGGCATAGGTTTTCATCAAATTCACCCAAACTGTTTATCATTCACTGTATGCTATTTATTTGGGAAGTAAACAAACTTAATTACTTTAGTTAAATTATCTTACAGGCCAAAGAAAATGTTACAAGGTGATACTGTACAACACAGAAAAACACAGCGGCCATTTGTGTACCATAATCCCAAAGTTATTGTTGGAAATTCAATACAAATTATAAATAAAACAATTAACATTTTATATTCCCAATTAGTTCAAATGTATTGCCATTCCCACCAAAACCTTCAACCAAATTTAACTGATATAGACATTTTTACTAAGTCTTAAATATCCTAAAATATGTAGAAAAAGCTTGGGCAAATTTCAATACCTGCCAAATAAATTTTAACCAAATATACACTTTGTTCTTTAAAACTATATGACTAGACTATGACTTCAGAGAAATCAAGTCCATTAACTTATATTGTTTATTTTGTATTTCTGTATAAATCTCTACTGAAATATATATATATATATATATATATATGTTATTTTTAAATATACCATTTTAAACTGCAAATCTTACAGAGTGGATTTTAATGACCATCTTCCTCTAAGTTCTTAGAGAGGCCTTCTCCAGGCCTGGCATGAAAACCTGCTTTAAATATTTTTCAATATCTAGCTTGTAATAAAATTTTATTTTACAGTTGTTATGCCCATTAGTTAATTAAAGCCTGGCTATATATGCCCCATGAGAAATTGTTACCATAGCAGTTGGTTATTTTGTAGTTAAGGAACAATTCCATTACCGTTATGATTTGTTTTCTTTTGTGGGAGCTTCTAGGAAGCCTCCTTTTCCACGAGCAGGTACATCACCGTCCTGCTAAGGGAAGGGGAGCACAATGCCCGTGGACACTTGGGGAACTGACCCCTCAGCACAGTGGTCAGTCGGTTACTTCTGTAACCCAACATGAGAGGTACTTTCAACTCAGGTCCTTAGCCTGGGACAACAAGACACGTTTTCCACTCTTAGCCATGACTTTCCACCTGCCCAGAGACTGCTGAACCTGGACAGGAATTTCAGGCTGATGGCTGTAGACATATCTTCAGCTTATGTCCACTCGGAACCCCAGCTACCCAGGTTGGTGGTCTGCACTGGAACCTTTATCTAACCCACTGGCCACCCAAATGAAATGCAGGCCTGAACACCAGCTACCCAGATTGGTGGTCTGCACTGGAACCTTTCTCCAACCTACTGGCCACCCAAATTAAATTGAGGCAGAATTCTTGCTTGTTTTTCATTGTGAACAAGGCTTCAAATGAATACTAAGTTGTTTCTCTGATGAGACTTCATTAATTGTCTCATTTTGTCAGTCAGCCTCTGAGAATCCTTTGTGTGTCTCTGTTGGGACCCTGAACATAAAGACAGAAGGACCCAGAGATGATAAGCTGTGGCTCCATGGAGGGGTTTGGGGTTTACAAGACTACTTAAGTTTATCCTAGTGCCCCCTGAATGTGCAGTGGAGTACCTCCTGCTTCTGATCCCAGGACAGAGAGTGTGATCTGAGTTTGCCCAGGCCTTTGCTGGATTGCCCTGTCTATCACTATATGTAGGGTAATGTTGGGATTTATCAAGTAGATCCATGCTCTTTGCCTGGAAATATGATTGTGAGGAAAGGGGGCACCATTCTTTCATGTCCCTTCCCTCCATATGGAGAGTTCATGAAAGTTCCCCTCACACCTCTAGCATCAACTCCACAGATCCCCACAGTCCAGCCACTCTTCTGGTTCCAGTGGCAAGCAGGTGACTGGGGAGAGAATGGCTGAGGAGATCAGAGAGCCATTAGGCCATCCATATCCAAAGGCCAGAGTCTGGAGCATGGCCCCTTTGTTGGGATGCTTCTAAGGACTCACTGCACATTACTGAATTTAGAAATGGAGTCCCACAAAAGTGAAAACTTGGGAGAGGACACATGAACACTGGTGGTCAGAGGTAGAATTGGAAAACACATTATTTTTATTTCAGGTTCTGTATTTGCCTCTGCCCTTGAACCCCTGCCAGTAGAGAGCCTGGAGTTCCTGTAGAAATGAGGAGGCAACAGTAGAGTAATGCAAAATCAACCTGCACTGTATCATTTTGAAGGTTCCACGGGAAACCTGGGCTGTCACATGAGAGGGAGGCCTCCCCTCACTTCCATATCTACATTAGGAACTTGTGGTCTCAGAGTCATTCTGTGAGGACCTAGAAGGGGCAGGAATACTCCAGCCTTTCTGAGTTGAGGAGAGACATTAGTAAGGAAGATTGTAAAGTCCCCTTTCTGGGTACAGTGTCCTCAGTGAATGTGGTTTTACTCATGTCTTAGCATAATAATGAGTGGGGCCCATGTGCAGGAATGAGGCTTTTTCCCTCCATTCCTGGGGACTCTGCATAGGACACACTTTGCACATTCACTGAGGAAATGGAGCACATGGCTTTCAGGAAAATAGAACGACATGAGAGTGGACTATAGAAGCTTCCCTTTTGATACATGAACATCAGAAAAATATAATCAGTGTGGTAAGGGCTCCATAAAATGGGCCTAACTGAGGGTAGACAGTATTCCCCTTCAATTCCCAATCCAGAGACCCTGCCATTAGGATCACTTTTAAATGTTCCCATAGAGAAGAGGATTCAGATTTCTCTCTTTCTTTCTTTCTTTCTTTCTTTCTTTCTTTCTTTCTTTCTTTCTTTCTTTCTTTCCTATGGTCTTTTTGAGACAGGGTTTCCCTGTAGTCCCAGCTCTCCTGGAACTCCCTATGTAGGCCAGACTGGCATTAAACTCACAGAGATCCACCTGCCTCTGCCTCCCAAATGCTAGGATTAAAGGCAAGTGCCACCACACCTGGACTCAGATTTCTTTTAAGTCAAGTGAAAGTTGGGAGTGAATCAAGGAAGTCTGTGCTGGCTAGCTTAGTGTCAACTTGACACACCTGGGTTGAGGGAGCTGCAACTGGGGAATTGGCTCCATTGGATTGGCCTGTGGCCACTGTGGAGTATTGTCTTGATGGTGGAGTAGTGTAGGAGGGCCCAGCACACAATAAGTGGTGCCACCCTGGGCATGTTGTTGTGTACCGTATAAGAAGGTGGGTTGGGCATGAGCCAGAGGAGCAAGCCAGTGAACAGCATTCATCCATGGCTTGTGCTTCAGCTCCTGCCTCCAGGTTCCTACCCTGAGTTCCTGCCTAGGGCTCCCTGAGTGATGAACTGTGACCCAGGAGATGTAAGCTGAATAAACCCTTTCTTCCCCAAGTTGGTGTTGGTCAGAGTGTTTTGTGCCAGCAATGGAAGACAAACTAGAACAGAAATTGGTACCAGAAGAGTGGGCTATTCCTATGACAGACCTGACCTTGGTGTTTTGGGGAAGGATTGTTGAAGCGTTTGGAACTTTGGGCTAGAAAAATCATTGAATGCCTAAAGATCATTGATATGGAACTTGGAACAGTTTTGCTGAAAGAGTTGTAGATGATGGAGGCCTGGCTTGTGAAGTTTCAAAGGGAAGCAGAGATGATCAGGACTGTTTAATCTGTGGGTTCTGGTCCAGCTGGGGCTGAAACATCAGCTGTAACTAACAAGAGACCAGAACCTGAAGTGAAATATTTGTTTTACTGGGACAATTGATGCTGGTTAGCTGGGGCTGAAAAATCAGCTGTAAGTAAAAAGAGACCAGCATCACTGTGGTGAAATCTTCGGGAAGAATTTCTTCAGGGTCAGCACACAGAAGCTGTGTTCCAGAAGGGGCCTGAGCCTCCATCTCAATCCGGAAGCTGGACTTGGGAGTGTGTAAGAGTCTTCTATAAAGTTCTGATGTTGAAATTTGAGGGGGTCACAGAGAGCAGCCGCTCACAGAGGCTTGGCACTGTGAGAGGTCAGGAAAGTCCATTAGTGGAAGTGCACCTCAGCTGCAGTGAAGACCCCAGGATTGCAGGGGTCATGGAGAGAAGCTGAGGCTTTGTACCAGCAGGGGTCAGAAGAGACCATTGGTGAAGGTGCTGCCTCAGTTTCAGTGGTGAACCCGACTTTTTGGAGATGCCAGGGCCATGGGACAACCACCAAAAACAGCGGCAGGTGTGGAATGGAGTCAGCCTGGGCCTTCGAGATGAGGTGTGTGTGCCATGGACGGCAGAGTCAGAGAAGGGGAGCTGCAGAAACCCTTTGGAGCCCAGAAGATCATGAGTGAATCCCAGATGTCCAGCCTTGAGATACTTTGCTGGACTTAGGTTTTGTCTGAGAGTGCCTGATTCTTCCCTTTTAAATAATACAGTACTTGTTTTGGATTTTACAGCAGCCCACAGTTAAGAGACTTTTAATAGACTGAACTTTTAAGCATTTGGGCATTTTAAGGACTGTGGGGCTTTTAAGTTTGTACTGTCTTAGGTTGTGATTAATGTTAACATCATACCTTGGGGACAAGAACTGGAAAGGTGGTGGTTTAATAGTGATGTGTTTTGTGTGTAAAGTTGACAAGGAGTCAATTGTGCTGGATAGGTTTAGTGTCAACTTGACACATCTGGGTTGAGGGAGACTCAAGTGGGAAATTGGTTCTATTGGATTGGCCTGTGGACACATCTGTGGAGTATTGTCTTGACAGTCGAGCAGTGTGGTAGGGCCCAGCCAACAATGAATAGTGCCACCCTGGGCAGGTTGTTGTGTACCATAAAAGAAGGCAGGCTGGGCATGGGCCAGGGGAGCAAGCCATTGAGCAGCATTCCTCCATGACCTGTGCTTCAGCTCCTGCTGCCTGGTTCCTGCCCTGAGTTCCCACCTTGGGCTCCCTGAGCGATGAACTGTGACCCAGGAGATGTGAGCTGAATAAACCCTTTCCTCCCCAAGTTGGTGTTGGTCAGAGTGTTTTGTCACAGCAATGGAAAACAAACTAGAACAGTCAGTAAAAAAAAAATTTTTTTTTTTTTTTTGGTCTTTTTAAGACAGGGTCTCCCTGTAGCTCCAGCTGTCCTGGAACTCACTCTGTAGACCAGACTGGCNAGCTGAATAAACCCTTTCCTCCCCAAGTTGGTGTTGGTCAGAGTGTTTTGTCACAGCAATGGAAGACAAACTAGAACAAAGTCCCACCCCAGATTGAGACATCCAGATATTCAAGCTAGGAGTATACTTTTGACAGCTCTCCTGCACCAGCATGTGCTGCCTTAGGGAAGGAGCCCCTCCTCAACACTTCTGCATCTGCATCCTGGAATGTGGGGAACTTAAGAGCCATTTTGTGAAGTGCTGCATGTCAAGGATGCCTTGCAGTGACAGGGGGAATGGGCTACTTCCAGCTGCTCAGCATTCACATCTAGGGATGTTGGGGGATCTGGACATTGTATAAGGTTCCTGAAGGTGGCCTGCCACTCTGTGGTTCCCAAATGGGGTGAGTGTGTTGGTAGAATGCAAAGGTCCTTTTTAGGATGTAGATGATTCCCAAATAATGCAGGTAAATACCAGTGGTCAGCCTAGCAATAAGTGGGACCCAATTAGAGATTCCCAGAGCCATAATGACCATGTAGGACCTGAGTGTGGGTCCCAGAAACTTTTCTCTGAATAAAAGGACTCCAGATAGTATGTGCGGTGAGCTCTGCACCAAACAAGGGCCTACTCGTGGGAACCCTTCCATGTTCATGGACACTGCACATGGGAATAATTTCTGTTTCCAGAGAAGATGATCCCTGTGGCTTTATAAGTCAAAATAAAGGCTGATAGTGGCTGTGGAAGACCAACACTGGCAGACTGTCAGGAATAAACAAGCCACATTTTATCTTTTTGAGAGCCCTGCATCCCTGGGGGCTGACTTTTGGGAATGAGTCCCATCCCTCTCCTGCTCATCTTCATCATGGAACTTAAGAGGGCAAGGATTATTTTCTGAGGTTCCTGGAGGAAAGAACCCCTCCCCACCTTCCAGCATCTACATCTGGTGACTGGAGGGGCTGAGAGCCATTTTGTGAGTGTCTGTAAAAGAAGAGAGCCATGCTGCGTACACCACCGTTACCCAGTGGAGGTGAGAGCTTTGGGAGAAATTCATAGATCACTTTGCAGAGAAAGGAGGCCAAAAAGTTCAGTTTAACCCTTTGTTTATTATGGCAATAAGTGGCTTCCCCTTTTTAGTGTAGGGCCCCTTGCTAGATGGGTCTGTCTGGACTGTGTCCAGGAATCATTTCCGGGGTTTCCAGAAAGACATCTGCACCAATTCAACAGTGAAAGTCAGATCAGAATGTGGACTACCAAAGTTCCAGTCCCCATAAAAGACCCTGAAACATTACACCTGTACCTCTATGGTCTACACGGCATGAAACAAGGGCCCAGATTTAAGAATGAGTGCTTTGTTCCCTGTCACTGTGGACAAAGGGAAGGAAAGTTTTCTGAGATACCCCTAGCACAGTTAGCCACTTCACATTCAGGGCATTTGCAGAACTGGAGAATGATATTGAGAAGCCTCATTCCATCTAAAACTACCCAAATAATAATCCAGCTGAGGACCACTGTGGGCAATTAATCTCTTCACCTCCCTTTCTGGGGACCTTATGCATAGGAGACATTTCAGGTATTCCTAGAGAGGAGGGGCCAGTTTCTTAATCACTCAAGCTGAGAACTGGGAATGGGTTGCAAAGCCCCACCTCAGACAGGCCAGAAAATCAATGTGCATTGCATTCTTTTTAACATCTTGACCCAAACCCTGGCAGACAATCCAGAAAAAAGCCCCTGTCTATTTCCCATATCTGCATTGTGGTACTTGTGGGAATTAGAGCCTTTGTTGAGGTCCCAGGAGCCTGGAGGTTATCTCAGTGCTAACCTCCAGGAATAAGAATCTCCCAACACTTCCACGTCCACATCTTGGGGCTTGGAGACTTAAAATTTTGTGGGGTTCCTGTGGGGAGATAGACACACTTGTTTGAAAATAAAGACAAGTGCAGAAATTGTCCTGCAAAGACACTCTCTAGAAAGATTGTTTCCCACTAATTCTCCTGGGCACCAAGTGGGCCCCACTTGCAGGAAGAAGATATCCCTATAGGTCATGAAAGGCACCACCAAGCTCTAGTCAGTCCTGAGAGGCTCTGTGCAGAGCATCCAGGTGCAAGGCCCATTTATTTCATCCTGATGGCTCTTAGAGTGGGAGGCATTGTTATGAGGAGTGTGGACTCATTCTTTGAGGGGTAAGGTACCAAAGCTTGAAGGAAGAGCAAAGAGGCCTCTGATTCAAGTCATACCCAAGCTGACACTGCAGACAACACAGGCTGGGTCTGGGGAAGACAGTGACCAAAGATGTCTCCTCTGATTTCCTAGGCAGGGGTCAGTATCATGGTACTGGGAGCCTTAGTCTGTAAGAAGGTTCTGAGGGTTAGCTGTGACCTTTTGAGGAGTAAACATGGATATCTTTTGAATCTTCAAGACAAAAGTTTACCCCTGCTCCTTCTGTCAGTATTGAAAACCCCACCTGGTAGAGTTCTGATGTGCTCCTTTACATCTATTTCCTTTCACAGGAAGGCAAGTCTGTGGAGTGAGGGATATCTCTAGAGCAGCAGAGAGAGCCAAGTGTTTACACAGGAGGTGTCAAGCATTTGTCAGTAATCCAGATAAGCAACCAGGGGAAGAACTGATCCAATGTCCCATCCCCACAAAATGGATCTCATTGACCCTGGCTTACCCAGTTCTGCTGAATGGAGAGTCCTGGCAGGGCAGCTGCTATGCTGGTTTCCATTCACTTCTTAGGGAGGTGATGACCAGGGCCCTAGGATTGATAATCTGGTCAGCATAGAGAACCACATATGTGGAGCAGAAGGATGCAAATTATGGATTTGTCCTGAGGACTGGGGGTGTCTGCAGCCAAGAGAGAGTCAGCAGTCAGAGGCCTTTAGTGGAATGTTTAACTGACCTAACTCGGGCAGGAAGTGGGAGTCCTTGAAATGATCAGGTCTGGTGTAAACAGGGGAATTTTAAAATGACAGTTAAGAGGAATCAACTTTAAGGGGCGTTAGGGAGCCCACCTCTCAGCAGACATGAGCATAGGTCATGAGTCAAGAGTGGGGATCCCACACAGGTAGGAAGGGATGTGGCCCCTGCAGACATTTAGTTTTCAAGATCTCAAGGAAGTGGAGAACTTGTCCTAGTGGGTGAGCTTTGTAAACACAGGAGTTCCAGGATATGGAAAATGTTTAGTAGAGGACCCTGAATGATAGAAAAAACTCCTGTTGGAGCACAGACAGAGGATCCAAAATGACTTCCCTGATCTTCTGTCACCTGTCCTGGACAGGGCTGTAATTCTGAGACACCCTGTCTTGTTTCCAGGTCATTGTTTACAAGGAGCAAGTAAGATGAACCTTGACTCCGGTCACCAGAGGAAGGATTTCAGGTGAGTCATAGGACTCAAGGTGAGAGCTAAAGACTATCCTTAAGACATGGGACAGACTCAGTTTGTACTTAACCCTCCTCTGTGAAACCATAAGGACATTGGTGAACTCCCTCCTTTCACCAAATATTTCCTCTGGGCCACAGTGAAAACGTCTTTGTCTTAAGTAAGTTGGGCTTATGGATCACAAGGAATTTTCTATCTTTTTCCATTCATTTTGGTGAGGATCAAGCTGGTCTCTTATCCTAGAACAGATGGACTGCACTGGACTGCACTGAACTTGGCTACCTTTTAGAGTTCCTGCCAAAAAGGTGTCATGAGATGGGAGCCCAACCCCACCACCCTCAGTGACTTTTGTCCTATCTCAAGAGACACAGAAACTTGCTCTCAGACTTTGCATCAGGCAGGAAATCAGGTTGCACCCTGAGGATTCCTCCTTCAGGTCCTCCTGAGGAATGCATGTCAGGAGAACATTAGTCTTCAATCACTTTGCCCTAGCAAAGATTTATGACATGCATTTTTGTTAGCTACCACATTTAAAGGTATCAGATCTCTCTCTCTCTCTCTCTCTCTCTCTCTCTCTCTCTCTCTCTCTCTTTCTCTTCCACCCCTGAGTCATTTTTCTTGTGAGCTGCTCTTCCAAAGGGAAGTTGCATGATGCATCATATTCAGAATTCACAACCCAGCACTTTTCCAGACAGCTCTCAGTACCAAAAGGAGGCAAAGGACCTGAATAGTGACTAAAATCTCCTGGCCATGGGGGCAGATGCCACATCAAGAGAGGTGTCGCATGGAGAAGTATCAAATTCTCCCCAGAGTTCTCTTAGAACTTCTTTTCCACTCACTGTCATGGGCTCCTTTGCAGGGACACCATCTGGTGAGATCTCTGACAAACAGGCAGAGGAGCAGGAAGAATTCCAGTCACCCCTCAGTGATGCAGTAAATACAAAGATAGTTGATTTGGTGCAATTCCTGCTCCTCAAGTATCAAAGGAAGGAGCTGACCTCCAAGGCAGAAATGCTTAATCAGGTCACTAGTGATTATGAGGAGGATTACCCTGTGATCTTTAGAGAGGCCTCTGAATACATGAAGCTGGTCTTTGGCACTAACATGGTGGAAGTGGACCCTGTTGTCCACACCTATGTCCTTTCCACTGCCCTGGGAATCACCTAAGATGGGATGCTGCAAGGTCCCCAGGGCATAACACATATTGGCCTCTTAACAATGTCCTTGTGCATTATCTTCATGGACGGTAACTGTGTCCCTGAGGAGACGGTTGGTTAGTGTTGAATATATTTGGGTTGCACCCTGGTACGAATCATTTCTTATATGGGGAGCTCAAGAAACTCATCACTGAGGAATTTATACAGGAAGGGTACCTGGAATATAGGCTGGTAGCTGACAGTGATCCTCCTTGCCATGAGTTCCTGTGAGGCCCAAGGGCCAGGGTTGAAACCACCAAGATGAAAGTCTTGGAATTTGTTGCCAGCATCACTCTGAATGAGCTCAGATCTTACCCTGAGAAGTATGCAGAGGTGAGAGATTAGAGCAGACTTAGTTCAGAGTTTCTCATTCTGTGCTACTAATGACCTGGCCATTGCAAGTTTTAGTGCATTAGCAAATTTCAAACAATGCAATGAAGAGTCCATGATATAAATAATTTGCCAGGCTAGAGGAATTAGGAGGACAGTGTGAAAACATTCTACTCTTTCCCTTCTGTTTGGAGACTCCTTTTATTTAAATGTTGCTCCTTTTATTAAACAAAAAGCTTATATTTTAAATAAATTATATTAGTAATGCATCATTAATGACTATAAAGGTGAACAGAATGTTACTCTTCTGTAAAATTAAGTTTTCTTTCATTTTATTTGGAATGTACCACAAGTTTCTATGGCATTAACACTGGCAATTCCTTGGCAATGTGAGGAGTGCTGCTTACTGGCTTGCTTCCTTGGCCCATGCCCAGCCTGCCCTCTTATAAGGTACACAACAACCTGCCCAGGGTGGCAGCACCCATAGTGGGCTAGGCCCTCCCACGTTGCTCGACAATCAAGACAATACCCACAGTTGTGGACACAGGCCAGTCCAATGGAGCCAATTCCCCAATTGAGGCTCCCTCAACCCAGGTGTGTCAAGTTGACACTAAAGTTATCCAGCACAATCATAAAACACATAAATGGACTGAAAGACAAAAACACATGATCATCTCAATTGACACAGAAAAAGCCTTTGACAAAATCCAGCATCCCTTCATGCTTAAAATCCTAGAGGGAATTGGATTGGAGGGATTATTCCTCAATGTAATCAAAGCCATATACAGGAAACCCACAGCCAATATCATCCTAAATGGGTAAAGGACAGAAGCATTCCCTTTAAAGGTAGGAACTTGGAAAGGCTGCCCCCTGTCACGATTCCTCTTCAATATAGTGCCTGAAACACTTGCTAGGCCAATAAGGCAAGAAAAAGGAAATTAAAGGAGTTCTAATTGGAAAAGAGGAAGTCAAACTATCCCATTTTGCTGATGGTGTGATTGTTTACTTAAGGGATGCTAAAACCTCCACCAGAAAACTCCGAGAAATGATTAAGAGCTTCAGTAAAGTGGCAGGATACAAAATTAACCTAGAAAGGGGCTGGAGAGATGGCCTAGTGGTTAAGAGCGCCGACCGCTCTTACAGAGGACCCGGGTTCGATCCCCAGCACCCACATGGCGGCCGAGAACCGTCTGAAACTCCAATTCCAGGAGAACTCCAGTTCCAGGGGAATCCGAGACCCTTTTCTGACCTCCGCGGCATTGCACGACACGGGTGCACAAACTTGCATCTAGACAGTACATTCATACATATACAGAAATAAATAAAAATTAATAAAAAAAATAAAAAAACACAAAATTAACCTAGAAAAATCAGTAGCCTTTTTTTTTTTTTTGACTGGAGTGATTATTGTATTGCACAGGTTCTTGAATGTACAAGATCTGGAGGAGCAGTTGGGTCTTTATACAGTTTTTCCATCAAATTGAAATTTTCACCCTTACATCCAAATGGATTAAACAGTTAACAAGAAAAATAAGAGCTTTTAGCAATGTAGTAACTGAGAAACCACATATAAACCAAAGAATATGGAAAGGAGTTTGAAGGAAGGAAGATTGAAGGGTCAGGGAGATATAATGGAGTTAGGAACAAAGCAAATCCCACTTTATATACTAATAGCGCCAATCCATTTTTGTTGACCAGATAAACTTAGACTTTAAAATGCAGGAGGTGGGTGGAGTTTAATCTGGTTGATTGTTAACTTTCATCTAAGTTGTAGTCTTTTGAAATAAAATGAATACAGAAATGTTCGTGCTCTTCACTTTACTTTTCATAGGTTTTCAATTTAAATGGATTCCACCTAAAAACAGTCCCCTACAGGTTGCTGCAGCTCTTCCCCGTCCAAGCAAACACTGTGTACTCGCCACCCCTCACACCATGCCGTTATCCAGATTTAAGTCAATAAGGATTACTTTTTGTCTCACACATAGTATGATGCCTGGAGAACACTTCCCTGCTAGGAGACTGTGTTGGTACAGAAGTACAGTATTTCTGGTTGCTGTTCCAAGTACGTACAACATGCAGCACTACTGTAACAGGCTGTATCAGATAAAGAGTGTGCATAGGGAAAGAAGAGGGAGTTTTGGCGTGAGCACATAGGAAACAGTCAAACGGGAATCAAAAGGACTTTTTCTTTCAGAGTACTCCTAACTATTTTTGTTTTTGTTTTTGTTTTGTTTTTGTTTGTTTGTTTGTTTGTTTTTTTTTACTTTCTGACTAAGAAGTGTGTTTTTTTCGCATACATTTATTTTTTTAACAAATCAAGACCCGTGTTCCCGCCCATTCCCCCACCCCGCCAGAGCTCATGCATTCTGCCAAACATGCTTTTCATCTCTTTCTCAGTCTTTCTCAATAGTCTCCATGTGGAAGTTGACTGTTTTGAGGAGAAGTTCACTGTTTCAGTCAGTTCTTTGATGCAGTCCTTTCTGTTGTTGTTGTTGTTGTTGTTGTTGTTGTTGTTTCCAATGTGTATTATGCCCAACTGCTTTGGACAAAAGCTCAGGGGGCCCTACACAAGAAATACTTACAACTAGGTAATTGGCACTAGCATCCACAGATGAGGGATACCATTCGTTGTTTGTTTCTCTGGGACTGTGTTACTTCACTCAGCATGATGTCCTCTAGCTCCAGCCATTTTCCTGCAAAGCTCATGATGTCATCTTTCTTTACTGCTGCATAGAACTCCATTGTGTAGATGTACCACATTTTCTCCATCCACTCGTCAGTTGACATGCGTCAAGTGTGCCAAGGGCACTCAGGTTGTTCGCGAGCCTCCTTGAAATTGTGAAGAGAGCCTGAGTAATACATGCCCGTACAAGTAGCTCTGTTTGTCTTCAGAGGAACCGGGTGGCTAGATTCTGGAGATGGTTACCGTATAACAGGAGTGGTATGGCTGCATCAAGTGGCAAGCTCATTCCAAGCTTTTCCAAGGTTTCCCTCCCACACATGGCTGTCTCACTACACCTAGTGGCGCTGATCGCATTTTACATGTTCGGCCCCTACCAGCAGTGGAGAACGTCATGAGTGATCCCCTTTTCCCCACAACCTCTCCAGCACTTGTATCATTTGTTTTTCTTGATCCCTAGACATTCTATACTAAATGCTAGATACTCTGGCGCCAGAGAGAGAGTCAACGTCATACACAATAATTATATAACAATCAGTACAGTCTATC
>VZQC01001327.1:873843-903180 GCA_009823505.1 Rhizomys pruinosus | reverse complement strand
ATCCAGAACATTATAAGGGAATACTTAAAAACCTATTAAATTCGAGATCCTAAAAGAAATGGATGAATATCTACAATCACCAAAACTAAACTAAGAAGAGATGAACAGCTTAAAGAGACCCATAATATGCAAGAAAATTGAAACTGTAATGCAAAACCTCCTAACTACAAATAGCCCAGGCCCAGATGGATTTACAGAAAAATTCTACCAGACATTTAAAGAATTCTACAACCAATACTACTTAAGTTATTCAAAAAGATAGAAACAGAAGGTGAACTCTCAAATCCCTTCTATGAAGACAGCCTCACTCCGACCCCCAAGCCAGATAAAGATACAACCAAAAAGAAAACTATAGATCTGTATCCTTAATAAATACAGCTGCAAAAATTCTGAACAAAATACTTGCAAACGCATACAGGCACACATCAAAAAGATCATCCATCATGATCAAGTTATCTTTATTCTAGCAATGAAGGGATGATTCAATATACATCAGTCAATAAATGTCATAAAATCATATAAATGGACTCAAAGACAAAAATCATGTGGTCATTTCAATAGATGCAGAAAAGGCCTATGACAAAATTCAACATGCATTTATGTTAAAAGTCCTAGGAGGAATTGGCCTGAAAGGAACATAACTCAACATAGCCGGGCATCGAACTTCTTTATTTATTTATTTATTTATTTATTTATTTATTATTATTATTTCTTTTTTTGTGGTTCTTAGCCTCAGCCTTTAATGGCTGCACTATCCCCACAGCCCAACTCAATATAATTAAAGCTGTATACAACAAACCCACAGCCAACATCATTCTAAGGATCTGAATAGAAAGTTCTCAAAATAAGAAATAAAGATAGCTAAGCAATATCTTTTAAAAAGTGTTCCGCCGGGCATGGTGGCGCACGCCTTTAATCCTAGCACTTGGGAGGCAGAGGCAGGCACATCTTTGTGAGTTCAAGGCCAGCCTGGTTTACATAGTGAGTTCCAGGACAGCTGGGGCTACAGGGAGACCCTGTCTCGAAAAGACCAAAAAAAAGAACCAAACCAAAACAAAAAGTGTTCAACATCATTAGTAATTAGGAAAATGCAAATTAAAATGACTTTAAGATGTCATCTTACCCGATTCAGACAAGGTAAGATCATGAAAACAAATGATATCAAATGTGGAGAGGCCGTGGGGAAAGGGGAATGCTCATTCACTGCTGGTGGGACTGCAAACTTGTGCAACCCTTATGGAAAGCAGTGTGGTGAACTCTTAAAAAGCTAAAAATGAAAGCCAGGTGTGGTGGTACACACTTTTAATCCCAGCACTTGGGAGGCAGTGGCAGGTGGATCTCTGTGAGTTCTGGATACAGGGAGACCCTGTCTCAAAAAAGACCAAAAAAAAAAAAGAAAAATACAAAATTATTAATGAGCTGGGTGTGGTGGCACACGCCTTTAATCCCAGCGCTTGGGAGGCAGGAGGCAGGTGGATCTCTGTTCAAGGCCAGCCTGGTTTATAGAGTGAGCTCCAGGCCAGCTGGGACTAAAGGGAGACCNGTTTGCCCACAGCCCAAAATGCTTGCCTGATGCTAATTTGAAAAGCAATCGACTGATGTCTTTGGTGGAGGATATTTAAGACAGCCTAATGTAGAAATGGTGGCGTGGCTTTTAATTGGTGAATATAAATTCTACAGTGAAAAAGAGCCGATGGGGCAGAAAGAAATGCAGACTGTTACAGTTGGATCTGGAAACTGCACTAGGAAGATTAAATTAAATGGGGCCAAAAGGCATGTGAAGTAGAGGCTCCCTTTCATAAGGCGATTAAAGCGATTAAGGAGAGGCCTGGAGATTTACAAGTAAACAAAAGAATCAGTACTTCAGGGCAAGACCACACCAGCTAATCCTCCAGCTAGTCCATGGCAGAGAAAAATTGCCAATGGGTTAAAGTAGGAGCGATTCCATCCCAAACTTGCAGCAACACTTGGCAGTTTCATTCACGTGGCTGGCTTTAGAGGCATGAAGTCTGGCACAGAGTGAATGGGGTCATCAGTTTCTTCCTCCATGGTTTCAGAGCGCTGCCAAGGTTCAGGCAGAGACAGCAGGGGTGTCCCTGCATAAAGTAGGGCCTGATGGGCCTTGCTGTTGAAAGCTGTGAATGTGAAGCCGGGTTGGCAGCAGAGACCCCAGAAGACATTGAGCTCCCGGGGACCTGTGAGATATTTGCCAGGAGAGGCTGCATACAGGGGAGTGGTACCAGCCTAAAAAAAAGATGTATATTGCCCACAAGGCTGGAAGAGCTGAGCCATCTAAGCCCTTTGGACAGTTCAAGTCGCAGAAGTTGCATGTGGAGTTACAGGACTTGGCGTTTGCCTGCTGGTTTTCGGTCTTGTTTTGTCCCAAGTATTTCCTCACTATGGCCCTCTATTCCTCCCTTTGGAATGGAATGTGTATTTGGTTCCACTTTACATTGGGAGTATGTAATTGTCTTTTGATTTTACAGGAGCTACAGTAAGAGATTGGCCTGAGTCTCAGAGGAGGCTTTGGACTGTGGACTTTTGGAATGGCATTGAAGATAGTTAAGACTGTGGGGACTTTTAAGTTGGACTAAATGCATTTTGCATTTTATATGGTCAGGAGCTATGGGGGCCCGGGGGAGGGAATGTGGTGGTTTGCTATGGTGTCCCCCACAGGCTGTCAGTATTCAGACATTCGTCTCCGTTGGTGGAGATGTTTTTGGAGGTCTTAAAAGGTGTGGCCATGCTGGGGGAAGTGCGTCACTGGGGGCAGGCTTATTGAGTTCTTAACAAGCCTCTGTTGTCTACAGTTGCCTCTCTGTTTCATGTGCTCTTTGCGAGATGTGGTTGCTGCTGCTCCAAATCCAGCCGCCACCGCCTCCCACCACAATGACTCTAATTCCCTGGAACCCACTGTAAGCTCCAATAAACTCTCCTTTTATAAGTTCCTGTTCATGTGCTTTATCACAGCAAAAGAAAAGTGGATAAATACAGTATTTTTTCACATTATGTGTGTAACAAAATGTTCATGTATGGGAAGGTGGATATGTGTATATAGGTATACGTGGACATGTGTGCACGTGTGTGGAGCCTATAGGCCAACCCATATTGTTGTTTCTCATAGCCATCCATCCTGTTTATTGAGACACCAACTCTTGTCAACCATAGTCAGCAATGTATTAGTTCACTTTTTGTTGCTGTAACAAAACCACCATGACCAAAGTAACATATAAAAGGAAGAGTCTATTTGACTCTTACATTGACCCCGTTCCAGGGAATTAGAGTCCATTGTGGCGGGAGGCATGGTGGCTGGGGGTGGAGCAGAAAGTGGAGGTTCACATCTCACAATGACCACAGGAAGTCAAGAGACTTCCTGGAGACTAGCAAGGCTTGTTAAGCTCTCTAAGCCAGCCCCCAATGATGTACTTCCTCCATCATGACAACACTTTCTAAGATCTCCCCAAACAGCACCACCAACTGGGGACAAAATGTCTGATTACTTAATGCCTATGGGGGACATTCTCATTCAAACCACCACAGAAAATAACCTAGGCTGGCTGGCCAGTAAACTCTAGGGATACATCTTCACATCACCAGAGAATGGATTTCAAGCACACCCCACCACAACCTCCTGGTCCATGTGGACTCTGGAGATCACACTCAGCTCCTCATGCTTTCAAGACAGTTTCCTGAATGAGCTGTCTCTCCATCCCAAGTCTACTGGATTTTGAGGATCTTGAGGATCTTGTGGCTCATTCTCATTGTTCCTTTACTACTTCACATACCCACCATTGTGCTCCATTCCCTCCATATATTAGTCAACACAATGTCATTTTTATTTGTTTTAACTGGACTGACATAACAAGTCATGGATATTTTCCTGATTAGTGATGCTGAACATCTCTACATAACAGTTGCCACTTGTAGATCTTTTGGGAGACATTTTATTTTGTCTAAAATCTCCTTTAATCATATATATATGCATAAATATTGGGTTTTTTTCTTTTGGTCTTTTAGAGACAAGGTCTCCCTGTAGCCCCAGCTGTCCTGAAACTCACTGTGTAAATCAGGCTGGCCTTGAACTCACAAAGATCTGCCTGCCTCTGCCTCCCAAGTGCTAGGATTAAAGGCATGGGCCACCACGCCCAGCATCTCTTTATTTCCTTATATATACTGGGCATTATCGCCTTCCACACACCTTCCACATTGGATTGAGTGTCCTTTCCTCCCTCCTATGCTAAAGCTTCATGCTTAGATATAATCCCGTTTATCTATCTACCTTGTTCTTGTTTTGTGCTTGGGGGTTTTATTTAAAAAGATTTTATGTACCAAATTATTTCTCCCATACTTTCTTCTAATAGTTTCATGTCTTATGTTACATCTTTAATCCATTTTGATTTGATTCTATATACATTTGTTACAAGTCTACATTCATTTTTCTATATAAGGACATTCAGCCTTCTAAGCAGTATATATTGAATAGGATATCCTTTCTCCACTGAGTAGAATTAGCTCTTTTGCTGAAAAACAGCCAGCTTGAACCTGAAAAACAGGTTATTGTGGTGGTTTGAATGAGTGTCCCCCATAGGCTGTAAGTATTCAGACATTTGTCTCCAGTTGGTGGCACTGTTTTTGGAGGTCTTAGAAGGTGTGGCTATGTTAGAGGAAGTACATTATTGGGGGCAGGCTTAGTGAGTTTAACAAGCCTTGTGGTCTACAGTTGCTCTCTCTCTGCTTCCTGTGCTCTTTGCGAGATGTGACCCTTGGCTTGCTGCTCTGGATCCAGCTGTCATGCCTCCCACCACAATGGATTCTAATTCCCTGGAACCGTCAATCCTAATCTCAAATAAACTCTTCCTTTTACAAGTTCCTTGGTCATGGTGTTTTATCACAGCAACAGAAAAGTGACTAATACAGTAATTTGGTACCAGAGAGTGGGCTGTTGGCTGTGAATAACCTGACCATGTGGATGTTTGGAGAAATGTGGAAGACTTTGGAACTTTGGGCTAGAAAAGCTGTTGACTACTGTAAGCAGAGCTTAAGGGGCCATTCTAGTAGAAGCCTGGAAGAAAGCATTGCTGCAAAAAATGTGGTTCCAGAGGAAAATAAAGACTTAGGCAGCAACTGGGATATTTTGATAAAGAGTCTGGCAGCAGTTTGCCCGCAGCCCAAATGCTTGCCTGATGCTAAGTTGAAAAGCAATGGACTAATGTCTTTGGCAGAGGATATTTCAAGACAGCCTAATGTAGAAATGGTGGCATGGCTTTTAATGGTGAATATTGTACAGATCTACAGTGAAGAAGAGCAGATGGGGCAGAAAGAAATGCAGAATGTACAGTTTGGATCTGAAAACTGCACTAGGAAGATTAAAGGTGGGGCCAAGGCATGTGAAGGAGAGGTTCCTTTTGATAAGGAGACTAAAGTGATTAAGGAGAGGCCTAGATATTTACAAGTAAACAATGGGAAAGGTGAGATTAAAGTGATTAAGGAGAGGCCTCGAGATTTACAAGTAAACAACAGAATCAGTACCTTCAGGGCAAGACCACACCCAGCTAATCCTCCAACTTTTGAAAGGAAAATACTGAAAGGGTTTTCTGCTCCAAGTTCAGGGCAGAGAAAAGTTGCAAATGTGGTTGAAATAGGCCAGGGTCCATCCCAAACTTGCAGCCAAACTCGGCAGTTTCATTCACGTGGTGCTGGCTTTAGAGGCATGAAGTTTGCAAGAGTGAAGGGGTCATCAGTTCTTCCTCCACGGTTTCAGAGAGCTGCCAAGGTCAGGCAGAGCACAGCAGGGGTGTCCCTGCATAAAGTAGGTCCTGATAGGCCATTGCATGAAGCTGTGTATGTGAAGCCTGGTTGGCAGTGGAGACCCCAACAAGACATTCGAGATGCCAGACCTGTGAGATATTTGCCAAGGAGAGCTGCATACAGGGAGTGGTACCAGCCTAAGAAAGAGATGTATGTTGCAAGCAAAGCTGGAAGAGCTGAGCCATCTAAGCCCTTTGGAAGTCAAGTCCCAGAAGTTGCACATGGAGCTACTGGACTTGGTGTTTGCCCTGCTGGTTTTCGGTCTTGTTTTGGTCCAGTATTTCCTCACTATGCCTCTATTCCTCCCTTTTGGAATGGGAATGTGTATTCAGTTCCACTGTACGTTGGGAGTATGTAATTTGCCTTTTGATTTTACAGGAGCTTACAGTTAAGAGATTGGCCTGAGTCTCAGAAGAGACTTTGGACTGTAGACTTTTGAATGGCATTGAAACTGGTAAAGACTATGGGGACTTTTAAGGTTGGACTAAATGCATTTTGCATTTTATATGGTCAGGAGCTTATGGGGGCCAGGGAGTGGAATGTGGTGGTTTGAATGAGTGTCCCCCATAGGCTGTAAGTATTCAGATGTTTGTCCAGTTGGTGGCACTGTTTTTGGAGGTCTTCAAAGGTGTGGCCGTGCTAGAGGAAGTACGTTATTGGGGGCAGGCTTAGTGAGTTTAACAAGTCTCGTGGTCTACAGTTGCTCTCTCTCTGCTTCCTGTGCTCTTTGCGAGATGTGACCCTCAGCTTGCTGCTGCAGTCTCCAGCCACCATGCCTCCCACCACAATGTACTCTAATTCCTTGTAACCATCAATCGTAAGCTCAAATAAACTCTTCCTTTTATAAGTTCCTTGGCCATGGTGTTTTATCACAGCAACAGAAAAGTGACTAATACAGTTATCTTCCAGGATTTTTTCTGCTTCATTGCTATATATGTCTGTTTACATGGCAGAACACATACTATTTTGATTACTATAGCTGTGTAATATGCTCTGAAATTAGATAGTGCAATGTCACCTTCTCTGCTCTTTGGCTCAAGATTCCTTTCGATTTTCTGTGTAGCTCCAAATGGACTTTAGAAGTGTGTGCATATTTGCCTTCATTTTTTTCATCAATGTCATCATTTTTAAATAAGTTCATAATTTGTCATCTACAAATAAATTTTCTCCAATTCTTCCCTTTTCTCTTAATAGCAACTACTTACAAATAAAAAAACTATTGCACAGATTTTTAATTCCATGTGTCTTTTACAAGATCTTTTATAGGAACTTTGATTTGATTACTTGGATTCATGAGTTCAGAGTTTTAGCTGAAAGCAGTGACTGAACAGATTTAACAAGCTGCTATTAGTATCCAGGGCTATGAGCTGTGAATATATCCATTGAGGGTTTTTTTTTTCTAGATTTAATCAAAATAATTTAAAGAAAATTGAAAAAGGAACATTTCTGGAGAGGCAAGTAGGCAATTATCTGAAGCATTGTGGATCAAAACATAAGGCTTCATTAGTCAGCCTTTTTCATTTTTTGCCCAAGTTTATTTCCTCTTAGAAAAAGAGAAGTGACAAATAAAAATGCAGTATCTTTACTACTAATTATAGGACTGGATTATAAAATCTTAAATGGATTATGTATTCTGGTAATGACAAAAGATTATACCCATCCTATAGTGACTGGAGATTCAAAGCTCCAAACAAAATTTATAACTGCCTGTTGCTACCCTTATCCTATTATGACAACAAAAAGTGAAGTAATACTTAGCCTCCTCTATAGGGGGCCTTATTCAGGAAAGGTGGCTCTCTTAAATTATAGCTAATGGAATGTAAACTAATCACATTCTTTGAATCCTAATTCCCTTACTATTATTTTAACAAAAAAATTGTTTTTAGTAGGGAACATTTGTATGAAGGCAAAGCAAGTATTTTTCACTTCTGGTTACTAGGTAAGTATGAGTATATATATATATATCTATATATTATATATATATGAAATATTAGTATTTCCAGATTACTTTCTCTTACATAAAAATAGAATTTACCAAGAGTTCTGACATTCTACATATTCAGACAGAAGCATTAAATAATCAGAACTAACCTCTTAAAGTAAATGAGATTTCTGTAGGTACATGACAAACAACATTAAATATTTCTGTAAGAGAACATATACTGCATTGGATTGTAAGATCTAGCCATACCCTCAGGCACAGGAAGGTGACCTGAATGAGCAGCATTGCAAAAGAAGTTTCATGTGCTCATTATATTTCCTTGTATAATTTTTATGAATTTTGGGGTATCACACATACACTATCATAGTCATTTTTAAATTCTCTTTGTTATCATTACTCTTCCAGAGCCTCCCACTGGATTCCATGCATTCTGTCCTTTATGTTAAAGCCTATTAAGTCATCATGCTGGTGTCTCCAGAGGTCCAACAGTGAAACTTTATCCACTTGGGTCTAGTCACTCTACAGAGAGTCAGCTCTTCCTCACCCTGCAGTAATCAGCTGCCACAGTTCTTTGGCTAAGTTTGGGGCCTGCTGCACATTTCCACAGTTCTGTGCTGTCTTGTGAGTTTGCATGGGTATTGGGATTGCTGTCATCATTGCTGTAATTTCATATGAGCAAATTCCCAGGAGCCTATAAGATTCTATTTCCATATGAGTATGCACCTCCTCCCCTGGCTCTTACAATCTTCCTGCTCCCTCATTCTTATTAATCCCTGAGTCCTATCCAAGGACATACACTCTGCAGACTCTTATTCTCTATGCTTTAACCATTTGTGTTCATTGCACTCTGCATCACCTGGGAGCTTCACGGATGAGAGTTCAAAGATGTATTAGTATTCTCTCTACACCTTTCTACATTGTGTTCTGAGAACCTTCAGCATGGAGATTCCATTGTAGATGTGTCACATAGGGTTGCACATTTCACTGACTTAATCTCTAGGTATAACCAGTTGCAAGACTCTGTAATAATCTCAATGTGTTGCAAAAGAAGCATCTTTGATGAGTGGTGACTGGCTTAATTGTCTGTAAATATAAGGAACCATTTTTAGCACATAGTAAGACATTTGTCTAGGGATGTGATAACCATGGGGTTTTCTAAGACCTATGACCTTTTCAACCATGTGTGTTTGGCTATGTTTACAAAACCACAGAAGAATTCCCTCACACTGAGTGGGCTTTAAATCAAATTATATAGCTGTTGATTTTCCCCCAAATAAAAGTGCCAATCTTACCAAAAAATAGTTTGCTGTGTTGATCACTGTTGTGGCTATTAGGTCATAAACCTGGGGTTGGACCATCAAGTGATGTTCTCCTTAGCAGCTTGCATAGTGTCCTCCAAAACTAGGAGAGCTAGACTTCTGGGAGGTGACTTCCAGCTCTACTCCTCTGAATCTTGTGTCAAAAGTATAGCCTGTCTTCAGCAATAGAGTTTTACCTTCATTTTCTGGGAGGCAATCAAGGGCTGGGACAATAGCCTGTGTAATTTTGGGAATCTTCTGGACTAACCTGGCCAACCCCTAGAAAGGAAGCTTCTCCTATCTAGCAATGTTCCTTGTCATTACACATGGAGTCAAGTAGAGATATTTATGTGTAATTTTTCAATATCTCTTTGAATTAAGACATTTGCCTTTGGTTTTTCACACCAGCGAGGCACTATTTACCTCTCCTCTCTCTCTCTCCCTGTTTAACCCTCTGTGGTGGTTTGAATGAGTGTCCCCCATAGGCTCTAGGTATTCAAACGTTTGTCTCCAGTTGGTGGCACTGTTTTTGGAGGTCCTGGGGTGTGTGGCCGTGCTGGAGGAAGTGTGTCACTGGGGACAGGCTTAGTGAGCTTAACAAGCCTCGTGGTCTACAGTTGCTCTCTCTCTACTTCCTGTGCTCTTTGCAAGATGTGACCCTCGGTTTGCTGCTCCAGATCCAGCCGCCACACCTCCCACCACAATGGACTCTAATTCCCTGGAACCGCCAATTATAAGCTCAAATAAACTCTTCCTTTTATAAGTTCCTTGGCCATGGTGCTTTATCACAGCAACAGAAAAGTGACTAATACACCCTCCTACCTCCCTGCCCTGTTAAAGTACTCTCATTTTCCCCATTTCACCCATATTACCTGTCTTTTATAGTCCACCCTCTCTTGAGCTCGTCTTCCCTTTACCCCCATATTTCCTAATGTAACCTCTCTCCTCTCTCTCAAATACCTTTAAAATGTCACCATTTGATGCATTTCTTCCTTAGTAACAACTGTCTCCTCTTGTTCTTTCTCAGGCTCCTTTGTTCCTTTACCTCCCTGGTTCCTTTCCATCTCCCTTACTTGCTTCTGCTTTATATGAGGATATATATGTACATATAAAGTCTTAGTGCCAGGATCCACAATGGGGGAGAAATTATGTCATTTGTTTTTCTGAGTCTGTGTTACTCCACTTAGTATAGTTTTGAATTCCATCCATTTACCTGCAAAGCTCATGATTTTGTCTTTCTTTACCACTAAGGAGAATCAGATATATATATATACCACATTTTCATTATCCACTTGTATACTGAGGGACAATTAGGTTTCTTCAATTTCTTTTTTTTTTATTAATTTTTATTTATTTCTGTATGTGTATGAATGTACTGTCTGCATGCAAGTTTCAAGTTTGTGCACCCATGTCGTGCAACGCCGCGGAGGTCAGAAGAGGGTATCGGATTCCCCCGGAACTGGAGTTCTCCTGGAATTGGAGTTTCAGACGGTTCTAGCCGCCATGTGGGTTCTGTAATCGAGACCGCGTCCTCTGTAAGAGCAGTCGGCGCTCTTAACCGCTAGGCTATCTCTCCAGCCCGTTTCTTCAATTTCTTAGCTATCATGAAGAATAACAACAAACATGGACATACAAGTATCTCTGCTGTAGTATGGTTTCTTTGGATATATTGCCAAGGAGTGATATAAGGAGGGCTTGGGAAAGTTCATTTTTAGCGTCATGAGAGTTCTCCATACTTCTTTCCACAGTGGTTATATGAGTTTGCAATCCCACCAGCAGTGAATGAGCATACCCTTTTCCCCATCCTCTCCAGGATTTGGTATCATTTCTTCTCTTAATCTTTTTTTCTTTTTTTTAATTTTTATTTATTTTCATATGTGTACGAATGTACTGTCTGCATGCAGGTCTGTGCACCCGTGTCATGCAATGTCGTGGAGGTCAGAAGAGGGTGTCAAATTCCCCTGGAACTGGAGTCGAAGACTATTTTCAGCCACCATGTGAGTGCAAGAGATTGAACCCTGGTCCTCTGCAAGAGCAGTCAGCTCTCTTAACTGCTAGGCCATCTCTCCAGCCCTCTTCTCTTAATCTTAAACCAGTCTGCCTGGAATAAGAGGAAATGTTAAAACTGATTGAATTGTATTTCCCTAATTACTAAAGATGTTGAACATGTTTTAAAGTGTTTCTTAGTCATCTTTATTTCTTCTTTTGAGAACTCTCTGTTCACTTCCACAGTCCATCTTTTAACTGGGTCATTTGTTTTCTTGATTCTTTGTTTTTTGAGTTCTTTATATATTCTGGATGCTAAACTTCTGTCAGATGTGCCAATGGTGAAGATTTTCTCCAACTCTTTGGGTTTTCTCTCCACTTACTTGGATGTTTCTTTTGCTATACAGAAGGTTTTTAGTTTAATGAGGTCCTGCTTATTGATTGCAGACCTTAATGCCCTAGCAGATCATGTCTGATTTAGAAAGTCCTGTACTATACCTATATATTGTACAGTACTGCCTAGGTTTTAATTTAATAATTTCAGAGTTTCAGGTTTCACATAGAGGTATTTGATCTATTTCAAGTTGATTTTGTGCAAGGTGAAAGATAACCATCAAGCTCCATTCTTATACAAATGGAGATCCAGTTTAGACAGCACAATTTGTTGAAGATGATTTATTTCATTTTTTGTAACTTTGTCAAATATGAGGTAACTGAAATTTCATGTACTCATGTTTGCATATCTAATTCAATCCCAATACTGAAAGTATCTATTTTTGTTCAAATACCATGTTGGTCTTTTTTGTTTTTGTTTTTGTTTTTGTTTTCTCTGTGTCTCTTTTTAATGATCTTTTTGTTATTTCTGCAATTTTCTTTCATATATATACATATATATATTCAAGATTATGTTACAAATCAAATATAGACCTGTGTCCCCCTCTCTACCCGACCACCCCATGAATTCAGAACCCATGAATTCTGCCAAACATGTTTTTTGTCTTTTTCTTAGTCTTTATCAAAATTCTCAATATAGAAGTTGGCTGTTAAAAAAAAAAAAGAAGTTGAGTGTTTTGAGCAAAGGTTCCCCATTCCAGTCAGTTCTTTGACACAGTCTTTTCAGTTGTTGTCGTTGTAAGATGAGTCTTGTGGTTATAAACCCAGGAGTGGTATGACTGGGTCAGGTGGTATGCTCATTTTTGAGTCTTCCAAGGATTCCCAGTGCTTTCCGTAGTGGCTGTACAAGTTTACATTCCAATCAACAGTGGATGAGTGTTTCCCTTTCTCCACAACCTCTCCAGCACTTGATATCATTTGTTTTCTTGATCCTAGCCAGTCTTATCAGAGTGAGATGATATCTTAAAGTGGTTTTAATTTATATTTCCTTAATTATTAGACATTAAACACTTTTTAATATGTTTCTCAGCCATCTCTAATTCCTCACTTGTAAAGTCTCTGTTCAGATCTTTGCTCCATCTTTTGAGTGATTCATTTGTTTTCTTCTTTGTTTTTTGATTAGTTTATATATTCTGGAAATCAATGCTTTGTCATATGTAACTGCAGTGAAGGTTTCCTCCCACTCTGTGGGTTTTCTCTTCACTTCCTTTATTGTTTCTTTTGATGTACAGAAGCTTTTGAGATTAATGAGGTCCCATTTGTCAATTGTCGACCTTAATTATTGTGCAGCTGATGTCTGATTTAGGAAGTCTTTTCCTACACCTGTGTCTTGTAGTCTGCTGACAACTTTTTCTTCTATCACCTACAGAGTTTGGGATTTCATGTTCAGGTCTTTAATCCATCTGGAGTTGACTTTTGTACAGGGCGAGTGGAAGGGGTTTAATTCCATACTTCTACAAGTGGTGATCCAGTTTTGCCAACACCACTTGCTGAAGATGCTGTATTTCCTCCACTGTGTTGTTCTGTCTTGGCCCGCTTTGTCAATAAGTGAAGAGATTTGGTCTGACAATTGGGCAAGTATATCTGTTGGACTTTTTTTCAAGTTTATGAGATGTTTTCGTTTTTTTGCCCCAAGTTCTGTTTGCGGCATGCGTCCAATATGTCTGTTTTAGGTGTTGCTGTGAGTACCAAGCTGTTTTTATGACGTATAGCCTGTAGATATAGTTTATTGAAGTCTGGTTAGAGATCCCCCCTGTATTGCGTCTTTGTCACTCAGGGCTGTTTTTTGGCTATTTGGGGTAGATTTGGTTTTCCAAATGATTAATGGAATGTTTTTTTCCAAGCCTGTGAAGAAACTCCTTGGGGATTTTAATTTGGGATTTCACTAAAGCTGGTCAAGAGTTGGGTAAGATGCACAGTTTGACTATATTAATTTTCTCAACTCCTCATGAGCATGGGAAGTCTTTCCATCCTCTGATGTCTCTTCAATTCCTTCTTCAGTGTATTTAAAATTTAGTTGTAGAGATCTTTGGTGTCTTTGTATGGATTTGTTCCTAGTTATTTTATTATTTTTGAGCTATTGTGAGTGGGAAGGTCTCCTTGAATTCCTTTTTCTTGTTATGGTGGGCAAAGAAGGCTACTGATTCTTTCTAAGATAATTTTGTGATCCTGCCACTTTGCTGAAGCTCTTAATAATGTGAAGGAGTTTACATTCCCACCAGCAATGGATGAGTGTTCCCCTTTCCCCACAACCTCTTGTTCTACCAGGTGGATGTTGGCCAGGGGATCCAAGGCCCCACGAAAGGTAAGGGCTCCGCTGCTCTAAGTTGGGATACCTACAGGAGGGAAGGCAAATAGACACCTGCTGCCGAAAGACCTGACTGAACATGGGAGGGATGTATTGAGACCACACATGCAAGATGTACAGATGGCCTCTGGAATAGCCAGAGAAGTTACCAAAGGCCCTAAACTAATAAAGCAAATATGGGTCTCCCTGAGTCACAAAGACTCCACGTCAGCACCACTAGCCCTTCAACCTGCCTGGAAATACTGTGCAGCGCAGAGAGCCATGTGTCCGGTATATCCCCCAATAGTAATTGGCCATTGGCTCTCTCCGCTGGAGAAATACCCATGGCTGATGCCACAAGCTTACTCCCTCTACATGGTTAGGAGATGTTATAAGCCACTATAGACCTGTCAAGTTTAACAGGGGGAAAAATTGTAATTCATGGATTAACATTATCCGAACTAGTGTCTATGCTAAATAACCTACCATGAACATTAGTGCTGTCTTAAATACCTATATATCTAATTGCTTGTTTCGTTAGAGTAGGATGCAAAAGGTTTATCCTGGACAAATCTGTTAGTGAGAAGGAAACAGCCAGAATGTACCAGAGCTCAAGTTAACAGCGCCAGAGAGAGTGGACTGTTTTTAACCTCTCATCCACTGTGCCCCTTTTCTAAGGCTGTGACAGGGACACACCTGCGGAAGGAGGGCGTGGTAGAATTTAAGGCTGGCGTGTGGATGTAATGTGTGGGAATGGTGAAACACAGCAATTGTAGTCTGGACACTCATTTGATCAACTTGATTGAACAAACAACCTGTCCCCCCCACTGGAGTGGGTGGGGCTGTAGTGTTTGGGCACAACAGCCTGCAGATAGGTTTGCATGAAGGATGCTTGTACTCATGGATTATCACTTATAGCTAAAATGAAAAAAAAAAACTGAGAGAAAGATACAGGACAGTTATGGCAGAATGCATGATCTGGGATGGGGTGTGGTGGGTGGGGAGGGAAAGGGTAAGCCTGAACTGAATTGGAAAAATGTATGAAATGCACAAAGCATCAATAAAACTAATTTAAAAAAAATAATTGAAGATGTAGTTTTCTGGTGATGTTTTTAGCGATCCTTAAGTAAAAGCTCATCATCAGCAAAAAGGGATAGTTTTACTTTCTTTTTCCAATTAGAACTCTTTAATTCCTTTTTTTGCCTTTATTTCGCCTAGCAAGTGTTTCAAGCACTATATTGAAGGGAGTGGTGGCAGGGTCAGCCTTGCTGAGTCCTAACTTTATAAGGGATGGTTCTGTGTTTCCCCATTAAGGATATGGCGTGGGGTCCTGTATATGGCTTTGATTACTTTGAGGATGATCCTCCAGTCCATATCCTCTGATGTTTTAGACGAAAGTGATGCTGGATTTTGTCAAAACTTTTTCAGCACAATTGAGAGATGGTGTGGTTTTGTCTTCAGTCATTTATATAGTGTTTGATGAATACTTATTGATTTTCATAGTGTGAACTGTAACCTTGCATCTCTGTATGGAATCCCAACTTGTTTCATGATGGATGATTTTCTTGATGTGGGTCTGTATGTGAATTGCAAGTATTTATTTTAGAATTTTTGGCATCTGTGTTCATTAAGTAGGATGATAGGTCGTAGTAGTTGCTTTATTGGTATGTATCTTTGCCCTGGTTTTGGTGATAAGAGTTGATGCTGGCGTCCATGAGAATTTGGGGAGATTTCCCTCTGTTGCGTATCACGTTCCGTAAACAATTTGTTGAGTAACCAATTTGTAATCGTTTTCTTGCAAATTGATTATGTGTCCGAGCTGGGAGAGCGATAGCGCCTAGCTCGTTGGTGTAAGAGCATACAACTCTCCGCGCTCGCCTTTGCGCAGATGGACCTGGGTTTTCATCCCAAGAGCATCCTTGCCAAACATAGTTGGCCAGGGGCCAAAAGAAGCTTAAAGAAACCAATACTTGTAAGCTCTCTCAACTCGAGTAGAACATCCAGTTTCGTCAGCGGAATCTGAGATGCTCTTGACTGAACCTCCACGGGGCGAACTATGGCATGACATGACTCGTGCCAGCAAACTTACATGCAGACGCAGATACCATCGGCATCACACAATACAAGAAAATTAAAAAGTACAAACCAATTTTCTTTACAGTAGATGGTTTTAGTAGAATTCGTGCTGACGAAACGACATTGGGCCTGGGCGTTTTTTAGTTGGGACGTTTCATTCCAAGCTGAGTTGATCTACTTCATTGCGTTGACGGCTTTGGTCGATTATCCCAGCCGATTTTCAGATAATTCAAGGCAATCCATATTTTTCTTGCAGTAGGTTTTTTCAAAGTATAGTTGCAGGTATGCAGAGGTGTTTTGAAGTATTTCGCCGTATGATTGTCTCGGATCTGATTGAAGATCTGTGTGTGATATTCCCGCCTTCTCAATCAAGATTATTTGATTTGGAGTTGATATCAGCTCGTATTCTTCTTTGGTTTTAAACTGGGCTTAGAGTTACTGGTCTAATTCGTTTATTAGTCGCAAGGAACCACAATTTATCAGGACATTCAATCTGACTTTTTTTTTACAGTTTGTTTTCTTTGTTCTGACTTTACATGACAATTTCTGCTAATGATAGTTTATGTTCAAATTCTCTCTAGTATCTAGATTCTAAGTGTTTACAGGACTTCATCTGGTCGTGGGTCTCTCAAAGTGAGTATTTAGCGTGTGATGCAATGTTAGCAATGTTTCTACTTAGTATGCTTCACTTTCTGTTATTCTAAGATGAATACAGGCAACCCGAGAGGCATAAAAAAACTTCACCGTGCTTAGGAGCATGCTTTGAGGAATAATGACCAAGTGATTGGTTCTTGTTCTGTGTTATATGAATATATATTTCGACTATAGTCAGATACCAGAGAAATGCTTAATTAGTCCTTGCTAAAATAATTTTTTATTATCAAATTATTTATTTTATTATAGTATTGTTAAAATCGAATGTAACTGATCTGCTACCTGTGTAGAGATCTCTGTGGCCACCGCTCTAAGTGTCGGTGCAGGAGTGATTCCGGATCAAGGGCAGTAAATGAGGCTGTCATAGATTTCCCTGAAAGTTGGTGTATTTTCCTGGCGCAATTGGAGTTACAACGCACGGTCTACTTTAGCCGCTCGATTGGTGTGTATAGAAGGATCAACACCAGAGTCCTCATGCAAGTAGAAGCGGTCGAGCACTCTTTTATTCCTTTCTTATATTTAATAAAATAGTAAATGATAGGTGTGCTTGAATGGCTTTGTGCATTTAAATACATTTATTTCAGTTCAGTCCAGTGGTAGCTCTTAATAACCCTTTTTATCCCTTTCTGACCGCGCCACCCGCCCCATCCAGATATGGCAATGTCACTGCATGGTGAGATTCAGGATTATATGATAAACTGTCACTGTGGCTTTCTCTCTCTTTTGTTTTAGTTTGTTTTTTACTCGATTGATTAGCTTAATGAAGGAATATTTAGTAACTCTGATGAGTACAGCAATCCTTCCGAGTGCAAAAGCTAATCTAGTCAGGGATGGTTTGCCACAAACGAACTACAGACCCACCATATCGCCAGTTTTCGTGGGAGAGGGTCGCAGAGGTTGATGTCTTTGTTCAGTCAGATTGATCACTGAACTGTGCTGGCTCTCAGAACTAATGAGCTCGTATGTTTCACATACGCGAATCGAGCCAAGCTCCTTAACATTTCCCATGTCTCCCTCGGTCTATCGCAGGTAATATGTTCACATAGGCTTAAGAGAACAGGGGCACAAGTGGATGAGAGAGGTAAAACAGCCACTCTCTCTGGAGCTGTTCTTGGACTCTGGTCAATTCTGGCTGTTTCCTTCAGGGCTGACAGTTTGTCCAGGAATAACCTTTCGATCCTACTAATGAAGAAACAACAATTAGAAGATAGGTAATAGTATTAAGCGCAACGTCTCGGACCTCTTACCCTAATGCCATCCCTCCAGCCTCTTATTTCCTTCTTTTATCTCTTCCTGACCCATTCATTATTCAGAGAAGTGTTGTTTATTCTCCATGTATTCTTGAGAATATTAGGGCTTATCCTGGTGTGATAATGAGCTTTATTGCATTGTGGTCTATAGAACGCATCGATGAAATAATTTCAATAGTTTTGTATTTGTGGTAGGTTTCATCTGTGTCCCAGTATGTGGTCGATTTTGAGGAATGTTCCGAGGGGTGCTGAGAGATAAGAAAGTATATCTCTTTATTAGGGTGGAATATTCAGTAGATGTGCTATGAGGTCACATTGTTTTGTCTAGCATTTTAACTATGATATGACATAGAGAGTTTCTCTTTCGTCTGAATTGTCTGTTGGTGTGTTCTTTGGACTGTCTCTGTATTTGTATTTGGATGATTGTCTTCTTATACTAGTTGGGAGAATATTTAATCTAGTATTCTTTGAAATTGATCATACCCTTCCTTGGGACATCTTCATCCTTCCTTCTATTCCTAGTGATGCATGGTTTGATCTTTTCGTAAAGTGTACCAACAGTGCCTGGTAGGTGTTCCAGCTTCTGTGTATTTTATTTTCATAATCTTTATTGAGAGTTTTTAGTATGTATATTCTGTTGATCTTCGCGATGATTCTTGATTCTTGTTTGCTCCAGTCCTTCTACCTTGAAGCTTTTCACATTTCCTTTCCTTTGCAGTAGATGAGTAGTTTGATTTCCCTTATCTCAATTTCGTCTTGTTGATTTCTTAGTATCTATTCCTTGTTGAGTTTCATCCTTCTGTAGCTCTTGTTCTCCTGGTGTGTTTTACTTTTCTTTTTCAACCANCTTCTAAATTTTTTATTATATTTATTTTTTTATTTGTATGAATGTACTGTCTCTATGTAGGTCTGTGACCGTATGTCGTGCAAGTGCCGCGGAGGTCAGAAGAGGGTGTCAGATTCCCCTGGAACTGGTGTTCTCCTGGAATTGGAGTTACAGACGGTTCTTAGCCGCCATGTGGGTGCTGGAGATCAAACCCAGGTCCTCTGCAAGAGCGGTCGGCACTCTTTTTTTTTTTTTTAAATTAATTTTTATTTGATGCTTTGTGCATTTCATACATTTTTTCCAATTCAGTTCAGGCTTATTTCCCTTTCCCTCCCCCCCCCACCCCCCCCATCCCAGATCATGCATTCTGCCATAACTGTCTGTATCTTTCTCTCAGTTTTGTTTTTTTTTCATTTAGCTATAAGTGATAATCCATGAGTACAAGCATCCTTCATGACAAACCTATCTGCAGGCTGTTTGTGCCCAAACACCTACAGCCCCACCATCCAGTGGGGGGTGACAGGTTTGTTGTTTCAATCAAGTTGATCAAATGAGTGTCCAGACTACATTGCTGTGTTTCACCATTCACCCCAATCGCAGCCCTTACATTCTACCATGCCCCCTCTTCCGCAGGTTGTTCCCTAGGCTTAGAAAAGGGGCACAGGTGGATGAGAGGTAAAACAGTCCACTCTCTCTGGAGCTGTTGACTTGGACTCTGGTCAATTCTGGCTGTTTCCTTTCATGGGCTGACAGTTTGTCAGGAATAACCTTTCGATCCTACTAATGAAGAAACAAGCAATTAGATTATATAGGTATTTAAGCAGCAACGTCGGCACTCTTAACCACTATGCCATCCCTCCAGCCTCTTATTTCCTTCTTTATCTCTTCCTTGACCCATTCATTATTCAAGAGAGTGTTGTTTATTCTCCATGTATTCTTGTAGATATTAGGGCTTATCCTGGTGTTGATAATGAGCTTTATTGCATTGTGGTCTGATAGAACGCATGAAATAATTTCAATAGTTTTGTATTTGTGTAGGTTTCATCTGTGTCCCAGTATGTGGTCGATTTTGAGGAATGTTTCCGAGGGGTGCTGTAGGAAAGTGTTCATTCCTGGTATTAGGTGGAATATCAGTAGATGTCTATGAGGTCCATTTGTTTTGGGCGTCTAGCATTTTAACTATGATATGACATAGAGAGTTTCTCTTCTGATTCTTTCTGTTGGAAGTTCCGTGAGCTTCTTGTATTTGTATTGGTATTGGATTGTCTTTTTATAGTTTGGAGAAATTTTCATCTATTATTCTGTTGAAGATCGATCAATAACCATTCTCTTGGGATTTTTCCCTTCCCCTATTCCTAGATGCAGAGGTTTGATCGTTTTCAAAGTGTACCACAGTCCTGGTTGTTCCACTTTTGTGTATTTTTAAATTTTTCATAATCTTTACTTGAGGTTTTTAGTTGTTCTGTGTTATCTTCCAGGTCTGATATTCTTTGTTCTGCTTCCTCCATTCTACTTTGGAAGCTTTTTCCATTCCTTTCCTCTTGAGTAGATGAGTGTTTGATTTCCCTTTTCATTTCGTCTTGTGATTTCTTTAGTATTTCCACTTCCTTTTGGAGCTTCTCAATCTCTTCCTATAGCTCTTTGTTTCGCTGGTTGTTTTCCTTTTCTTTTTCAACCATGGGATATTTTCAGTCTTTCCACTTCCTTCTGGAGTTTGTCATTCTCTCTCTCTTTCTCTAGGTTCTTCTTGAGTTTTTCATTCTCTCTCCTGAGTTCTCTGACTTGTTCTTTATAGTCTTTGATTTATTTGACTATGCCCACAATTGTTCTAAGATCTGTGTCCTGGGCCATCCCCAGGGGGATCCCACTGTAAGAATCTCCCACAGGGTTGGTAGAGCTTGTTGTGGAATTATCCCGCACCTTTCCCATGTTGTCCCTTCATGTCCCTGGCATGTGGGTTTCTCTTTGCCTGTATTCCAGTGCAAATCCCAAGTGTCTCTTCACTGTGTTGAAGGCTTGCTTTGCTTGCATCCTCAGATGCCTTTGTTGTTTGTTTGTTTGATTGATTTGTTTTTATCCATGTTTGTGGAGTGTTGACTTGTCTAAGTTTTAGGCTTTCTATTGGAAGTCTAACTCACTCTACCCTTTCTGTTCTGAAGGTTCTCCAAAGAATCCTTGGACACTCCTTGGGCAATTCCAGTTGGCAGGAGAGGGGGGAGTTATGCCTATTCAGCCCATGCCCCTGTACTCTGCTTCAGGTGGTCCTGGGAAATCACCAGTCTAAGCTTTGTGGACTACAGTTGTTCTTTTTTTAATATAATGTTTTTATTGATGTTTTGTGTATTTCAGACATCATCTTTTTTCAGTTCAATTTAGACATAATCCCCTTTCTCTTTCCCCCATCCCACCCCAGATCATGAATTCTCCATAACTTCCCTGCATCTTTCTCTCAGTATTTCTTTTTTATGTTTAGAAATTTACATTTTCCTCCTTTAAAATTTATATTACTTTAAAATATGAATACATACTTTACACCCTTATACAGTAATTACAGAGTCTGAAAGTAAGTGGTGGGTCGATTCTGGTGCCAATTAAGAGATTTACACTATAACAACATAGTTGCTTTCAGATAAACAGAAATATAACAATAATATTGTTCAGCTTGCCTGTCAACTGGGGGCTTGGTGTTAGCATCCACAAATGAGGGAAACACGGTTTGTTTTTCTGAGACTGTGTTACTTCACTTAGTGTAACGGCATTGAGTTCCACCCATTTACCTGCAAAGTTCATGATGTCATTTTTCTTTACTGCTAATTAATTGTTCTTTTGATAAGAGTGAAGTGACCCTCTTCATCTCTTCTGATTAGTTTTAGTTTCAAGTGAATTCTTTTCACATATTAGAATTACAGTCCTCATTTGCTTGGATTTTTTTTTCATTCTTTATCTTTAAGACAGTTTCTTGCAGACAACAAAAAGATGGATTTTGTTTCTTTATTCAATTAACCTATATCTTTTCACTGGGGATTTCAGGCCAATTATATTTAAAATTACTATTGAAAGTTGTGTATTTGTTGCAATTATTTTAATTTCTGTTTGCATTCTTGATCTAATTTTTTTCCACAATTATAACTTCACTCAGATTTACTATGTTGCCTCTGGATATGGTCATTACTTTCTTCAGTCCTTTGTGTGTTTTTGAGTGTTTTCTGAAGGGCTCATTAGGTAGACATGACTTTTATCAACCTTTCATGTCATGGAAGATTTTTGTTTCCCGTACAACTATAATATATAATTTGTTGTTCTACTTTGCTTCTCTATTGCTGCAGCAAAACACTGTCCAAAAACAACTTTGGGAGGAAAGGGTTTATTTGACTCACATCTCCCAGGTATCAATTCATCACGGAGGGAGCCCACCTTAGGAACTCAGGGAATGAACCTGGAGGCAGGAGCTAAAGCCTAGGCCATGGAGGATTGTTGTTTACTGGCTTGTTCCCATGGACCATACCCAACCTGCTTTCTTATATACACAACAATCTGCCCAAGGGTGACAGCACCCATAGTGGGCTGGGTCCTCCCACATTGATAAAAAAACAAGACATTACTCCACAGACATAGCCACAGACCTGTCCAATGGAGGAAATTTCCCCAATTGAGGCTTGCTCAACCCAGGTGTGTCAAGTCGACACTAAAGCTATCCAGCACACTGTGTCAAGTATTCTGTGTTGGTATCTATAGTCATTTCGAACTGGGAACACTTTGGTCCAGGATCTTCTGGCTTTCACATTTTTCATCAAAAAGTCAGCTGTGAGTGAACAGACCTTAGATTTCCCAGGACCACCTGAAGCACAGGTAGGGGCCAGGTGCTTCAGCAAGGCAGATTGTTGGATAATTGAATAATTGTCTTATGTGGCTGTGGGGTGGAGTCACCCTGCTAGGTGGTATAAAATGTGGGCCTGTTGCCACTGTGAGACTTGATTGCACAGAAATTAGATTGGGGGATTTTCCAGGACCACCAGAAGCATAGCCCCCCATCCCCCACCCCCCCCTACCCGCTACTGACTGGAAGGAGAGAGAATAATTACCTCAAGAAGGACCTAGAGGGAGAAAGAGCAAGGAGCTACAGGAAGAGATTGAGAAGCTCCAAAAAGAAGTGGAAATACTAAAAAAATCACAGGATGAAATGAAAAAGGAAATCGAACACTCATCCAATCAAGAGGAAAGGAGTGGAAAATGCCTCAGAAGTAGAATGGAGGAAGCAGAAAAAAAGAATATAAGAACTGGAAGTTAACACAGAACAACTAAAAAGCTCAAGAAAAGATTATGAAAAATTTAAAAATACACAAAAGAAATGAGGAACACTATGAAAAGATCAAACCTCCACATCATAGGAATAGAGGAAGCAAAAAAATCCCAAGAGAACAGTATTGATCAGTTATCCAACAGAATAATAGATGAAAATTTCCCCCAACTAAAAATAAAACAAACCCATACAAGAAGCACATAGAACTCCAAACAGACAAGATCAGAAAAGAAACTCCCTAAGTCACTTCATAGTTAAAATGCTAGATGCTCAAAACAAAGACAAAATTCTGCAAGCCACAAGAGCAAAACTACCAGTTACATATAAGCAGAAACCCATCAGAATTACAACTGACTGCTCAGTGCAAACTATGAAAGCAAGAAGAATGTGGAGCAGAGCACTCCCAGTGTTAAAGGACTAGATGTTCCTAGTGTTAGAGGTTAGATGCCAACCCAGGTTACTATACCCAGCAAAAATGTCGATTATAGTTGAAAGAGAGAGAAAAGAACTTCCATGACATAAACAAGATGATAGAATATATGTCTGAAAAGTCAAACCCTTCAAAGAATACTTGAAGCAATTCAAAAGACAGAAGAAATGAGCAACTATTCCCAGGCACCTAGAAAGAGAAATTAATAAAAGCATAACTGCAGAAGTAGAAATCTAGACCAAAAATGCAAATGGTTAATAAGGTGAAAGGAAGGAACACACATCTTTCAATTATAACCTTAAATATTAGTGGACTAAACTCCCCAATCAAAAGACATAGACAGAGAGAATGGATTAGGAAACAGAACCCATCTATATGCTGTCTACAAGAAACTAATCTCAATCTCAAGGATAAGCACCAACTTAAGGGAAAGAACAGAAAAAAATATTCCAAGCATATGGTTCCAAAAAACAAGCAGGAGTTGCTATTTTAATATCAGACAAAATAGACTTCAAAGTGAAAGAAATCAGAAGAGACAAAGAGGGCCTTTACATCTTTATCAAAGGAAAAATTAACCCTGAAGATTTCATAATCATGAGTCTACATACACCAAACTTTGGTGCACCAAACTTTATAAAGACAATTCTCCAGATGTCAAGGCACAGATTTACCCCAGCACACTCATATTAGGGGACTTCAATACCCCACTGAGCCCTTTGGACAGGTCAGCTGGACAAAGAAAAAAACAGAGAGACTTCTGAACTGAATGATATAATACACCAAATGGACCTCACAAACATCTACCTAATATTCCATCCAAATACCAGAGAATACAGTTTCTACTCAGTGCCTCACAGAACATTCTCCAAAATAGACCACATACTGGGACACAGAAAAAAAATCTCAACAAATACAAAAAGAGCAAATAATTTCATGCATTCTTTCAAACCACAGTGCAATAAAGCTCAATATTAATACCAGGATAAGCTCTACAATCTAGAAGAACACATGGAGACTGAAAAAAACACTCCTGAATAATGAATGGGTCAAGGAAGAAATAAAGAAATAAAAGCATTCCTGGAACTAAAGGACAATGACAATACAACACACACACACACACACACACACACACACACACACACACACACAGAAACCTATGGAATACTTTAAAAGCAGTCCTAAGATGGAAGTTTATAGCCCTGTGTGCCTACATGAAAAAATAAATAAATAAATAAATAAATAAATAATAAATAAATAAAAACAAAGAGCACAAATAAAGGATCTAACACTGCAGCTGAAAACACTTGAGAGACAGCAACAAATGAACCCTAAACCAAATGGACAGGAAGAAATAACAAAAATCAGAACAGAAATCAATGAAATATAAACAAAGAAAATAAAAAAATCAATGAATCCAAAAGTTGGTTCTTTGAGAAAATAAACAAGATAGACAGACCTCTAGCCCAGTTAACCAAAAGAAAGGAGGAGCAACTCCAAATCAATAGAATTCATGATGAAAAGAGAAATATCAAAACAGATAACAAAAAGATCCAGAAAATCATAAGGGAATAACTCAAAAACATCCTTGAGTGGATGGAACTTGTAAATGAAAAGCCAAAAGGAGCCAGGGGCTCCCCCCCCAAACCTGAGTGACCCTTGAGGATCAGATCCTCAACTGATCTTGAAAACAAAAACCTTGGTTAATTTGGGCTAACTTGTGTGGGCTTAAACATCCAAAAGGAAAGTTAACCAGAAATAAATAAATAATAAATAAATAAATAAATAAATAAATAAATAAATAAATACTAAGGCCTGAGAAATTGTACTTCAGGTATAAAACTTGCGTGGTGGCGCACGCCTTTAATCCTAGCACTTGGGAGGCAGAGGCAGGCGGATCTTTGTGAGTTCAAGGCCAGCCTGGTCTACAGAGCGAATTCCAGGACAGCTGGGGCTACAGGGAAAAAAAAAAAAAAAACGACCCAAAAAAAAAAAAAAAAAAATAAAAACAGCCTAAAGAACAAAGACTACACCTAGCCACTAAGGTCAAAAAAAAAATGACAAAATTAAGAAAAAAAAAAAGAGCACAGTTGTTTTGCCTGTCTTACGCAAGCCAGCTACCCTGTGGCGGGCCACTGCCTTTGCCATCCTTCAAAAGACAGAGACACAGCTTTTCAACCTTCCATATGGACTGAAGATTCATTGTCTCTCCAAGAATCCTCCAAACCTTCAGTGCCAGATGTGGACTGAGCTCCTACTGGTGTTTCAGCCACTTCAGAGTTTAGACTGCCATTGTTGGACTACCCAGGCTGTATCATGGAGACCAGTACAGGAAGATCAAGATAGGATGTGGTGCTTTCTGGATCTCATTTGGTTTTCCCTTCTCATGAAAAGTGTGGAGCACAAGGGCAAAACTGATCTTGGTTTGTGCTTGTCAAGGTGGAGCCTTCAAACATGACATCTTTCAGCCTAATAAAGAAAATATTACAAGCTGAAGATGCTAAAACCTATGATATATGTCGCATGCATATATGCATATTTTGTAGTGATACAAATTGGAAGGAACAAGAACAACAACAAAAAGACTGGGTCAAAGAACTGACTGAAAAGTGAACTTCTGCTCGAAATAGTAAATTTATGCATTGAAAATTTTAAAAGAGACTGAGAAAAAGATGAAAAAACCATGTTTGCCAGAATGCATGAGCTCTATTGGGGAGGCAAGGAAAGCACTACGAGTCTAGATTTGATTGGAAATTTTATATGAAATGCACAAATGTTCGGAGGCTGGAGAGATAGCCTAGTGGTTAAGAGCACTAACTGCTCTTGAAGAGGACCCGGGTTCGATCCCCAGCACCCACAGGGCGGCTGAGAACCATCTGTAACTCCAATTCCAGGAGAACTCCAGTTCCAGGGGAATCCGACACCCTAAGAAAAAAAAAAAAAAGAAATGCACAAATGTTCAATAAAAATTGGCTTTGGTGAATAAAAAAAAGAAAAAAAAAGTCAGCTGATGGATTTTCCTATATATATGTGACTTGTTTTGTTTTGTTTTGTCTTAACCATTTCAGTATCGTCATTCTGTTTTGAACGTTGAGTGTTTTTGCTATATTATGCCATGAGGAGTTTCCTTTCTTGCCTGTGTAACTGGAGTTCTGTGTGCTTCTTGTGTTTTTACGGATATGTCTTTTTGAAATTTTAGATAATTTTTTCTATAATCCTGTTGAAGATCTGGTCAATAACATTTATCTGAGATACTTTTTCTCCCTCTATATCTATGATGTATAAATATGGTCTTTTCATGGTGTCCCACATTTCCTCCATACTTCGTTCTTGTGGGGTTTATTTTTAATTTTTCATATTCTTTACTTGAGTGGTGCAATTCTTCACCTTTATCATCCAATCTTGACATTCTGTTTCCCATTTCATTCATTCTATTTGTGAGGCTTACTACTGTCATTTCAAATAGATTTATTGAGTTTTTCACTTCCTTCTACATTTCAACCTGAGTTCTGCAATAGTTCCATCTCTTTTGTGAAATTAGTCAGAAGTTTATCCCTATCACCTTTTAATTCTGTGTTTGTGTGTTCTTTAAATTCATCAATTTATTTGATCGTGTTTGTAATTGTTGTTTTAGATTCTGTGTCCTAGGTTATTTCTTATTGTAGAACTCTTCTATAGGTGTGGTATTTGGGGAAAAGCATTATTATGGGTTTTCATATTATTGATTTTTATTGTGATTTTGGCATATGGATTTCTTTTGTTGCTTGTGATTATGCTATGAAACTCAAGCCTTCCTTCATTGAGTTGAAGTCTGATTCTATTTGTATTATTGATGTACCTTGGTTTGCTTTGTGTTTGTGTATGAAAAGCTCTTTGGTCTAGGCTTCAGGTTCTATTTCGATTTTATATTGAAGTGACTAGATAGCTCTAATCAGGCTACTCAGGAGCTTTTTAGGAAGGATAACTGTCTCTGGAGAGTTAGGAGCAATTCAGCAGCCTCCTATGGATATTACCAAGGTCCAAGGAGAGGAGATGGGAGATGGAAATATTGGTCCATAATAGTCAGCAGGAAAGTCTAATTGCTGGAGCAGTGGGAGAGACTGCAGATGATCCCAGAACAAGGGGAAGCTCACCACACAGATGCCCCAAGTCAGGCATTGTCAGGCAGTCTCCAAAGATCTGGGCCCTTAATAGACAGCAGGGAAGCCTAGACCTGAGATAGTGGGAGGAACTTTCCTGAAGATTAGTAACTTCAGCCTCTATATTTTATTGCTTTCTATTTTTTAAATTTTTATTGATGCTTTGTGCAATTCATACATTATTTTCCAATTCAGTTCAGGCACATTTCCCTTTCCCTTCCCCCCCACCCCCACCCCATCCCAGATCATGCATTCTGCCATAACTGTCCTGCATCTTTCTCTCGTTTTTTTTCATTTTTTAGCTATAAGTGATAATCCATGAGTACAAACATCCTTCGTACAAAACCAATCTGCAGGCTGTTGTGCCCAAACCCCCACAGCCCCATCATCCAGTGGGGGGTGATGGGTTGTTTGTTCAATCNGTATCACCTTGTAGCATTCTCTTTAAGATGATTTAACGTAAAAATTAAGTTTGCTTCCCAAGTTAATCATATATAGTCACCCAAAACAACATGGGCGAATTTGATGAAATCTGTGCCTTGATTCTACCCTATAGTTATGTATAATACAACTGTCATCTGGAGACTCATGGGTTAAAAAAAAGGGGGGGATACAGAAAGACATGAAACCTTTTCGTCAAAAACCTTGCAATTCAAATTTTATTGCTTTCTTAAGTCTTTTACTTATTCATTTTGTTTTATCTCTATGAGTGTTTTGCTTGCATGAATATAAGTGTACCCATGCCATACAGTGCCCTCGAAGTACAGAATAAAACATCAGATCACTTGGACCTGGAGTTACAGACAGTTGTTAGCCTTAAGTGGATACCAGAAATTAAACCTAAAGCCTCTCCCAAAGTGTCAAGTGCTCTTAACCAAGACATCTCTCCAAACCCTGTATTGCATTGTTTTATCACTTGAAGCACTCCTTGCCATGGTTATTCGCAGTTTTTATCAATGCTTTATTAGATTTTCTTTTAACTAGCTATAAGATATTTAGAACTACTTGTTGTTTAAACAGCCATGCCTCAGGTGTTCTTTTCTGTTTCAAAAATCCAAGCTTAAATATATGAAATATGAATATCCAAGTAGTCCATTTTATCACATTTGTAGTCTGTTGCTTTCTTCCTCAATCATGCCCATGTTCTTCTAACCTTAGTATATACCTCAATTCTCACTACTGTTTTCATTTTGACATATGATTTAATATTTAAAAATGTCACTGCATTAAATAGCTTCACATATACACATGCATATATATTCTTCGTATACTGTTAAGTCAGTTATTCCACTAATAGTTTAATTTTTAAAAAACTTCACTCTTGTAATTTATTATGATTTTTAAATCATTTGTGCCAACTTCCTCATAAGGAAATTTTTTTCATTATATATTAAAGTCAGTAAAAAAACATAAAAATTATAAAATAATTATACATATCTTGAGCCTGTCAGGGTACATGCCTTCAATCTCAGCACTTGGGTGGCAGACGTGGTGTGATTTCTGTGAAATAAAGGCCAGCCTGCTCTGTATAATGAGTTCCAGGCCTGCTGGGGCTACATAGAGACCCTGTCTCAACAAAAAATAATTTATATCTTAACGTAAATATACAAAGTTTTAAACGTAATTTAAACCTGTCTTTCACAATGGAGATTCAGAATGACTTTTGTTAATAGTATACCAGTCAAGCCAGTTAATATTTGTAGAAATATTTTCAGAGGGGCTGGAGAGATGGCCTGGCGGTTAGGAGTGCCAACCGCTCTTGCAGAGGACCCGGGTTCGGTCCCTAGCACCCACATGGTGGCCGAGAGCCATCTGAGACTCCAATTCCAGGAGAACTCCAGTTCCGGGGGAGTCCGGGACCCTCTTCTGACCTCCGCGGCATTGCACGACATGGGTGCACAGACCTGCATGCAGACGGTACATTGGTACAAATACAGAAATAAATAAAATT
>VZQC01001327.1:822677-872652 GCA_009823505.1 Rhizomys pruinosus | reverse complement strand
TTCTCTATAATTTCTCTGTTGTACAGTATCACCTTGTAGCATTCTCTTTAAGATGATTTAACGTAAAAATTAAGTTTGCTTCCCAAGTTAATCATATATAGTCACCCAAAACAACATGGGCGAATTTGATGAAATCTGTGCCTTGATTCTACCCTATAGTTATGTATAATACAACTGTCATCTGGAGACTCATGGGTTAAAAAAAAGGGGGGGATACAGAAAGACATGAAACCTTTTCGTCAAAAACCTTGCAATTCAAATTTTATTGCTTTCTTAAGTCTTTTACTTATTCATTTTGTTTTATCTCTATGAGTGTTTTGCTTGCATGAATATAAGTGTACCCATGCCATACAGTGCCCTCGAAGTACAGAATAAAACATCAGATCACTTGGACCTGGAGTTACAGACAGTTGTTAGCCTTAAGTGGATACCAGAAATTAAACCTAAAGCCTCTCCCAAAGTGTCAAGTGCTCTTAACCAAGACATCTCTCCAAACCCTGTATTGCATTGTTTTATCACTTGAAGCACTCCTTGCCATGGTTATTCGCAGTTTTTATCAATGCTTTATTAGATTTTCTTTTAACTAGCTATAAGATATTTAGAACTACTTGTTGTTTAAACAGCCATGCCTCAGGTGTTCTTTTCTGTTTCAAAAATCCAAGCTTAAATATATGAAATATGAATATCCAAGTAGTCCATTTTATCACATTTGTAGTCTGTTGCTTCCTTCCTCAATCATGCCCATGTTCTTCTGACCTTAGTATATACCTCAATTCTCACTACTGTTTTCATTTTGACATATGATTTAATATTTTAAAATGTCACTGCATTAAATAGCTTCACATATACACATGCATATATATTCTTCGTATACTGTTAAGTCAGTTATTCCACTAATAGTTTAATTTTTAAAAAACTTCACTCTTGTAATTTATTATGATTTTTAAATCATTTGTGCCAACTTCCTCATAAGGAAATTTTTTTCATTATATATTAAAGTCAGTAAAAAAACATAAAAATTATAAAATAATTATACATATCTTGAGCCTGTCAGGGTACATGCCTTCAATCTCAGCACTTGGGTGGCAGACGTGGTGTGATTTCTGTGAAATAAAGGCCAGCCTGCTCTGTATAATGAGTTCCAGGCCTGCTGGGGCTACATAGAGACCCTGTCTCAACAAAAAATAATTTATATCTTAACGTAAATATACAAAGTTTTAAACGTAATTTAAACCTGTCTTTCACAATGGAGATTCAGAATGACTTTTGTTAATAGTATACCAGTCAAGCCAGTTAATATTTGTAGAAATATTTTCAGAGGGGCTGGAGAGATGGCCTGGCGGTTAGGAGTGCCAACCGCTCTTGCAGAGGACCCGGGTTCGGTCCCTAGCACCCACATGGTGGCCGAGAGCCATCTGAGACTCCAATTCCAGGAGAACTCCAGTTCCGGGGGAGTCCGGGACCCTCTTCTGACCTCTGCAGCATTGCACGACATGGGTGCACAGACCTGCATGCAGACGGTACATTGGTACAAATACAGAAATAAATAAAATTTAAAAAAAAAAAAAGAAATATTTTCAGAGACACAAAATCACCAATTTTATCACTTTAATCACTCCTCATATTTTAACATTCAACTGTATGTTGAAACTTATCCTATTCCTATGTAACAGGCAACTCTGAGCTACTAATTCTACTGCAAATAATATGGTACTATGTGTCTACTCTGAAAGGTTATTAAGGATAGAAAATATTTCTCTTGTCAGATCACCCTACATATAGTTGAGTGTAACATGTTATTTGGCAAATGCATTCTAAATTCTTAGTAGTTCAAAGAGTGAAGTAAATGCTCACTTAATTCTCATCTTAAATACAAGTTGATTAAAGTAATGGCTGCATCATTAGAAGGATCTCTGGCTTCCAGGCTGAGTAGTTTGGCATGGACACCATCACTGGCATGTCTGAAAGTTGGCAATTTTTAAATGAGAAAGAAGTTTGATTACTGTGATAGAGTTGGAAAAAATCATCCAAAAAGAGCTCACTTCAAATGATGAGTCCTGGCAATCAAAGGCTGACTTGCAGTTAAGTTCTGGCACAAAAACCTGTGAATCATGATCTCAAAGCAAAGGGCACAACCCAGCCTCCTTTAACCAGCTTTAGAGGAGCTAAAATAGTGTCTGCCCATACTTACTGGGAATATTTCATTACCATGAAGAGCTTCATTTTCCCAGGGGATAGGAGTGTAAGCTTTAAGGTAGAACTGGGAGTTGGCTTCATTCCTTTGGGAGCTGTCAGCCGCTTTAGGCGCAGTGGCCCACATTAACAGGAAATGTTTCCTTCATCTTTTAGGAACCTGGAGACAGATAAAATCAGATCCTTAACTTTAACAGAAATGAATTTCAGAATGAGCAACTATTAGGCAGTGTTGGAGGTATATCAAGAGATGTTTTCCTTTTGTTGATTTTTTTGTGAATTCCATGCCATATATTTTAATCTCATTTACGAACCCTCCCCTATCTCCACCCCCTTTACTAAAATGCCCAGTTTCATGTATTTATCCCATATATATAATACAAAATTATATATATATATATAATATAAAATTATATATATATATATTTATATATATATATGTATATATATATATATATATATATATATCCTATAGAATCAATTTGTATCCTCAAATATCCTTCACTGTAGATCCAACCACTGCTAACTAGTTAGCCTACCAGTAATCACACCCTTAAAAGAGGCTGAGTCTCCCCTCCCCAGCATCCATCAGTTTCCAATAGCTCCTCGGTGGTTGACATTTCTTATCTACTTCTCCATGTCTATGCTGTGATTTTATCTGGTTGGAACTTATGTGGTACTTGTACACTGCTGAGAGTTCATGTGTCTAACTTCCTTGCTGTCTGGAAAATTCCTTGTGGTCATCCACCACCACTGGCTCTTCTAGTGTTTCTGCACCCTCTTGTGCAATGATCAATGAGCCTTGTTTAGATGAATTAGAGTATCATGTTCTCCCCTTCACTTGTGGCCTGTCTACCCACATGTTCTTAAGCCTATATCACAGTCAGATATGAATGGGTTCCATCTTATGTGGCATACCTTAAATCCAGTTACAAGGTGTTTAGTTTCTGTCAAAATATTCATTCCACTATTTCACCAGAAGTTATATTTTGCCACAATAATTGTTGTTGAAGAATGCGGGATTCATAGCTGGGCTCATAAGCACAAGGTTTAAGAGAAGGAAAGGTGCCTGTGAAGAAAAGAAGACACATCCTGGAGTACAGGTGTGAGCTTCTCAAAGAAGACCTGCCATTTTTTTTTCTTTCACAGTGACTATGTATAGTACTTAGATGGAATTTGGTCCCATTACTTTCAAAAGATTGCTTAGGATCCTAAATGAGATAACGGGGTAGCTTCTGAAGTATACATGTCAAGCTGACAATTGATAAGGCAAAACTCTAAATCACAGGGGTGCGGGAAGTTATGGTGTCATAATTATAGACACTATCAACCAAGTTAATAGATTGTTTGAGATTCTCAGATAGACTTGAGGGAGGAGGCTTCCATGTCAGGTCCTGCTCCATTACTCCAAGTCCTATATCTGAAGTATGTTCTGTCTTAAAGAATAAGGTCCATATATCCAAGTTATGGGAGGTAATCAAGGGCTGGTGCAATATCCTGTGGCATTTTAGGGGTCTCTTTGACAACCCTGACCAACAACTGGGAGTTTTCTCTTGTCTGGTGCTGTGTTTCTTGTTACATAGCCTTCTCCTATCCATATGCACTCATGTTCAAATATAGTATGTGCATATTTCAGGTTTTTTGAGCAAATTCATTATTTTTATTTCTCACAACATTTATAAATATTCTTAATCATCTTAAACCCCCTCCTCTGTCCGTATCCTCCTATAGTCCCCTACCAGATTTCAGCATTCTGTCATTTATGTTAAGACCTATCAAGTCAAGTTCACATACCCAGATGTCCCTCAGTGCAAGTTCATCCACTGGGGTCTAGTCAGCCTAATTGTACATTTTTGAGAAACCACTACACTGATTTCCATAGTGGTTGCATGAGTTTATATTCCTGCCAGGGCTCATCTTTCTGCATATCCTCTACAGCATTTGATTTCATTGCTTTCATTTTTAACATTTATATTATTATTAAGCGATTTAAAAATAATTAAAATGTACTTTCATAACTACACCAGAACTTTTGCCAAATATTTGTTGGTCACATTAAAATTTGCTTTTGAAATTTATTGTTTATTATTGTGCATTTTGACAAGAGTGTCTTGTTTTAGATGGTAGACATATTGACTAAGGTGATATGAAATCTCAAAGTAGTTTTAACTTGCTTTTCTATGATACTTAAGGATGTTGAGCACTTTTTAACATATTAGTCATTTGTATTTATTTAGAGAACTTTCTGTTTGATATCTTAGCCCATTTTAAAAATTGAGTTGTTAAATATTTTAGTTGTTTTTATATTCCAGATATTAATCTTAAGTTAGCTATCTTGTGGGCAAAATTCTCCCATACTGCAGGTTGTCATTTCCTTTAATGAGCTGTTTCTTTTACTATACACAAGCATTTTAATTTCATAATGTTCAGTTTGTGACTGGTTGACCTTATCTCCAGAGCATCTGGAACCCTCCTGAGAAAGTCTTCACCTATGCTTGTTTCTTGAAGGGTTATAGCTTCAGCAGTTTTGATGTTTGAGGTCTTATATTGAGATCCTTGAACCGTATGTGGTTAATTTTTGTGTAAGTTGCTAGATAGGGGTCTAAGTGCATTCTTTTCTATAACATTGTTTGTTGAAAATGCTTTTTTTATTCCAATGTATATTTTGGGCATCTTTGGAGAATAAACAGGGAATGTGGCTGCATGGTCTTATACCTGTATCCTCTGTTCTAATTGATTTATCTATATTGTGTTGATGGCAAGAATTAGTCTTTTATTACTTTAACTCTGTAGTATAACTTGAAATCAAGTATGGTGATATGTCTAGCTTTATTCATTTTGCTAAGGAATTATTTGGCAATCTGGGCATTTTCTTGCTTCCAGTTGAAGTTTAATTTTTTCCTACTTCTTTTAAGAATGGCATTGTAATTTTTATTTGTGTTGCAAGGAATCCTGCTTTGCTAGGATGTTTTATTTTCAAAATATTAATTATTCCAATCTATGAATGCTGGAAGACTTTCCATTATCTACTGTCTTTATCTATTTCTTTAGTGTCTTAAATTTTATGATAGATATTTTTTACATTCTAGGTAATGTTTGTGTCAAGGTACTTTTTTGAGTCTATTGTGAATAACATTGTTTATTTGACTTCTTTCTCAGTATATGTTTATTGACTTATATGGAAGTTACTGATTTTCTATGTTAATTTTGAATTATGCCTCTTTGCTGAAAGTGTTTATCATCATTAAAATGTTTTAGTGGAGACTTTAGGGTATCTCATGTATAGAACATTATCATCTGAAAATAGGAGTCATTTGGTGTTTTATTTTTCCTATTTATATGCCTTTTATTTCCTTCACTTGTGTTATTTCTCCACCCATGATTTTAAGGACTATCTTGAATGGAAATCAAAAAGAAGCCTAAAAGAAATGTATCTTAAAAGACATCCATTAAATGGCAAGAAATGCATGCTACTAGTTTGAGTTATTTAAGAATGTATTTTATTCATTGAGTCATACATATTCTTTAACAACCTGATATTTGTTTTTCTCAGAAAGCAAAAACATTGACACCAGTGGGTTGGTTTCATTACCTAAATTTTATTGGTTTTATTTTTTCTTCTTTTTGGTATTAGGTTTTATGCTTTTAATAATGCTACTTAAATTTCTAAATTATACTATATTTTGCTTAAATTAGTTATTTCATTAACTTTTAATTACTTTTCTCATGAATATTTTTAAATACTGTGTACAAATTTTCATCTTTTTTTCTCTTGTAGTTTTTGCTTTTATTATAAATTTGAAAATGTGGTATAAGGGGCTGGAGAGATAGCCTAGTAGTTAAGAGCGCTGACTGCTCTTGCAGAGGACCCGGGTTCAATCTCCAGCACCCACATGGCGGCTGAGAACCGTCTGTAACTCCAATTCCAGGAGAGCTCCAGTTCCAGGGGAATCCGACACCCTCTTCTGACCTCCGTGGCATTGCACGACACGGGTGCACAGATCTACATGCAGACAGTACATTCATAGACAAAAATAAATAAGTAATAAATAAAATTAAAAAAAAAAGAAAATGTGGTATAAATTAGCAACAGAAGTGTCACTGGAGTCTCTATTTAATTTTGTATTTCCTATGTTTAGATCCAGCTACTAAAGTGTTTAAGGCTTAAAGTTTTAATCTGTTTTTAAATTAGTCTTATGCACAGATGTTCTCATTTCATAAGGTGATCATGTACTTGCTTGTTTTAATTTCCATATTGTGAGTTGGTGGGTGCATATTTAGATCTATTGATCAATGAGGAAAGTGGGACATAAAAATACACAGGAAGCTGTGGAAATCACAGTATAAAATTATCAAGTCTGGGAACTGTAAAGTGTACTGTATTTATATGTAATTCTTATTCTAAAAGTTGCCAGAAATGCTGAATTGGAAGCTTCATGCCTGCATGAAATTTCCTATATTTTAATGTGTATGATGGACTTAATTTTTCTTAAATATTAAAGCCTGCCAATTGCGATGAAAAAAAAAAAAAAAAAAAAGAAGAAGCAGATGGAGTAGATGCCCTGTCTTGTTCCTGATCTTGGTAGAAATTCTTTGATGTTTTCTCCATTTTTTATGAAAGGGCTGTGGGTTCATTTGACATAGACATCATTATCTTGAGATATATTACTATGAAGGAATGTGAGAATTTATCAGTGGCCTTTTCTAAATGTAGTGAGGTAGTCATTGGATTTTTATCCTTGAGTATGATGTGTTACATTTATTAATGTGTGTTGAACCATGTATATAGAGATAGATATATGAAGTTTACATATGTCTGTGTGCATGTGTTTTTGTGTATGTGTGTGTCAAGTCTATAAAACAGTAGGTTTCCAAACAGCTTTTATAAGCATCTTTAATATCAATAATTTTCTAATAGTTTGAATTGAAACAAGCTCCTACGTACAAACATGCAACACAAAACTACCATTTCTCTGGATTTTGATTTGTTTGGGGGTCTGTTTTGTTATAGATTGATGAGACTTTTACTGTTCTTTAAGCTCAGATACAACTTAAATATAAACACCCTGAATTTGGGGCCATTTTAATGATAGAGTGCTAGTTTATATTTGTTGTTGAATTTCTGCAAATTTCATACAATATATTTTATTATATTTAGACTCCCTTTCTATTTGTGCCCCAGTTATACCTCCCTGACATATTTCATGTACAATGAGATATACGTTAAGGCCTATCAAGCCAAATTTGTGTCCCCAAATGTCCTTCACTATGGGTCCATCCACTGGATCCTCCTTAGCCTACCTAGTCTCACACCCTTAAAGAAAACCATCTCCCTCTCCCAGTAGTTATCTGTTGTCAATAGTTCCTCAGCTAAGGTCGAGGCTTCTTACCAATTGTTTTCTGGCTCGAGCTTGCATGGATCATGCACATGCTGTTACTCCTGCTCTAAGTTCATAAAAGTAACTGACAGCTGTCTGGATAATGATTTCATTGTGGTTCTCAACTACTTCAAATTCTTATGATATGTGTGCCCCCTCTTACCACACTGGTCTCTGAGCTTTAATATAGGAGTCCTATTCAGGGATAAGCACTCTGCAGTCTCCTGTTATCTGCACATTGGCTAGTTGTGGCTTTCTGGATTAACAACCATTTGTTGCATGAAGAAGCTTTCTTGGTGATAGTAATAGTATTTTTCCACATCACCCCCCCCCCATTTCACTATATGACCTGAGCCTTACATGTATAATGTATTGCAGATGTGCCACGTAGGGATGTGCACTTCACAGACATGAAGTCTCTTGTGTTTGCTCAGTTATGGAACTTTTCAATGGCCTCCATCTGTTGCAAACATTTGCTTTTTTAAAATTTTTTAATTTATTTTTTATGTGTATGAATGTACTGTCTGCATGTAGGTCTGTGCACCCGTGTCGTGCAATGCCGCGGAGTTCAGAAGATGGTCTCGGATTCCCCTGGAACTGGAGTTCTCCTGGAATTGGAGTTACAGACGGTTCTCAGCCGCCATGTGGGTGCTGGGGATCGAACCCAGGTCCTCTGCAAGAGCGGTCGGCGCTCTTAACCGCTAGGCCATCCCTCCAGCCCTAATTTATTTTTTATGTGTATGAATGTACTGTCTGCATGTAGGTCTGTGCACCCGTGTTGTGCAATGCTGCGGAGGTCAGAAGAGGGTGTCAGATTCCCCTGGAACTGGAGCCAAAGACAGTTCCCAGCCACCATGTGGGTGCTGGGGATCGAACCCAGGTCCTCTGCAAGAGCAGTCGGCAGTCTTAACCGCTAGGCCATCTCTCCAGCCCCAAACATTTGCTTTTTTTATGAGTAGTGAGCTGCACAGTTGTCTTCAAATATAATAATATGTACTTAAAATACAGTAAGAAATTACAATGGTCTATGGGTGCAAAAAAAGTATTATTTTTCTCCAGGATCTATGCCCTCTACAGCCACTTTTATTAACTCTATTGCGCTATGTTTACAGTACCACACATAAATCCCCTACCATTAATAGCTAAATGCAATTAGAATCCTATTGATTACCTCCAAGATAAAAATGCCACTCCTCTACTAATAGAAATTATATGCTGGGATGGTCATTGTTGGGCTTCATAGACTTTACATCTGGATACAATCATTGGTTGGTTTCCCCCCCCCCCTTGGCAGTTTATATAGTATCTTCTGATGTTATGAGAGCTAGTCTACACTGAGCCTTCCAGAACAATACCAGGTCAATTGCTCTAAATTTCGTGTCCAAAGTAAATGCTGTCCTAAGCCATAGAGTCCTAAGAAATAGGGACTAGAGTTCTAAATAGGAGGCATTCAAGGGCTGTGGCAATAGCTTGTATTCTTTTGGGAGTCTCTTGGACTACTGTGATGGTTAATCCTGGGTGTCAACTTGACTGGACTAAGGAACAAATAAGAGAAAAAGGGTCTTCTGATTGGACCGCCTCAACCCGGATGGCCCACCCCAAATGTGGGCGTTACCTTCTGCTGGCAGGCAGTATTTAAGGCCACTGCAGAAGGAGCTGGTCTCTTTTGTTCTCCTGCGGCTTGCCTCTCTCATCTAGTGAGTTTGTCTTGTTGCTGAGATCAACCTTTCAGATCCCAGTGTGTACTGAGACCGGCAGATCTCCTGGAACCCATTTGGACCTTCAGCACTGGATTGGGACTACTAAGACATCCAGCCTTGCAGACTGAGCAGTTCCCTGGATTCTTGTCTTGGCCTTTCCAGTGTGGTACAGCTACTGTTGGAATCCTTGAACTCTGTCACATGAGCAAATCAATAAATTATATATATAGCTATATATATTCATCCTGTTGCTTCTGTTTCTTTAGAGAACCCTAATACAACTACCTTAACCATAAACTTAAAGGGAAGTTGCCACTCCCTGGCCTTAGGTTTTTATTGTCAGGCATTTAGCTAAACACACACGCACACACACACACACACACACACATATGTGTGTGTATGTTATATATGTTATATAACTGCATGTGTATTTTAGTTAACACTTAATCTAATACATACTACAAATTTCTCATAGCCTGTGATCTCTCTCTCTCTCTCTCCCTTCAGAATGTTCCCTATTCCCTCACACATTAAAGTACCTGCATTTTCCTTATTTCTACTTGTGATAACATCTGTCTGCTACTATTTCCTTCTCTCCTTTGCCCCCACAGTTCCTTTAAATTTTCCTGGATCCTGTGGTTACAGCAGGATATAAGAGCACATTTAAGGTTTCAGAGCTAAGATCTACAAATGAGAGAAAACATGTCACTTGTTTTTCTGAGTCTGTGTTACTTAACTTAATATAACAGTTTTCAGTTCCACCCATTTACCTGCAAAATTCCTGATGTCTTTTCTCTTGCTTGCTGAGTAGAACACCATTGTGTAAATGTAAAATGGGTTGGGGGACATTGAGTTTGTTCCTGTTTCCTAGTGATTGTGAAAAGAGCACCAAAAAACACAGCTGAACAATCATCATGATGTCACAATGCTGAGTTCTTTGGGTATATGCCAAGGAGTGGTATAGCCAGATAATATGGTGGATTTATTTGATATCATATTATACATACGCAGTTCCAAATATTACACCAGAAAACTTCTAGAAATGTTCAACACTTTTTAAATATTTTTTTAAATTTTATTTATTTTTTTGTATGCATATGAGTGTACTGTCTGCATGTAGGTTTGTGCACCCATGTCGTGCAATGCCGCGGAGGTCAGAAGAGGGTGTTGGATTCCCCTGGAACTGGAGTTCTCCTGGAATTGGAGTTACAGACAGTTCTCAGCTGCCATGTGGGTGCTGGGGATCGAAACTGGGTCCTCTGCAAGAGCAGTCGGTGTTCTTAACCGCTAGGCCATCTCTCCAGCCCCGAATTGTTCAACACTTTTGGCAAAGAGTCAGGCTACCAAATCTATTTGCAAAAGTCTCTATCCTTTCTATATACCAATAACAACAGTCATTTAAAAAGATCATGCAAGTACTTCATTCACAATAGCTGCAAAACTCTGTCTAGCAATAAATCTAGACAAAACATGAATGACTTCTACAGTGAAAACTTTAAATCTTAAAGAGTTTGAGAAAGACACAAGGAGATGAAAAGACCTTCTGTGCTCATGGATTGCTAGAATGTGTATTGTTAAAATAACCATCCTACCAAAAGCAAGTTATACATTCAGTTAAATCTCAACCAAAATTCAGTTGACAGTCTTCACAGAAATAGAAAAAAAAAAGACTAAAATTCTTATGGTATCACAAAAAAAAATCTGGATAACCAATGCAATGCTCAGTACAAAAAGCTTTGCTAGGGGGATTATCATACCAGATTTCAAACTACATTACTGTGATCTAATCATAAAAACAGCATGAAATTGGCACAAAACCAGATATGTTTCTGAGTGGATCATTAGAAGACCCAGACATGAAACTATGTAATTTCCACCAACAAATATATGACAAAGAGGTCAAGAACAGACACTGGAGGAAAGACGGCATCTTCTTTTTTTTTTTTTTTGGTATTTTTTTTGAGACAGGGTCTCCCTTTTGTCCCAGCTGGCCTGGAGCTCGCTCTGTAGACCAGGCTGGCCTTGAACTCACAGAGATCCGCCTGCCTCTGCCTCATGAATGCTGGGATATTGAAGGCATGTGTCACTAAGCCCAGCAGAAAGACAGCATTTTCTTTATTTTTTTTTTTGGTTTTATGTATCTTTTCATTGAATTTGTGTGCATTTCATTCAAAATATCTTAATCATTTTTATAACCTCTACCTCATCCATACTCTCCCATAACCCCCACATCAGATTTCATACATTCTGTCATATATGTTAAGGCCTACTGAGTCAAGTGTGTGTATCCAGATGTCACTCATTACAAGTTTATCCACTGGGGTCTAGTTAGCCTATCTAGAGTCTCTCCCTTAAAAAAGATCAACTTTCCCTCACCCAGCAGCAATCATCTGCCAATAGTTCTTCAGCCAAGGTTGTGATCTACCACCCATTACCACAGTTCTATGCTGAGTTTTTGCCTGATTGAGTTTCCATGGGTCCTGTGCATGCTGTCACCCTTGCTGTAGGTTCATATGAACAAGGTTCCCAGGACTCTGTAAGACTCTGTTTCCGGGGCTGGAGAGATAGCCTAGCGGTTAAGAGCACTGACTGCTCTTGCAGAGGACCTGGGTTTTCAACAAATGGTGCTGTCAAAACTGGATTTCCACATGTAGAAGAAGGAAATTAGACCATATCTATCACCCTGCAAAAAAGTTAACTCCAAATGGGTCACAGACCTCAATATGAAACCTGAAACACTAAAACTGCTAGAAGAAAAGAGAAGGTACCCTGTAAGATATAAGTGCAAAAAAATACTTTCTAAATCAGACATCAGTCACTCAGGAAATAAGGTCAGCAACTGACAAATAGGACCTCGTTAAATTAGTGTGTCTACAGCACAGGAAACAGCTAATTGAATAGAGGAAGCTCACAAAGTGGGATAAACTCTTCCCCATTAGTACATCTAGTAGAGGATTAATATCCCAACTATATTAGAACTTAACAAAGAATCATTATATTTTCAAGCAAGTACGCCAGTCACCACTTATCAAGGAATCTTCTTTTGGAAGAGATGGTCACTATTACAGAGTTTCACAACTGATTATACACAAAGAGTAAGTGTCTGTGAAATGGTCAACCCTAAATGATACATCTACAATGCAACCTCTCCACCAAAGGCATAGTAGAACAAAGTACATAGTAGAACAAGGTGTAGAGAGAATTCTAATACATCCCTCAACCCTCATCAGTGAGCCTCTTTATACAACAGAGGGTAAAGAACACAAAAGGACACAATGGCCAAGGCATAGAGAATAAGAGTCTGCAGAGTGTAGGTCCTTGGACAGGACACGTATGTAAACTTCACCTACCCAGAGCTCAGGGACCATTGTGAAACAGGGGGTAGAAAGATTGTAAGAGGCAGGGGATGAGGTGCATGACCATATGGAAATTCAGTCTTACAGACTCCTAGGACTCAGCTAATATGAACATACAATATTGGTGACAGCATGCACAAGATCCATGCACTATCAAGCAGACAAAAACCCAGCATAGAACTGTAGAAATGGGGAGCAGGCCCCAGTATTAGCTGAAGAACTATTTTGCAGCTGATGACAGTGGAGTGAGAAAGACCAAATCTTCTTTAAGGGAACAATTCTAAATACACTGACTATACTTCCATGGATTAAAATACACTGAGGGAGGGGGCTGGAAAGATGGCCTAGCGGGTAAGAGCACCGACGCTCTTGCAGAGGACCCAGGTTCGATCCCCAGCACCCACATGGCGGCTGAGAACCGTCTGTAACTCCAATTCCAGGAGAACTCCAGCTCCAGGGGAATCCGAGACCCTCTTCTGACCTCCACGGCATTGCACGACACGGGTGCACAGACCTGCATGCAGACAGTACATTCATACACATGCAAAGAAAAATAATAATAAAAAAAAATTTAAAAAAATACACTGAGGGACACATGGGGATAATAACTTGACTCAATAGGACTTAACATAGATTACAGAATGCATGAAAATCAGTAGTAGGGCTATGGCAGGGTTATTATGGGTAAGGGGTAAAAAGATGATTAAGATGTTTGTATGAAATACCCAAAACTTTAATTTAAAATATACAAAAATAAAATAAAATAACCAAATTAAAATGGGTTAAGGATCTGAACAGAAAACTCTCAAAAGAAGAAATAAAATGGCTAGAAGAACACATTTTAGGAAATGGTATTCAACATGCTTAGTCATCATGAAAATGTAAATTAAATCTGCTTTAATATTTCATCTTATTGGTGCTGGGAAATGGGATCAACCTTTAAGAGGACTTACTATTCTTGCACAGAACCCAGGTTCCATTACCAGCACCCTCTTGGCAGCTAATAATTGATTGAAACTTCACTTTTGAGGAATCCCTGTGGGCATTGCACAAAGTGGGTGCACTCACATACATGCAGGCACTATATTCATACACACAAAAATAAAAATAAATAAATAGAACATTTTTTTTAAAAAAGTTTACAATCTGGATGTTGTAGTGCACAATTTTAATCTCAGCATTCGGGAGGCAGAAACTGGTGGAGCTCTGTGATTTGCAGGTCAGCTGGGGCTATAAGGAGACTCAAAAATACAAAAAAAAAAAATCAAACCCTATCTTATCTCAGTTGAAACCACTAGGATCAAGATAACAAATGATACAAAATGCTGGAGAAGATGTGGGAAAGGGGGATACTCATTCACTGCTGATGGGATCGCAAAGTGGTGAAACCCCTGGGAAATCAGTGCCAAGAATTTTTAAAAATCTAAAAATAAATCTATCATCTTATCAAGTTTTATGTTGTTTCTGCTGTTGTTGTTTGTTTTTTGAGACAGGGTTTCCTTGTAGACTGAGCTGGCTTATAACTCTCTATGCATACCAGACTTGCCTATGTTTCAGTGATCAACCTACCTGTGTATCCCAAATTCTAGGATTAAGGCATGTGCAACCAAGCCCATTTTATTTATCATATTTTAATCATATCTTTTCTTAACCATAGAGAAGAACAAATGTACTTCTTCCAAAACAGCTGGCATATAAGATAATGGAAAATATTATTTTTAAAATGATATTTTTAATTTTTACATATGTCATTTAAGTTACAAGACAATAATATTCATTGCCTAATTATTAAATTTATAGCATTAAGCTTTGGCTTAAGTAAAAGAATCTCTTCCATCTTCTTTTGACAAAAAATTGGGGATTAATCTAAAAACGGGGAAGGGGATTCCTTTCACATTGAAGTAGAGCATAGTGATAATTTTGTTTCAAATACAATGTCTATGAAAGTTAAAAGAGAACAACTATTTGTATAGGTGTGTGATATACGTGTGTATGCATATTCATTTCTAAACAGATGTGTGTCTGTAGATGGCATAGATGCATGCACACACATAGGTTGACCTCAGGACACTTCCTCTATCACTTTCCACCTTTTACTCTGTGACAAGGTCTTTCGACTATCCAAGAGCTCACTGACATGAACTATTTCACCTAGGCAGAATGTCTAGGAAACCTCTGACTCTGAATTCTGAGTTCTGGGATTAGAGATGGGCCACTACAGCCATCTGAAATTACATGGTTTCTGATAATCTGAACTCCGCTTCTCACAATTTTGAGACAAGTGTTTTATTCACCAAGCCAGTTCACCAGAGCAAAAGACAAGCTTTTAATGTTAGAAAGACTAAAGCCATCACTATGATCTGTTCAGTGCAAAGGATCATGGTTAAATTAAACATAGTAAGGGCTGGAGAGATGGCTCAGCAATTAGAAACACAGGCTGCTCTTGCAGCGAACCTGGGCTGGATTCCCAGCACCCACACAGTGGCTAAAGACCACCCATAACTTCCATGGAAATCTAATGTCATCTTCTGTGGCCATTGCATGACACAGGTGTACTTGCACACATGCAGACAATATATTCACACAGAAAATAAAGATACTAAATAAAATAAAATAAAATAAAATATTTTATTTTATTATTAAACTTTTTCCATAGGTCATACATCATTTCTAAATCTAATCTAAGAGTCGCTTCTCTTTCCATGACCCCTTCCCTGCACTCTGCCATACACATCCTGCATCTTTTTCTGAGTCTTTCCAGAGTTTTTTTTCAGTGTTTTTGTTGTTGCTCCCTCCAACTTGTATTGCTACATTACACACACACACACATATATATAGATATAGATATAGATATAGATATAGATATAGATATAGATATATATTACTTGAATTGGAGGATATTTTTTCCCTAAAAGATGTCATGTTTTCCTTAAAGAAGTGCTCAAAGGTTCCTCCTTGGCAAGCCCAAACAACCATCACTCCTGCAGTTTGGCTCTACATTGGGGTCTTTCCCTCCCATGGTCCCCCAAAATGAAGTCCAGTAAGCACACATCCTGTCTTGATCCCCCTGAACTGGCCTCGATGATACAGCCCAGGTAGTCCAACAATGGCAGCCTATATTTTGAGGTGGCTGACTTCCCCTTAGCTGTTTAGTCCATAAGCTGGGTATTTCAGTAGTCCCCATCTGGCATTGAAGGTTTGGAGGATTCTTGGAGAGACATGATTCCTCAGTCCATACTGGAAGGTTAAAAAGCCATGTCTCATGACTTTGAGGAGTGCCAAAAGCAGTGGCAGCCACAGAGTAGATGTGCTTGCCAGTAAGAATTGGAGATTGGCTAAACAACAGTACTCTCTATTCTTTTTGTCTTTTTACTAAGATCTCAAGTTCTATGTCCACAGTACAGTTTCTCTGGTCTTACTGATTATTTATATCTGGCTGTACTTTCCTTTTGGATACTTAAGGCCACACAGCCCAGATTCACCAAGGTTTTTGTTTTCTCAAGGTCAGTTAAAGATCTGGTCCTCAGGGGTCTCTTGGGTTTTGTTTTTTTGTGGGGGGGGGAGCCCCTTGCTCTTTTCAGCTTTTCATTTACCAGTTCCATCCACTTGAGGACAAAATCAGGCTAGACCAGGCTTCCTTTTCTGAAGCACGAGCAGACTTTCCTCTTTAAATACTGGACACTGGCTGAAGCCCCATCAGTGGCTCTCCAAGACCTCCCTGAACAGGAAGACTGGGGACCCACATTTGCAGGACATTTCAAGAGGTGCCCCCATGCATAATCCCCTAAAAAAAGACTCAAATAAAATATTTTTAATTAAACACAGTCATTATACAGTTACATCATTAAACACAAATGTTTACTTGTTTTTGAAGCTCAAAAGGGTAAATGAATGGAAATAATGCAGACTATTTCCTTTTGTCTAATTGACAACGGATGCTAACAGGCTGAATTGGTAATGCCAAGGGATGAAATTTTATAATAGGTTTTTGTCTTTACTTTGTTTTACTGTAGTAAGAAAAGATAATATATACCCTCTTAAATGTTTAAGTTATGTTGCAATATTGACACTATAAATACAACATTATGCAACAGATGTTTAGAACTGAACCATCTTGCATGCCCAAAATTCCCTACTAGTTAAATACCAATTCTGTGTATCCTTGTTAGATACTGACAAACATGATTCCTCCTTTTGTTTGTATAAGTTTGAATACTTAGTTATCCCGATATAAATGAAAATAATTCAGTGTTGTTTGATGTGATTTGTTTGTCATGAATTACATAAATTCATTTCATAGACATTTTGGTTGTTTCCAGATTTTAACTAGTTTAATAATGCTTATAGATAGGTGTGAATTTTCAATTTTTTATATATTCATTTTTATTTTTTAAATACGAATACTATGCCTGCATGTATGTAAGTGCACCTGTGTTGTGCAGTACCCATGAGAACAGAAGAGGATGTCAGATCCGCTGGAAATGAAGTTATGGTAGGTTGTTAACAACCATGTGGGTGCTGGGAATTGAACCCCTGTAGGCAAATCTAATCTGAGTTTAGGTATGCAAGGCTAGCACCTCCCAGAGGCACAAGTGAGAGTCATGGGACCTCCCTGGCTAGGCCCCCGAATTGGGATACGATGATGCAAAAGTCTGGGCTTGGACCCTGGAAGGTAGCCTCACACTGCCTATATAATGATCCGGTCATTTGAATAAAGTGCCATTCTGTATTTGGATTAATACTTTACCATGTGTCTGTGTGTGTGCTTTCATGTGCATGCTTTCTGAATGGCCCACCATGGAAATGACCAGGCCAAACCACAACTGGCACCTAGATATGGGGCTGGAAGAAATCCTGGAGAAATTTGGTATGTGAACCCCATAATCCTGCTCTTTATTAATCGTTTCCTCTTCTTTTTAATCTCTACTTTGTGTCATGGGTATGGCTTTCCTCCTTGATTGGACAGATGGGAAGCCAATTTGGCGACACATGGTTTTACATATTTGGAAGAAACTGACAGATCCCTGGCCTAGTTGATGAAGCCATCTGCTCACATGGGGGCCATGGAGGCTGGCAGCCTCTTGGCCTGACTGGCCACAGTGTTATCTCTTGAGCCATGAATTTGCATGCTAGCCATGGATGTCAACAATTTCCTGGCTTGGTGGGGCTCATGAGTCACCAGATCCCCAACCACAACTTTGCCTGCAATGCTATCACCTTCCATGGTGACCCATGAAAAGTCAGCAGCTTGCCTAGATTTGACCATGCTTCCTGACCCTGTGCTGATGAAAGTTCCCCTTCTATTTAGAACTACTTATTCCAATTTGGAACACAGCCAGCTGAAGCCTACTTGTTCTTATGCAAATTTCCCCAAGGCTTGCTTAGGTGCTCTGATAAAAAGGCATTGGAGCCCAGATTTTTCAAAGCAAATTCAGTTACTAGGTAGCACAGAGAGGCTAGAGCCCATGCTTCTGTATTGCATAATTCAGGGCTTTTTCACCACTAAGCTACAGGGCCTTTGGGAGAGACAGTGTCTCTTGACAGCTAAGAAATTAGTATTAAAAACTTTTCTAACATGTTCTACCCTTTTCGATCTGTCTTAATCTTCATTCTAAAAGCTTTCGTCATTGTTTCAACCTGTTTCTAGATGGGATTATGTTGCACTCTTGGCTGTTGTGGGTTTCTTGGGCAACTGTCTGTAATTCTTTATCTAACTCAATCTTTTTTTGATGTGTGTGTGTTTCTTATACCAGTGTAATTGTAAATCAACCAGACATGGGTTTTGGCTAGCAGATTAGACTAGAGATAGGCAAACCAGTTGTAAAATTAATCCCTGAGACAAGCAGGCTCTTGGCTTGTGGTGTAGTTGCCTTGGCTAGCAGATGAGACTGAAGAGAGACAATCAGCCAACAGTTGGAAAATTAAGCCCTGGGACCAACATCCCTACTACTTGTGTTGTATCTATGTAGTGAGAAGCCCTGAAAGGAGAAAGCAGTTCTTGGGCCTGTGCCTTTGTCTAACCCAATCCAGTGTTCCTTATTTCTCACCCCCTTCCTTTTGCTGGTTCCTTTTGCTGGTAACTGTAAGCTATGGGACCTGCAGTTGAGCTAGCTGGCTGGCCTTGAGCCCATGGCTCTGAAATGGCTGGATGTTTTGCTGAGAGACAATCAGATCTTACAAATGATGTTGAATAATGAGCCATGAAAAAAAGTTACATGGTTGTGTTGTCTTTATGTGATGTTTTTGTCTGGAGATGATTTTAAGCTATTATGGCCATTTAAAAACGTTCTCTTAAATTTTACATACAAAATTTATTGGTTTAAATTCCATCATGGCATGGGCGATTAAGATGTAATATTTTTACTTAGAAACCTGAGTATGCTAAACATTTTTAAGTAAAAATATGAGCACAATTAATTTATTTATTAATTTAAAAGTCCTAGGCATTAACATTTATTTTGGACTCTTAAATGTCTTTCATCTTGAAGGTTTTACTCAAGAACTAACTTTAATCCATTCGAAAAATTGTTGGGGAAAGGAGAAACCCGTAAGGAAAAAAAGGCTTTATTCACAAGCTCCCTGACTACAGATGGCACCTGCCTGCCTGCTGTGTGCTCACCTCTGCTGAACTAAGCACATGGCATCCCCACGTACTTTAGTAACAATTCTTCCTAAATCATAAATGTTTAAATTGACTTTGAGCAGACTTTTATAATTAAATTGAATTAACACAGTCTTTTAATTTGCATTCAGGAGGCAGAGACAAGTGGATTTCTATGGGAATTTCAGGCCAGCCCGGCCTGACGAAGAGTACTGGCTCTGGTAAATTGTTTCTTGCTAATTATTAGTAAAAATCTCACTAACAACATACTAAAGAACTTGGTTCAGTTATGTTTCTCTTGAAGTATCAAATTATATCTTTTCCTCCCCACAGGCCATCTTAAAAACTGTGTGCATGTGTGTGAATTCATGTTTAAATTTTAATCTCATGGCTTTAAAGGTTTATGTATATTAAAGAGCCAATTGTGAACAAGGATAGCTTCAAGCAAAAAAATTCTATTCGTTTCATGTCTTTTGCTATTGCCAGTTTTATTTGGTTTTATATAAATTTTAGCATATATTTACATACTGTTTAAATTCTTTAAAGGCTGAATCTGGGTAACTGGCCTTTTCATCCCAGACTCAGGTCTGTTAGTACAATGAAACACATAACAAATAAATTGATCTCAACAAAGGCTAAGGCTGTTTGTCTGTAATTTACTTGTCTTTATTAGGGGTAACTGGTAAAGTTACGAATGTGTGATAACAATTAAATGTTTAACTGGGTTTATACTGCCACTTACTGGTTATGCTCTTTCAACACCTGAGATGAAATATGGGTAACCTCCAACAGGTTCTCATCTGAACAGGAACTGTTGGAAGAAAGTGTTTAGTCTTTAAGAATATGTTAGTTAGAAAAAGAATAACTTCTCTTCCAAAATAGGATATATTTAAATGTGTTTATGTGTAGAACATTTAACCACTAAATTGTCTTCAGAGCAAAGTTTGTACTTTAAAATAATGTGTTTAAAATAACTGTTCCATGTTCATACATAGAGGTCCTTTAGTAATGATTTATATAGGCTTATTAAGATAGTCAATACAAGTTGTGAAATCATTAAAATATTTGTTGTAGTAAATAAAGGTAAAAGCTATATAAATAAGCTTAATTTCTCTAAGGTCATATTTCAATCAACTAGTTTAAAAAATGAAATATATATTTGGTGAAGGTTTATTTTACAGATGTTCGTTTTTTGCCCAAGCTTTGTCTGCACATTATATGTATTTAAAGTTTATTAAAAAGTAAAATGCCTATATTAAATAAAATTGATTAAATATTTTAAGATAAAAATGGTAGTACACTTAAGCTAATTGGGGATACAAGTTGTTATTAATATTTGTTTTACTCCTAATTTATACTATAATTTTAGTGATAACTTGGGATTAAATGTACACAAATGTTCTGTATATTTTTCTGTATTGTATGATATTACCTGTGAAATTTCTTTGATCTACAAGATAATTTGGCTCAAGAAAACACACAGGGTGGTACATAGGTATTCCTGCTTGCATCTCTCTGTGTTAAGAGTCAATTGTTAAGGCAGTAACTCCTTATGGGAATTGCTTGACTGCTTCTTTAACTAACAGGTATGAGATCTGTTGGAGGGATATCCATTATCCCCAAAAATTACTTAAAGAGTATACCAAGGCCAGGTTCTCTGTTAAAGAGCCTCCAAAGCAGAATGACTGCAGGTGCTAAAGAATTAGCTAAACCAATGCCCCTCATTTGTGCTATGGTGCAAAACTGATACCCATGAGAGAATTTTCCCATGCTATGTTTGACCTGGATTAACCTAATGTTAACATCTGAATTTTTTTAACTTTTTTATGTTTATGACTGTACTGTCTACATGTAGGTTTGTGCACCCATGTCATGCAATGCTGCAGAGGATAAAAGAGGGTGTTGTATTCCCCTGGAACTGGAGTTAAAGATGGTTCTCAGCTGCCATGTGGGTGCTGCAGATCAAACCCAAGAGCACTTAACCACTAGGCCATCTCTCTGGCCCCTAACATCTGAATACTTTACAGAGGTAAAACTGGTTGGAGACATACCACACACACCTAAAGGAAGAAAGATAAAAAGTAAATTCAGTATGGCAGTGTACCAGGGTCAGGTATAATTGTAAAATCTTTAGACTCTAATGATTAAATAAAACATATTAGTGAAGGAGGATTTTGGTACCAGTAGGGAAATTGATTTGTCTATTCATCCAAAAGGTATGGTGACTTGGACATCTGTGCCTGTCCCTTTGGATAATTGCCCTACCTCTAGATTTTGCTTCATAGTCAGGTGAGACATAAGGATGGATAAAAGCTTATAGTACCACTTATGAATTACTTGTAACAAGGAGCTGTTGGCTAGGGACCATAAAAGACCCCCAAAATAAAGGCTATTTGCCTGTAATATTGGGGCACATGAAAAAAAACAACAGTAAAACCCTACTGCCAAAAGAAGATCTGGTGTTAGCATAAAAAGAAAAAAATTATATTTAGAGAACTTGTCCTGCAAATGGACAGTTGGCCTTCTTGATGACAGTCTTATACAGACCACTGCCCTGAGTCAAGCAAGACTCACCAGCTTACCTCACTTGCCTGGAGATGGAGCAGTTAGTGGCAGCCTGATGTGAGTGCATCCAAAGATTTAATTGGCTATGGCTTACTCTTTTTTGGGGGGAGGCAGGTAGCACATGGCTGATATAAGCTTGCACACTGTAATGATTATAGGCTACAATAGAAATTTGTTGTCACCCCTTGGCACAAAAGCTACAGATTTAGATTAAGATACCACCTAAACCCTATGCTTACACTCAAAACATGATGTGTCGTGATAATATGTTTAAGTGCCTGTGCTTCTTGCTATTTACAGTTTATTAGTAGAGTTAAGAAAGGGACTCCTGGATGAGCTGCCCACCTGATGGAAACAAAGCCTGGGCAGACCTGAGAGTTTGATATGTCATGTCAAAGAAAAATGGACTGTTTTGCTTCTCACCCTCTCTTGCCCCTTTCCCCAAGGCCTAAGGATCACTCACAGAAGACGGGGCAGTTCAGAGTGTAAGGGCTGAGGAGATGGGGTAAATCATGAGATCACAGCAAATATGGACTGGGCTTCATTTGGTCAGCATAATTACATGTGCAGGACTTTCCACCCAGACTTGGAATTTTGGGATTCAAGCAAATTCCCCATCTGTGTGTAATTGGACACAGATGTCTGCTAGTTAGGTGTATGTGAATGCTGCTTGTATTAACTGGTTGGTTTTCTCTATATTAAGTTTTTATTGGGGCATAAATTAATCTTAGTATTTTGGGATTTTGTTTTTGTTTTTTGGTTATTGTTTTTTTTTTTTTTTTTTTTTTTTTGAGACAGGGTCTCCCTTTAGTCCCAGATGGCCTGGAGCTCGCTCTGTAGTACAGGATGTCCTGGAACTCACAGAGATCCACCAGCCTCCACCTCCCGAGTGCTGAGATTAAAGGTGTGCACCACCACACCCAGCTCTAATCTTAGTATTTTTACACAGTAGTCATGGCCTTTTGGGGCAGACAAGGATAATTAACTATTTCTATAATACCATCTGAGCTTGTTGATGTTAATGCAAAAAAGGGGAGATGTGGGCAATCTAAACTGAGTTTTGTGTGGGCTAGCATTCCACCCAGTGCCATCCAGAGGCACAACTGAGAGTCATGGGACCTCCCTGGCTATGGCCACAAATTTGGATGTGATGATGATGTGATGATGCAAAGGTCTGGGGTTGGACCCTGGGAGGTGAGGTCACACTGCATATTAACGATCTGTTCATTTGAATAAAGTGCTATTCTGTATTTAGAGTCATACCTGAATGTGTCTTTGTGTGCTGTGGTTTCCCTCATGTACTTTCTGCATATCCCACCATTAAAATGACCAAACCAAACCACAAACCCTAGTCTTCTGCAATAATAGCCAGTGCTTTCTCTTTTGAATGAAGACTTTAATCCATTTATATTTACAATACTTATGGAATAAGTCTTACAATTTTCACTCCACTTTTTTTCTCTTTGTCATTTATTTTTTTATTCCCTCTTTTCCTGTCTTTCTGTATTCTTATGTGTTTGTTGATTTGGTGGACCATTTATATAATTTATGACATTTATTGAACCATCTAGGAAATAAGACCAACTTGATCATGGTGAATAATCATTTTGATGAGTAACTGTATGCAATTTTCAAGGATTTTATTGAGAATTTTTGCATCTATATTCATTAAAGATATAAGCCTATAATTTTCTTTTTTAGTTGTATCTTTTCCTGGTTTTGATATTAAATTATGCTGGTTTCATAGAAGGAATGTCTAAGATTTTCCTGTGCTTCTATCCTTTTAAATAACTTAAATAGTATTGGTTGTAGGTCCACTTTTTTGTCTTTTTTGAGACAGGGTCTCCCTTTAGTACCAGCTGGCCTTGAACTCATAGAGATCCACCTGCCTCTGCCTCCCAAGGGCTGGGACTAAAGGCATGCACCACCACACACAGCAGTTGTAGGTCCACCCAGCAGTTGTAGGTCCTCTTTATATATGCTGTCTGGGCAGAGTCACCCTTCACCCTTGCAGTCATCAGTAAAACTGGGCCTGGCATCATTGTGAGTCTCTGTGCACAGTGCTCAGGTCAGGGCCTTGCTAAGACCACCTGAAGCACAAGTAAGACCCCAGTGCTTCAAACAGGTGGATTTTAGGATAGATAAACTCTTGGGTTGTTGGATAATTGATTTGTTGGTTTGTGGCAGGGGTGCCATGGCCCTGCTTCCTTGGGACTAAACACTAAATACCTTGTAGGGTGTGGCTGTCCTGGTGGGGTCACCCTTCGCCCTTGCAGCTGGTAGTAAAACTGGACCTGGCACCATTGTGAGTCTCTGTGCACAGTGCTCAGGTCAGGGCCTTGCTAAGATGACCTGAAGCACAGGTAAGAGCCAGGCACTTCAGACAGGTACCAGGCTAAGTCAAGCATCACCACACCCACAAACTGGAATTGCTGAGTGTCCAAGTGGATTTTTTTGGAGACCCTTCAGAACAGAAGGGGAAGAGTGAATTAGACTTCCAATAACCAATATATAAAGAAAATTGAAAGCCTGAAACATAGACAAGTCAACACTCCATAAACAAAGGGGAGAGGAAAAAAAAAGAAATATATGAAAAAAAGGCATTGGAGTGAGGCAAGCAAAACAAGCCTTCAACACAGTGAAAAGACATTTGTGATTGGCATCGGAATACAGGCAAAAAAAAAAGGGGGGGGAACCCTCATGCCAGGGACATGGTGAATGGATAACATGGGAATGATGCAGGATAATTCCGCACCAATCTCTACCAACCTAGTAGGAGATAGCTACAGTGGGATCCCACTGGAGGTGACCCAAGAAACAGATCTTAGAGGAATAATTGCAGACCTATTCAGAGAAATTAAAGAATATAAAGAAGTCAGAGAACTAAGGAGAAAGAATGAAAAGCTCAAAAAGGATCTAGAGGGAGACAATGACAAACCCCAGAAAGAACTAGAGGGAGAAAATGACAAACTCCACAAGGAAGTAGAAACACTGAAAAAGGAAACCAACCACCAAAGTAAGGAGCACCAAGAAGAGATTGAGAAGCTCAAAAAGTAAATGGAAATACTAAAGAAATCTCAGGATGAAATGAAAAAGGAAATAGAATACTCATCCAATCAACAAGAAAGAAATGAAAAAAGCCTCAGAAATAGAATGGAGGAAGCAGAACAAAGAAAATCAGACCTGGAAGATAACACAGACCAACCAAAAAGCTCAAATAAAGAATATGAAAAATTTAAAAATACACAAAAATGGAACAACCAGGAAATATGGGACACTATGAAAAGCAAAATACAAAATTAATCTAGAAAAATCAGTAGCCTTTCTTTACACCAACAACAAGCAACTGAAGAAGGAATACAAGGAGAACTTCCCACTCACAGTAGCCTCAAAAACAATAAAATACCTAAGAACAAACCTAATGAAAGACACCAAACATCTCTACAACAAAAATTTTAAACCCTTAAGGAAAGAAATTGAAGAAGACATCAGAAGATGGGAAAACCTCCCATGCTCATGGATTGGGAAAATTAATATAGTAAAAATGTCCATTCTACCCAAACTCTTGTATAGATTTAATGCAATCCCAAATAAAATCTCCAAGAGTTTCTTCACAGGCTTGGAAAAAAATGTCCTTAATTTCATTTGGAAAAACAAAAGACCCCAAATAGCCCAAACAACCCTGAGTCCCAAACAGCAATACAGGGGGGGATCTCTATACCAGACTTCAAACTATGCTACAGGGCTATTGTCATAAAAAACAGCTTGGCACTGGCACAAAAACAGACCAGTTGACCAATGGAACAAAACTGAAGATCGAAACCTGAGCCCATACAATTTCAGCCTCCTCATACTAACAAGGGGGCCAAGAAGACACAATGGAGGAAGGACAGCATCTTCAGCAAGTGGTGTTGGCAAAACTGGATCACCACCTATAGAAGAGTGAAATTAAACCCCTACCCCCGCCCTGTACAAAAGTCAATCCCAGATGGATCAAGGACCTCAACGTGAAACTAAAAACTCCAGAGGCGATAGAAGAAAAAGTTGGCAGTGGACTACAAGACATAGACATAGGAAAAGGCATCCTAAACCAGACAGCAGCTGCACAAGAAATAAGATCGACAATCGACAAATGGGACCTCATCAAACTCAAAAGCTTCTGTACATCAAAAGAAACAATAAAGGAAGTGAAGAAAAAACCCACAGAGTGGGAGGAAACCTTCACTGCAGATACATCTGACAAAACATTAATTTCCAGAGTATACGAACTACTCAAAAAACAAAGAATAAACACTTAGGCCTTAGTAAAAGTTAAAATGTTTGTATTAAATGACATTGATTTAAAGGTTTTAATAAAAGTGGTAATACATTTAAGTTAATTGGAAACATAAATCGTTGTCCACTTTTGTTTTACTTAAAATTTGTAAAACAATAACTTTGGGATTAACATATACAAATGTTCTCTATAATCTTTGTGTTATACAGTATCAGCTTGTAACATTCTCTTTTACCTGTAGGATAATTTAACTTAAGGAATTAAGTTTGCTTCCCAAATTAACAACATACAGTCATCCAAAACGGCTTGGGTAAATTTAATGAAATTTACACCTTGATTCCTGCCTATATAGTATGTGTACTACAACTGCCTTTTTGAGACTCATGGTTCAAAAAAACAAAAACCTAAAATAAAAAAAGGGAGGATACAGGATACAGTTATATATTAAACATTTTTGTCAAATTTTTCAATTTAAATCTTAAATCTATCTACAGGAAAGATTTGTATGTTCCCATAGGTCAAAAACATCACCAACTTAATGGCTGAGAAAGAAAAGATACAGCTTTGCATTGTGCAAGATGTACCAAGAAATACCAGCAGAGAAGTTGGCCCATCTAAACATTAAAAGGAAGAAAAGCCTCACATTGCTACAGGCATCAAACATCTCTGTGGATCCTATTTGTAACAACTGTTTATAATGAGTCCTAATGAACCTTACCTTCCAGGGTCCTCAAAGTTTTAATATGAGAGCCTTTCTTACCTCCTTTTCATAGAACAAATAAAAACATGATGGTAATGAATTCATTCCCTAACTGTAAATTAGAGCTGACTGTTATAGAGGTAATCTCTTATCAAACCAGTATACCTGCTTTCTTTAATTGACTCATAGGCATAGGAACTGTATAAAGGATTATTCTCTATTCAGAGCCAAATATAATACTAAAGTCCTTTTAACCCGTGCAATTAAGCAAAATATACTAATGCAGGAGAGCTCTGATATCAGCAATGCATTATTATGCCAAGGAGATGTTGGCCAGGGGATCCAAGCCCCCCAAAAGGTAAAGGCTCCTAGCCTGTAAACTGGGACACCTGCAAGAAGAGAAACGGTAAGTCCCTGCTGTCAAAGACCTGATGTAAGCATGGGAAAGATGTATTGAGACCACACTTGCAAGTGTACACTTGGTCTCTGGAATGCCAGAGAGTGTTCCCAAAGGCCACTAAACCAAGAAAGCAAACATTGGTCTCCTTGAGTCAAGGAAGTCTCCTCTGTCAGCATCAGCTACACCTCACCTGCCTGAAAATACCGTGCAGCAGTGGCAGCCATATGTCTGTATATCACAAATCTAATTGGCTATTAGCTCTCTCCATGGAGGAAAAATTTATGGCTGATGCCACAAGCTTAAGTCCTCTAGTGGTTAGGAGATATTATAAGCTACAGTAAGACCTTTTCATCTTTTACAGAAAAACTATAATTCGTGGAATAGCATACCATCCAAACATCTGTGTCTATACCAAAGTAACCTACCATAATAATTAGTACTGTTTAAATGCCTGTGTATCTAATTGCTTGTGCTTCATTAGTAGGATTGAAAGTTTATTTCTGGACAAGCTGTCAACCCATGAAAGGAAACAGCCTGAATTGGTCAGATTCCAAAACGACATCTCCAGAGAAAGTAGACTGTTTTGCTTCTCACCCACCGGTACCCCTTTTCTTTTCTTTTTTTTTTTTTGTATCAAATAAGTGTCCAATCTATTGGACACTTATTTGATCAACAGATTGGATACTTATTTGATCAACATGATTGTACATACAAGCCCTTCCAGCTGGATGGTGAGAACTTTGGGCTGTGTGGGTTTGGGCATAGCTGTTTGCAAATTGGCTTTACATGAAGGATGCTTGTACTCATTACTTTTTGTTAAAAAATGAAATGAAAAATATAAAATAAAATAAATGTCTGATAAAATTCTTCTGTAAATCCATCTGGGCCTGAGCATTTTTTTTATAGTTGAGAGTTTGTATTACTGTTTCAATTTCCTCAAGTTATGGGTCTGTTTAAACAATTGTTCTCTTCTTGGTTGAGTTTTGGTGTGTCCCATGCTTTCAGATATTCATCCATTTCTTTTAGGTTTCAAATTTATTAGAGTATAAAATTTTAAAGTATTCCTGCATAATGTTCTGGATGTTTTTATTATTTGTTATAAATTTTCCCCTTTCATCTCTAATTTTGTTGATTTGGAGTTGTTCTTTCTTTCTTTTGTTTAGCTGGGCTAGGGGTCTGTCTTATAATTTCAGAGAATCAGCTCTTGGATTCATTGATTCTTTGCATTTTTTCTTTCTATTTCATTAATCTCTGCTCCCATTTTTTTTTTATTTCTTCTTGTCTTTTAGGATTGGGATTGTTGTTTCTCAAGTATTTTGAGTTGAAACATTAAGACATTTATTTGTGCTCTTTCTGTGTTTTTTTTTTTTTTGGTGTGTGTGTGTGTGTGTGTGTGTGTGTGTGTGTGTGTGTGTTTAATGTAGGCACTTAGAGCTGTAAGTTTCCCTCTTAGGACTGCTTTTATTTTTTATTGTTTTAATATTATTTATTTCCATATGTGTATGAATGTATTGACTGCATGCAAGTCTGTGCACCCATGACGTGCAATGCCGCGGAGGTCAGAAGAGGGTGTCAGACTCCCCTGGAACTGAAGCTCTCCTGGAACTGGAGTTTCAGATGGCTCTTGGCTGCCAAGTGGGTGCTGGGGATCGAACCCGGGTCCTCTGCAAGAGCAGTCGGCGCTCTTAACCGCTAGGGCATCTCTCCAGCCCCCAGAATTGCTTTTAAACATACCAGCGGTCTTGTTGTGTTGTGTTTTGTTGACTTTCAATACTGACATTTCATGCTTTATTTTATCTCCTATACAAATTTTCTTTGTTTCTACATCGAAGAACATATCAAACATCTTATATAAACTTGGGCTTTAGAAATGTCTCAGCATTTATGAGTACATTCTTCAAGGGTCTAGACTTTATTTCCCAGTACCTATGTTGGTCAATACTCAGCCACCTGAAACTTCAACTCCAGGAAATTCAATGTCCTCTTCTGGCCTCTGCAGGCACTAGCACTCACACATGTGCATGCACACATAGATACATACATAAAAATAAAATATAATATGCTTTTAATTAAGCTTCATCATATGTTTAAAAACTCCACAGTTTTACTCTCCTTGCCTCTACACTTTGTTAATAATTTCACAAATCACACATATTTCACAAGATTAAACCATGATATCACATTCCAGGCAAATGTTGTAACACAGTATTGAACCTTCAGCCTCACTCTTCCTTATTGTGCATGCACTAGCATGCATTCAAGATTTTATTTTGCCTTTTAACAGATGATACAAATACATCCCTCAACTCTCATCACTGATGCTTCTTCATACAACAGAGCGTGATACACACAGAAGGCCACAATTGGCTTAGTTTTAGAGTAAGAGACTGCAGAGTCCATGTCCCTGGATAGGACTCCTATATTGAACCTCACCCATCCATCCATGGCTCAGGGAGCATTGCAGAAGAGGAGATGGAAAGATTATAAGAGCCAGGATTGGTGCACGAACATAAGGAAACAAAGGCTCCTCTGGGAACTTGTTCATATTTCAGTGAGCCAGGAAATAGAGGAAAGTATAGAAAGTAGGGACATATTATACACCTTAAAACATACTCATCACAGTGACTGACTTCTAGCAACTAGGCTCCAATTTTTTTTATTTTTTTAAATTTATTTTTTATGTGTATGAATGTACTGTCTGCATGTAGGTTGGTGGACCGCATCATGCAATGCCTCAGAGATCAGAAGAGGGCATTGGATTCCCCTGGAACTGGAGTTAAAGATGGTTCTTAGCCTCCATGTGGGTGCTGTGAATCGAACCCAGGTCCTCTGCAAGAGCAGTCAGTGCTCTTAATTGCTGAGCCATCTCTCCAGCCCTGGCTCCAATTTGGAAGATCCCATAAACCCCTCAAACAATGTTGTCATATGCAAACCATATGTTCAGACACATAAGCCTGTGGTGGACATTTCACATCTAAACCATAAAAATATACACAGAAAGTTGTATGATTTTTCGAAATTTCAAATGTATATAAAAGTTATTTTTATGCCATAATGCAATCTAACAAATCAGCAATATAACTATGTCCCAAACAGTGAATATGTTAAAATAAGTGTAGCATACTGCTAAAAACTCCTAGCAATCATAGGAGCCTTCGGTGAGTATATCATGGTATTGTTATTCATAGAGGGTCTTGCCTCAGTATTAATGGCTGCTGATTGATCAAGGTGGTGGCTGCTGAAGACTGACGATGTATTAGAAATTTCTTAAAATAAAAGAGCACCAGTGTTTACTGTACCAATTTATCCTTTATTGAAAATTTCTCTATAGTATATGTTTTTGATAGTATTTTAAGATTCAGTCTTTTCAAATCCTTAAATTATGTCTTTGTAATATTTTAATCATTGTTTTTCTTTCACTAATGCTCATACCATCTTTTTTAATTTTAATTACATTCTATTTTTCTCAACCTAAACAGTATATTTTAATTTTAAGTCTAGATAATCTATATAAAATTGCCATAGAAATGAGCTTAATACACAGCCTTTTTTCATACCATCTTCAACTTAAATTTTGTGATGATCTTACATCTTCATATACATGTTAAATACTTTTTGAGACAGGGTCTCCCCAGAGTCCCAGCTGGCCTGGAGCTTGCTATGTAGACCAGGCTGGCCCTGAGCTCACAGAGATCTGCCTGCTTCTGCCCCCCCCCTCAGTGCCAGGATTAAAGATGTGCGCTACCACGCCCTGCCTAAAATGGTTCTTAGCCACCCTGTTGGTCCTGGGAATCGAACCCGGGTCCTCTGCAAGAGCATCCTGTGCTCTTCACTGCTGAGCCATCTCTCCAGCCCATACATGTTAAATTTTTATTAAAAAATTCTTTTTATCAAATTTTATTATTTATTTTTGAGCATTTCATTATGTATAATCTGTGTTTCCAAAATGGCCTTTAGTGTGGATCCATCCACTAGAGCTTGGTGATCCTATCCAGCATCAAACACTTAAAGTAAATTAACTTACAGTTTCCTTGCAGCCACTGGTTGATATTAGTTCCTCGGTTAGGGGTGGGGCCTCCTACACAAATCCATAATTCTTTTTTTTTTTTTTTTTTGGTCTATTTTGAGACAGGGTCTCCCTGTAGCCCAGATGTCCTGGAACTCACTGTGTAGACCAGGTTGGCCTTGAACTCACAGAGATCTACCTGCTGTCTCCCAAGTGCTAGGATTAAAGGTATGTGCCACCATGGCCAGCAAATCCATACTTCTATGCAGTGATTCTATATGATTTGATCTCATGTTGGTCTGGTGCATGCTGTTACCATTGCTCTGACTTCATTCCCAATTGCCTAGCTATCAGGAAAGCTCTGTTTCCTCATGGTCACGCACCACCCTTCTACCCCCTTTTGTACAATGATACCTGAGCCTTGGGTGACAGAAGTTTGATATGCATGTCTTATTCAGGAGCAAGAACTCTCCAGTTTCTTATTCTCTGCACAAAGGCCAGTTGTTGGCCACTGTGAGTTCCTGTGTTAATCAGTATCTAATGATGAAGAAATTTACATTTATCCTCTGTCAGTTGTGTAGCTGGTAAAAAAGATTTCCAGTTTTATGGGGTATTTCTTCATAAGAATGATGGCATCCTTTGAAGTAGAGAAGCTATTTTGTTTAGTGAGATCCCATTTGTCAATTGTTCTCAATACTTGAACTGTTGGTGTCCTGAACAGAAAGTCCTTTCCTGTGCCTATAAGTCCCAATGTATTCTCTTGTATTTCTCGCTATCACATTCAAGGTATCATGTCATATCCTGAGATCCTTGATCAATTTGAAGTTGAGGTGTTTGTGGGGTGAAAAATAGGGAGCTAAATTCATGATTCTAAATTGTAGCTCTCCAGTTTGACCAGAACACTTTGTTGAACACAATGCCTTTTATCCAATATGTGTTTTCAGCATCTTTGTCAAAAACCAGGTGACTATAAGTGCATGAAATTAAATGTGAATATACAATTCTATTCTACTGATCAATATGTCTGTTTTTATGCCAACACCATGTTGCTTTGATTACTGTAGGTCAGTGGTATAATTTGGAATTTTCTTGTTGATGCCTCCAGCATTTCTCTTATTGTTCAGAATTGTTTTAGCTATCCTGAGTTTCTGTGTTTCCATATGAAATATGACCTTGTGTTTTCAATTTCTGTGAAGAATTATGTTGGCATTTTAGTGGGGATTGCATTGAATCTGTAGATTACTTTTAGTAATCTACAGGATGGTCATTTTCACAATATTATTCCTATAGATCCACAAGCATGAAGGTCTTTACATTTTCTGGTATCTTCTATTTCTTTCTTTAATGTCTTAATGCTTTTATTATACAAGTTCTTCATTTTCTTGGTTAGTTTTATTCCAAAATATATTATGTTTTGTGGCTATTATGAATGACATCATCTCCCTGATTTCTTTCTCAATATGGTTGTTGTTACATAGGGAGGCTTCTGGTTTTTGTGTATTAATTATATCCTGCTATTTCTCTGGATATTTGTATCAGCTATAGGACTTTTTCAGAGGATTCTTTCAGATCATGTATGGAGCGAATCTTACTATCTGCAAATACAAATACTTTGAATTTTTCCTTTCCAATTTGTATTTCCTTTGCCTCCTTCATCACTCTAGTCAAGACTTCCAGTACTATATTGAACAGAAATGGAGAGTGGGGCCATCCTTTTCTTATTCCTGGCTTTAGTGGGAATGGTTTGATTTTCTTCCCATTTAGTATGATGCTGGTTGTATATCCAGCACCTTTACCTTGAGTAGATTTTTCTCAGTGAATTAATTCAGTTTCTCTTTAATAATAAACAACTCCTTATCGATTGCAGTTTTATTCTGAGATTGCAGCAGTGCAGTCGTATCTTCAGGCTCCACTTCATAGTTCACTTCTCATTATTTCCAAAACATCTGCAGTTACTTCTTTTAGTGGTCTCGAACTCTGAAAATCACCCATGAGATTTTTCAGTCAACTCCATTAAACCCTATACTTATTCACTGTACCTTTCCAAGTACTTAATCTTAAATATCTTAAAATATCAAAAATTATAGCCTTCAATAGTCCAGGGCTCATGGGTATCCCCTTCCCTGATGGCACATGTTGTGTCATTAACCCTCCCATCTAGCTTCACACCCTTCTTCTCAACAAATCCTATTCAAAGTTAAATTTAAAACTCTTGATTCCCTGCATTGCAGCTCTTTTCACAATAGCTAAGAGCTGGAACCAACCCAAGTGCCCCTCAACCAAGGAGTACATAGAGAAAATGTGGTACATCTTACACAATGGAGTTCTATGCAGTGGTAAAGAAAGATGACATCATAAACTTTACATGTAAATTGATGGAACTAGAAGACATTATGCTAAGTGAAGTAACACAGTCCCAGAAAAACAAATGACAAATGGTATCCCTCATTTGTGGATGCTAGCACCAAATACCTAGTAGTAAGGAAAACTGAGCAATGTATTTTTTTAATTTTTATTTTATTTTTACTTTTTACCTGAAACCAACTGTGCCTCTGTGCCATTATAATGTGAATTCCCTTAAAAGGATCTAGAATTAACCTGCCATTTATTTTCAGACTTTGTAATTGTGGTATATGTGTGGAGGGCATGTATGCATACTTCAGAGTAATATAAAATTAAAGGGGAAAATGTGAATTCCTAGACAGGTTTTGGAATTAACATACAGTTTACTTTCAGAAGTCAAAATTTTGGTATATGTGTGATGAACATATATGCATATTTTGGAGCAATACAAATTGGAGCAACACAATTGAACAATAACAAAAGGACTGGGTCAAAGAACTGACTGAAACAGTAAACTTCGGCCCAAAACAATAAACCTCTACATAGAAAAACTTTAAAAAGACTGAAAAAAAGGTGCAAGACATGTATGACAAAATGCATGAACTCAGGTGGGGTGGGGGGCATGGAAAGGGTAATGAGTCTAAATTGGACTGAGAAATGTATGAAGTACACAAAAATTCAATAGAAGACATTAAAAAACTCTTGATGACCCACTTATACATTTGATTATTCCCTTAACAGCTGTTTTGCTTCTTATACTTGTTGGAACCACTCTAGTCCACTTGCTTATTAAATGTATCAAGACTACTTTTTGGCATGCTACTCAGACTAATGTGAATAACATACTCCTGATGTGTAAATGCCAAGTTCATGTCACAGTGCTTTGGGCTCCATTTCCTTCTATTGCCTGTCTGATAAAGTCATTTCCTTTTTATATAACCAAAGAGGCTAGGCATGTTCAGTCATAGCCCTGCTGCTTTAAGATGTGATCACTCTAAGAAAATAGATAGGGCAACCAGGGATAAATCAGACCACATCCTCCTGCATTCTGTTCCTTGAGGAAAAAACAATCTTGTAGGCCCTTGCTGTGGTAGAAGAAGCATGCCAAATCCTTCCTCCTTGCAATTTTCAAGATAAGTTTCTGTTCCTAATTTTGTATTATTAAAAAGCCAGAATAGTATAAAATACAGTGTGGCTTTTTTATTTCCTTATAGCAAGAAATTCCAACTAACCTCAGTTCTGTGAAAACTGAACTGTCAATAAAAATCAAGCTTAAATTTAAAATAATCTACATTAAAGAAAATGCACTAGCTTCATAACTTCTCACAGAGTTCTGTGTGCAGTATTCCATGGCAAATTTTGTCCTTGCACCAAAAAGAATGATGCTTTGTGTCTCATTAATTTTTATGTAAAATTATTTTTTTGTTCTGTTGGCTGCTCCCTTGCTATATTGGATGGGAAATAACTGAAAATATTTTTATGACTTTAATTGTCTAGATTTATACATCTGCTGCTGGTAATTAAAAGTGGATATTATGGATATCCATGATAAATATTTAGTGAAAAATTTCATTATTTATTGCACTCATTTAGGGCAATGGCAATGTCATTAAGATGAATGAAGGAACAAAAAGAAACCAAAGAGAAGAAAAGTTTGAGATTGCCTCTATTCATCAGAAAACCTACACTAGCTCCTTAACCAAAATGTAATTTAAAATCTCCCAAATAAGCATGTATTTTAAATGCATACAAGATTATGCTAGTATTGTTAATCATTACTTAAGCATATTCAAGTATATCTATTGCTAGAATAATATATATTCATAATATTCCTATCATTTTATGTACAAAAAGCATTTCATTGATAAGTCATAGGTTTTGACTCTAAAACATGAATAAACTAAAAAATAAAGATGAGTTTGATGAACATATCAATTAGGCATAAGTCTCTTAGTCAGTTTTTAATACCTAAGGTTTAGTAGGAAAGCAAAGAACACTATTTCCTAGTCCTTTTCTTCAGAGACCAAGATCTGCCTGCTTTCTTAGATAGCATTCATAGTAGCCTGCTACTGTAGGTATTGAGAGAATTGAGATAATCTGGCATTTAGGGGGAAAGACTGAGGAAGATTTCAAACAGGAAGTAGAGTGATCTCACACACACACACACACACACACACACAAAATGGGTGTGTGAATAACTGAAAAATATAGGTTTCAGTAAGGCTATCAATTATAGAGTGAGACTGATGCAGAGATAGTAGGAGACAAGTAAATTGAAGATATTCGTATACTTATTAATGTTTTAAATCTTTTGTTTCTTTTTTATTTGTTTTCACAGATTGGACTTCAGTATGTATCCCTCAGTGTATACAATGTCTGTCTTTTTCTAAAACTACATAAATTCACATCTTGTAAATGAAATGATTCTTTGTTAAACTTTGTGATTACTAATAGTCACTATTGGTTTTTTGTTTTTTTTGTTTTGTTTTGTTTTGTTTTTAAATTAGTTTTTATTGATGCTTTGTGCATTTCATACATTTTTCCAATTCAGTTCAGGCTTATTTCCCTTTCCCTCCCCCCCCACCCCCACCCCATCCCAGATCATGCATTCTGCCATAACTGTCCTGCATCTTTCTCTCAGTTTTTTTTTTTCATTTTTAGCTATAAGTGATAATCCATGAGTACAAGCATCCTTCATGCAAAACCTATCTGCAGGCTGTTGTGCCCAAACACCTACAGCCCCACCATCCAGTGGGGGGTGACAGGTTGTTTGTTCAATCAAGTTGATCAAATGAGTGTCCAGACTACATTGCTGTAGTTTCACCATTCACCCCAATCGCAGCCCTTACATTCTACCACGCCCCCTCTTCCGCAGGTTGTTCCCTAGGCTTAGAAAAGGGGCACAGGTGGATGAGAGGTAAAACAGTCCACTCTCTCTGGAGCTGTTGACTTGGACTCTGGTCAATTCTGGCTGTTTCCTTTCATGGGCTGACAGTTTGTCCAGGAATAACCTTTCGATCCTACTAATGAAGAACAAGCAATTAGATATATAGGTATTTAAGCAGCACTAATAGTTATGGTAGGTTACTTTAGCATAGACACATGTTTGGATATGTTAATCCATGAATTACAATTTTCCCCCCTGTTAAATATGACAGGGTCTTACTGTGGCTTATAACATCTCCTAACCTGTAGAGGATGTAAGCTTGTGGCATCAGCCAGGGGTTATTTCTCCAAGGGGAGAGCCAATAGCCAATTAGATTTGGGATATACAGGCACATGGCTGCCTCTGCTGCACAGTATTTCCAGGCAGGTGAGGTGTAGCTGGTGCTGACGGTGGAGTCTTGCTTGACTCAGGGAGACCCATATTTGCTTTATTGGTTTAGTGGCCTTTGGTAACACTCTCTGGCATTCCAGAGGCCATCTGTACACTTGCATGTGTGGTCTCAATACAACCCTCCCATGTTAACGTCAGGTCTTCGGCAGCAGGGTCTTATTGCCTCTCCTCCTGTAGGTATCCCAACTTAGATGCAAGGAGCCCTTACCTTTCGTGGGGCCTTGGATCCCCTGGCCAACATCCACCTGGTAGAACAATCCATTGCTGATGTCAGAGCTCCTGTATTAATATATTTTGCCTGAGTGCATAGCCCTAGGACTTTAGTATTATATTTGGTTCTGAACAGAGAGTAATCCCTTCCACAGTTCCCATGTCTAGTAGTCAATTAAAGAAAGCAGTTTTACCGGTTTTATAAGAGATTACCTCTACAATAGTTGTCTCCAATTTACAGTTGGGGAACGACCTCATCATCGTCATATTTCTCCTTGTTCTATGGGGGGGAAGGCAAGAAAGTCTCTCATATCAGAACCTTTGTGGCACCTAGAAGGTAAGTTTCATTAGGACTCATTATAACTAGTTGTTACATGTAGGATCCACAGAGGGGTTCGATGTTTATGGCAATCTGAGGCTTTTCTTCCTTTGAATGTTCACTATTGGTTTTATGGATCCCCAAACTTAGCTAATATTATGGTTTCTCCTTGGCATTATAACATTTCATTAAATACTAGAATAATGGCTCTGACTTTACCTTGGGTCATATGGTAACATCTAAGGATTTTTTGTTTGTCACAATGGAGATAGGTGCTACTGGAATCTACTGAGTGGAGAAAAGGAATATTATGAAACTGTTCATAGCAGGTTCTCCTACATTAGTCAGTTAGTCATACCAAATACCAGTGGTACTGAGATTAAGAAATCTCTCAGTAATAAAAAATTAATTGATAAAGAAAATAGATATGACCTGCAGTATTTGCTATGCCAGGCTAACATTCAAGCATTATGCAAAGGCCACAAGAAACCAAGCTTCAAATATTCTCACCCAGGAAGCATGGTGTCATTTCCCATGCTGAACATGGTGGCACACACCTTTAATCCCAGTAAAAGGCAGAGAGGTAGGTGGACTTCTGTGAGATTGAAGCCAATCTGGTCCATGTAGTGAGTTCCAGGCTATCTAGAGCTATAGGGAGACCCTGTCCCAAGAACACCAAAAATCAACCAAACAAGATAAAAAAAAATTGCACATGATTTCCATACCATGCAAAGTGGAATAGAAGTTAGTAGAAGGTGCCAAGACATCATAGTAAATAATAAGATGTATAATTCTAAATAATCATAGAAACAATAAGCAAATGTGGATATTAATATAAATATCTATGTGCCAAAAATAGAAATTATTTCAAAGAATTTATCACTCATAAAAATGAATCAGAAGTAAGTAGATCAGTATCTTTGTCCAAGTGGCAAAATTCAGAATCAACTCACAAAAGCCAGTAGCCTTCACTGTTCTAATGACAATTTAGGTATAAAAAGAGATAAAAATGACACTCCCATTCACAATACCCTCCAAAATATATCTAGGAATACAAGATGAAAAGACCACCTATGCTAATGAATTGTTAGAATTCATTTGGTATAAATGATCATCCTATCAAAAACAATTTAAATATTCAATACAATCCCAATCAACCTCCCCCCCCACACACACACACCCAGTACAATTCCCTTTCCTGTCTTGGAACCAGGCAGGCTCCAATACCTCCAACACAGATCTCTGGTCTAACACCCTAACCCAGACTCTCTAAACACCTTAGCACAGATTGCTAATCCCATCCCCTCTGGTGGTCCCCATCCCCAACTTCCCTGGCTCTTGAAATGCCTGACAGACCAGGAAACTAAGATCCTAGTAAACCAGATCCTACATAGCTGCCTCTCTACCCAGTTCCTCTTGCCTTCACCCAACCTGTCCTCTGCCAACCATGGATCCAGGTGAGCTCCAATTCCTCTGCATCATATCTCCAGACTAGCTCCCCAACACAGAATAACCATTCACACTATCCTAGATTGCTGAGCGCCCCCCCCACTCAGGTAGTTCCAAATCCCATCTTCCCTCACTCCTGATCTGCTGGACAGACCTGCCCACCTGGACTCTGAACAAAAAGTAACCAAGCTACATAAAGAATACAAACAGATCAAAACTTAATAAAAGAAAAGCTGAACAGAAGTACTAACTGGACACATAATCAACAAAGAACATTATATGCCCAACTGCAGGGGGAAACACATATCATATGAAAAACCAAAAGACTGTGGCCCAAAAAAACCCACTAATCCTACAGAAGTGCAATAAAATTAGAAGCAACCCAAGAAACAGATGGGCTCAGAATTTAAAAGAACAATTATAAATAATTATAAGCAAAGAACTTAAAGAAAACAGACAAACAACTCACAGAGGAAAGGAATAAACCTCTGATGGAAGCACAAGAATACACAAATATGTGCCTTAATGTGATTTCAAAAACAATTAGTGACTTGAAAACTGAATTCATAAGAGAGATAGAAATAGTGAGGAAAACCCAAATGGAAATGAACATGATATTGAAAAACCCAGTGGGCCAATTGGAAACAATAGTAGAAAGCCTCACAAGCAGAATGAATGAAACAGAACATAGATAATCAAGACTGGATGACAAAGTCGAAGATCTGGAATCCTTAAGCAAAGACTACGTAAAATTTGAAAAAAACCCACAAGAGTGAAATATGCAGGAAATGTGTTACAGTATGAGAGACCTGGACAGAGAGCAAACAGAGAGGCATCTGGATTAAATTACATTATTTTTCAGGACAAAGAAATTTTATTAAAGTCAAAGAGATTGATGTCAAAGTTCTGTCTTACCATTGCATTTAAAAGAAAACATTTTGTGATTCTAAGTGTAAAGGTTTTATAAACCAAAAGAAAACATTTTGTGATTCTAAGTGTAAAGGTTTTATAAACCTTGAAAAACATTCTACTTTTTCCATTGACAATCTTCTTTTTCAAGAAGAAACATGATTTGTCACTTGCTTTATTTTATTTGATCAACTCAATTTTTAAAATATGCTTAAGTTCAAAGAAAAATTCCATACATAGTGCAGCATTTCCATCGCTAGAGGCACTATTTTTGTTTCCTTCATTATTATCCTATCACATTACTATGGGACACTTCTTTTTTAATATCATGATTTTATTGATGTGTTCTGTATTTCAGATATCATTTTTCAGTTCAATTTAGACAAAGTTCCCTAACCCTTCCCCCACCCCACCCCAGATCATGTACTCTGCCATAACTGTCCTGCATCTTTCTCTCAGTCTTTTTTATTATGTTTAGGAATTCACATTTTCTTCCTTAAATTTTTTAATTTAATTAATTTTATTCTTTTTTTCCAGGTCGGCTGGAAGTACCAGGTAGTGACAGCTACCCTGGAGGAGAAGCAGAGGAGAAGGCCAAGATCCACTATCGCAAGAAGAAGCAGCTCATGAGGCTGCGGAAACAAGCAGAAAAGAACGTGGAGAAGAAAATAAACAAGTTCACAGAGATCCTGAAGACCAATGGACTCCTGGTGTGAGCCCAATAAAGCAATTATGCCTCATGCCTGCCTGGCCTGCCCTTCCTCCACCCCACCACCGCCCCTGCCCTGGGATAATATATATATATATATATATGTGTGTGTGTTGTGTGTGTGTGTGTGTGTGTGTGTGTCTGTGTGTGTGTGTGTGTGTGTACTTCAGACAGTTCTAAGAGCTGTGCAGACTTAGCTGTCACCTGCTTGTGGGTGAGTTAAGTAACCAGTCAGTTACTAAGGTCTCAATATTTGAGTGAGCTTGATCCCTCCTGGGAGGGCTGCCCTGCCTACCTGGCCCAGTGCCATACTCTGCAACTGTGAGGATGGTGGCCACGGAGCTCAGCTGGGCTGGGTGTCAGAGGCCCATGCTGTGAAGGTACAGCCGAGGCCACAGGCACTGCCTCTTGCTCCCAACACTACCATCAGAAGGCAAATTTCTTTTTGCTATAGGGTTTTTATAATGTACTAATAAATTATTTTATTGTTAAAGAAAAAAATTTATTTTATTATGTGTATGACTGTACTGTCTGCTTGTGCACCCATGTCATGCAATGCCACGGAAGTCAGAAGAGGGTGTCAGATTCCCCTGGAACTGGAGTTAAATATGGTTCTTAGCCACCATGTGGGTGCTGGGAATCGAACTGAGGTCTTCTTGCAAGAGAAGTCAGTGCTCTTAACCACTGAGCTATCTCTCCAGCTCCCTCCTTTAAATTTTATATTACTCTAAAATATGAATTCATACTTTCCAACTATATATATATAGATATAATATATAATAGATATATATAATATGGTGTGTGTGTGTGTAAATTTACTATATATACTATAGAATATATATAGTAATTACAGAGTATGAAAAAAGTGGTGGTAGGCCAATTCTGGAGCCCATTAAGAAATTCACATATATAACGAGTTTGCTTTTTAATATAAATAGAATATAACAAAATGGTTGTGCAGCTGGCCGTTCAAAAAACTGGGGAAATGAGGGAAACAATTCGCCATTTTTTTATTCTGGGACTGTGTTACATCACTTAGCAAAATGGCTTCGAGTTCCATCCATGTAAACCTGCAAAGTTCATGATGTCATCGTTTTTTACTGCTGAATAGTACTCCATTGTGTAATGTACCACAGTGTTTGTCATACACTCATCAGTTGAGGGGGCCGGTTGTGGGAAGAGATCTGTAATAAACATGGATGTGATGTATCTTTGCGGTAGGATGAGTCTTTTGTGGCTAAATATACCCAGGAGTGGTATGACGGGGGCAGGTGTGGTAGCCTCACTTTGAGTCTTTTAAGTGTTTCCATACTACTTTCCCGAAGGGGTGCACAGGTTTACATTCCAACCAGCAGGGGATGAGTGTCCCCTTTCCCCAAAACATCTCCAGCATTTGGGTGTCTTTGTTTTCTTGATCTTTAGCCAGTCCTTTTGGAGTGAGATGAGATTCTGAGAGTGGTTTTAATGTGCATTTTTCTTTAATTATTAACAATTTTTTAACACGTTTGAAAAGATGTTTCTCGGCCATGTTAAGTCATAACTGGTGAAGTCTCTTTCAGCTCTTTTTTTTTTTTTTTTTTTTTTATTTTGTTTGTTTCTTATTTCTTTGTTTTTTGATATCCTCTATATATCCTTGATGTTAATGCTCTATCAGATGTATCACTGGTGAAATTTCCTCCCATTCTGCCAGTTTTCTTTCTCTTCACTTCCTTGATTAGTTTCTTTAGCTGTACAGAAGCCTTTTTTTTGTTGAGGTTGATGAGGTCCCATTTGTGTACTGTTGACCTTACTTCCTAGGCAGCTGTTGGTCTGATTTTAGAAAAGTCTTTCCGATGCCTATGCGTATGGTTGTTGCCAACTTTTTCAATTCTGTCCACTTTAGATTTCGGTTTTTCACATCAAGATCTGTGATCCACTGGGAGTTGATTTTTGTAAAGGTTGAGAGGTAGGGGGTTAATTGTGTTCTTCTACAAAATGGTGATGCCCAGTTTTGCCAGCACCATTGCTGAAGATGCTATTTTTTTTTTTTTTTTTTTTTTTTTTTTTTTTTTTTTGTTTTGTTTTGTTTTGTTTTGCCTCTGTCAAATATGAGGTGGCTTAAATTGTATAAGCTAAAGTTTGGATCTTCCATTGGTCAATGGATCTGTTTTTGTGCCAGTACCAGGCTATCTTTATGACTATGGCTGTGTAATATAGTTTGAAGTCTGGTAGAGCTATCCCTGCTGTATTGCATTTTTCAGTCAGGGTTGCTTTAGCTATTTGGGATTTTTCATTTTTCCATATAAATTTAAGGATTTTTTTCCAAGTCTGTGAAGAAGCTCATGGGGATTCTGATGGGGATTGCATTGAATCTGTATATTAATTTGGGTAAAATGGACATTTTTACTATATTAATTTTTCTAATCCATGAGCATGGAAGGTCTTTGCATCTTTTGACGTCATTTTCAAATGAAATGGACCTAATGGACATCTCCAGAATATTCCACCCAAGCACCAAAGAATACACTTTCTACTCAGTAGCCCATGCATGTTTGCCTAAAATTGACCACATTCTGGGACACAAAACAAACCTCAACAAACTAAAATAATTGAAATAATTCCATCCATCTATCAGACCAAAGTGAGATAAAGCTTATACTCAAAAGCAAAAAAAGCTCTAAAAATGACATGAACTCATGGAGATCAAACAACACAATAATAATTAATGAATGGATCAAAGAAGAAATTAAGAAAGAAATAAAAGTATTCCTGGAACTAAATGAAAATGAGAACGCAGCCTGGCTTTTTGCTCACGCCTTTAATCCTAGGACTTAGGAGGCAGAGGCAGGTGGATCTTTGTGAGTTCAAGACCAGCCTAGTCTACAGAGTGAGTTCCCAGACAGCTGGGGCTACAGGGAGATCCTGTCTTGAAAAGACCAAATAATAATAATAATAATAATAATAATAATAAAAAATAAATAAATAAATGAAAATGAGAACACAACAAAATGTCTGGGACACCTTAAAAACAGTCCTAAGAAAGAAATGTATAGCTCTTAGTGCATACATTTAAAAAAAAACAAAAGGAGAACATGTAAAATACTCAACAGCACAGCTTAAGACTCTGAAAAAGCAAGAACAAACCAATTCCAAACTTAGTAGATGAGAAGAAATAACAAGAATCAGAACAGAAATTAATGAAATAGAAACCAATAAAACAATGCCATAAATCAAGGCATCTAAGAGCTGATTCTTTGAAAGGTTAAACAAGATAGACAGACCCTTAGCACAGTTACCAAAAGAAAAAAATAGCAAATCCAAATTAACAAAATCAGAGATGAAAGGGGAACCATCATATCAGAGGCCAAAATTCCAGAACATTGTAAAGGAATACTCTAAAAACCTGTACTCCTTTAAATTTGAAAACCTAAAAGAAATGGACATAATTCTGTAATTATGAACATCACCAAAGTTAAGCCAAGAAGAGATCAACAGCTTAAACAGGACCATAAGAAATAAGGAAATTGAAACAGTAATGCAAAATCCCCAACAAAAAATGCCCAGGCCCAAATGGCTTCATAGCACAAGTTTACCAGACATTTAAAGAAGATCTAAAACAAAATATTCAAAAAGATAGAGACAACTCCCAAATTCCTTCTAATAACAAAACCAGGTAAAGATAAAATAAAGAAAGAAAACTATAAGCCTATATTCTTAATAAATAGATGCAAAAATACTCAACAAAATACATGCAAACTCCATGCAGATGCACATCAAACAGATCATTCACCATGATCAGGTAGGCTTTATTCCAGAGATGCTGAGATGGTTCAATATATGCAAGTCAAAAAAGTCATAAAACATATAAATGAACTTAGACAAAAATCACAGTGTCATCTCATAGATGTAGAAAAGGCCAAGGGAAAAAAATTCCAACATTCATTCATGTTAAATGTCATAAAAGGAATTGTTCTGGAAGGAACATACTTCAATATCATTAATGCTATACAAAACAAACCCACAGCCATCATCATTCTAAATGGAGAAAAACTGGAAGCATTGCTGTTAAAATAAAGATCTAGACAGGGTTGTTCTCTATCTCTGCTCTTTTTCAATATAGTGTTTGAAACCCTTGCAAGTGCAATAAAACAAGAGGAGGAAATTAAAGGAGCACTAATTGGAAATTAGAGGTCAAATTTTCAATATTTGGAGACAATATATTATACATACAAAAATTTCCACCAAAAAAACTGCTGAGAATAATTAATAATTTCAGTAAAGTGGCAGATTACAAAATCAACTTAAAAAATAAGTAGCCTTTCTGTATACCAACAACAAGCAATCAGAAAAAGCATACAAGGAAACCTTCTGAATCACAATTATCTAAAAAATAAAATATTTAGGAACAAACCTAACCAAAAATATTAAAGATCTCTACAATGAAAATTTCAAATCTTTAAAGAAAGAAATAAAGGAAGACAGTAGAAGATGGAAAAATCTACCATGCATGAGGATTGGTAGAATCAATATTGTGAAAATGAGCATCTTACCAAAAACAATCTATAGATTCAATGCAATGTCAATCAAAATACCCATAACATCTTCACAGAGCTAGAAAAAAAATCATTAAAAAATTAACATATAATCAAAAAAGACACCCAAAAGTCTAAGCAATCTTGGACAAAAAGAACAATGCTAGGGGAATCACCATGCCAGATCTCAGATTATATTACATAGCTATAGTCATAAAAAGTACCCTCCAAGACGTAGGCATAGGAAATGCCTTTGTAAATTGGACATTAGCTGCTCAGGCATTAAGGTCAACAATCAATAAGTATGTCTTCATGAAGCTACAAAGTCATTTTCTCTCCATTGCTGAGAATCATTGGCCACTGAATACTTGGAAAACCTTTCCTGAACGGGAGTATCAGTCAGTTCCTGATCTATTTCACATTGGATTCCCTACCACTTGAATAAATAAGTCATTTTAAATATAAATTTGTGAGAATTAGCTAAAATCATGAACAGCTCATGATTTTTACTAGAAATTAATCTCCTGTAAAAACAGTGGACTTGTCCATCCCAACATGGACACTGCCTTGATGCTACAGAACACCATGCTGGCAGTTCCCACACATTGTTTCCTGCATAGGACTGCAGAAGTTGACATTGCACCTATGTGTTTTAGAAGGTAGGGAGAGTGGAGACAGGCGTCCAGCCCAGAGGAGCTGAGAGCCATGCTGCTCTCTTATTTCCTTCTCAGCTTAGTGATTCAGGAGGGAACATCCAGCAGCACCTGCCCTTGTCTTACTTATTCAGCTTTCCTTTGGCGTTACAGCTTCAGTATCTTACTAGCCTTTGCTTCCAATGACTTTAGAAGGCTAGGCAATCGCAATCGGCATGAGTTCTATAACAAGGTACAGATACACATTAAAAGAGGCAATCAGACAGGAATGAAAATACAAAGGGGGGTATTAAATGGTGTGTACAAAATGAGGTGGTGACAGATCTAGGACAGAAGCCCTGGTCCTGTTCTGCTTCTAACAATGAAGCTGAACTGTGAGAATTTAAGCAAGCCATTCCTCTTATAAATAAACCCAAAATGTCTTTACCCACACCCATCATTCCCAGGGTTCTTAAAAGGCATAGCTTACATCGAAGAAAAGGCACAGACACTGAAACTGACACAAGGGGAACTGAAGATCCTGATGCTTAATATCAGAGCAAAAAAAAAAAAAAAAAGAAGCCTTAATGGACAAAGATCCTGGAGGTGAAGGAGACACAGCCCCCCAGAACCCAGAAGAGAGACAAACTATTTCTCCCTGGAGCCAGGTCTGGTCTAACACACAATCTCCTGGACTCAGCCTATGTGACAGGATTTAGAAATGAAGACTTAGCCAGAATCTTAGGTTTGTAGAGTGTCCAAGGGGCTTCCCGAACCTCTCATCTACAGTTTCTAGTGCCTTTCAAAACTGGAGCCCAACTCTTCTGTTACTTTCCTTGGGTGACAAGAACACAATGGATTTTTATTAGGAAAACAAGTGACATTTGAGATTCTTGAAACCTGGCTCGATATATCTTCCCTACACTGAGACTCTCAGACAGTGTTGGCGAGTTGATTACCCTGCATCCTGGAGTCCAGCTTTGCTTCGGTGAGCAAAAGGGGCGGGGCTGCCTGTAGCAGAATGAGGTATGCCTGTTCTGTGGCTGCACTCTGTGCCTGGTAAATTACATTTGTGGCAGGATAATTTATCAAGCTATCAATTACCATCTCCTACACCTTGACTAATTCTGCTCCCAGAAGGATTAAAGTATAAGTTCTGTCTTCGTCTCTTCTAGAAAGTTCCAGCATTTTCGCCTCTGGGGTTATTAATCTTGTGTAATTTCCTGGCGTAAACTGAACTGGATAGGTGACAGTTACACTTGTATTGCTTATTTTTCTCCTCACTGTGTCCAAACACCTGGCAGAAACTATTGATCCGAAGGATTTAGTTTTGAGTGCAATTCCAAAGTCCCTGATCCCTGGGCAGAACATGGAGGACATGGGAGAATGTAGAGATACAGTCTGTTCACTTCATGGCTGGCCAAGCAGTAGAGGAGGATGCTCTTACCCCAATCTCCTTTTTCCTTGGTCTCCTTTAATTCTGTTCAGGGCCTGAGCCCATGAGCAGTGCTACAAACATCAGAATGGGGCCTGTACCCTCATTTAATCCTCTCTGGAAACACCCTGGCAGATATGCTGCAAATATGTGCCACCAAGCTCGTAGCTGATTCAGTTAGTCAAGTCATCAGTGAAAATAAACCATCACACAACCCTATCCAGAGTCTTTAAACTGGATAGCTATTTACCCGGTGATGTCAAGGATTTAAGGAACAAAATGTCCTGAGAGCTCAATAACAGTAGGTTTCTATGTGGCGGCAGTGGTGTTAGATCTGTTCTACGGATGCTTTGGCTGAGAAAAAGTAATACAGGTACAAATTCTCAGTAGATGCAGAAAAGACTGTAATTTTATGGGCTATGGAGGTTGTGAGGCATCTTTCTTTGCATGGACCATCATACTGACAATGCTATAGAAAGTCATAGGTACTGAATCCTAGAATGTCTTTTCTAAGTAATTTTTACAAGGTGTATCTCACTGAATGAAAAAAAAAAAGTTAGCATGATAAGTGAATGAGTATTTTAGCTGAGCACCAGAATTAATTTGAATCAAATTTTAATATGCTTTTTTCTTATCTCAATGTTTTGGAACTATTTATGAATGTATCCCTATTATCTCAATTTTTGAGAGTCTGGAGAAATGGCTCAGCAGTTAAGATCACTGGCTGGTTCCCAGCCCCCACAAGGTGACTAACAACTGTGTATAACTCCAGTTCCAGGGCCCCCTTCTGACTTCTGTGGGCATTACGTGACATAGGTACACTTATATTCATGCAGGCAATATACACATAAATAAAAATAATAAAATTTAAAAAATCAATCTTCTTTAAAGAAAGTCCTGTTTATACCTACTGACATATAGGCAGTTAAGAAATGTTCAGTAGATGAACACAGGGGATGGAGCCACAGGTAGAGAACATTCTTGCATCGTGAGAATCATAAATATAGCCCACAAGCAGAGTTAGCTCAAAGGGGCAGTGTTGTCAGGCTCAGTGGATAGAAGCAGGATTTGGCTCTCTCCCTGCACTGACTCTATCCTGGGCTTCCAAGGTGGTTAGAGAGCTTCTAGCAAGTTGTTACCTCCAGCCTGCCAGATTTAAGAGCACAGAGAATGTGACACTTTCTCTCAACAGTCCCTGCAGGTGGCACCAATTCAATCATGAAACAGTCATTTTATGGCAGGTTGAGTTGAATCAATCCTCTTTAGGCCAAACCTGAATAGAGATGTGGGAATACATCTTCACAAGCAGATACAGACTAAAATGAAAAATTTGGTTTAGCTTCCCAAGACAGCAAGGGAAGTTCAGGTTGCAAAAAGTGAACAAACAATAAGTGACAAAATAAAACAAAACCAGGAGGACTTCCTCTAAAGGCCTTTCAGGTGATCTGAACCTAGCTTTGGCTCACCACCACATGATCAGATCATCCTTCAGACTAGGAGGGGTGATGTCAATTCTGAACATGCTGACATAGAGACCTAGGGTAGTTGAGAGTATGTGGGCTAGATTCACATAAGGATTTTTCAAAATTTTTATCTATTTACTTAGCTATTTATTTCTTTTATATGTATACGTGTATTGCCTGCATGTACATAAATCCACCCATGTTGTGCAATAACCACAAAGGCCAGAAGAGAGCATCAGATCCTCCAGAATCAGAGTTACAGGTGGTTGTTAGTTGCTATGGGAGTGCTGGGAACCAAACCTGAGTCCTCTGCAAGAGCAGTCAATACTCTTAACCACTGAACCATCTATCCAGGCCCAGAGGGCAAGGACTTTTAAGAGAAGAATAATATCTGGGATGATTCTACCTCCTGGGGATGGACAATCCAGGAAAAGTCATCGCATTTCCTAGCCATGGCTAGCTCAGGTTTCCCACTTTTATTAAAGTATAGCAATGCCCACAACCCAGCCATACCCTGAGGGACAGCTCTTCTTCTGGATGACATAGCCTGACTTCCCACTTCTGAGTTCAACCACAAGTCCTTCTGTCTTGTTTCCAAATGTTAGTTCTCACAGTCTTCCAGGCCTGTCGGCATAATGATCTTTCCATCACAACCTCTTTCCTTCACTTCTTCTTTTTCCCACCTAATTTCCTTATATCTGCATGGTAAAATCTCAACTATCACCCTTTTCTACACCTTCCCTCTATTTAAATGGCTATATCACATAAAATCTATGACTGATAACAAATTATAGAACACTTGAAAATCATTTATACAATGGTTCTGTGTATATTTACTAAGTATTTAGCACTGATCCATATTTCATATTTTCTTAGGTACCTCATCCAATCCTAATCGCATATATATGCAATGTTCTCATATCAGAGAACTAAAGCCCCAAGTAGAAAATCAGTACCAAACCCTGGCTTTCTGCCCTGTCCTAGCAATCTCTTCAGATTGTTTTAGAAATCCACAGGATGCGAGACGCCATAACGCGCCAGGCCAGGATCGAAAGGTTATTCCTGGACAAACTGTCAGCCCATGAAAGGAAACAGCCAGAACTGACCAGAGTCCAAGTCAACAGCTCCAGAGAGAGTGGACTGTTTTACCTCTCATCCACCTGTGCCCCTTTTCTAAGCCTAGGGAACAACCTGCGGAAGAGGGGGCGTGGTAGAATGTAAGGGCTGCGATTGGGGTGAATGGTGAAACTACAGCAATGTAGTCTGGACACTCATTTGATCAACTTGATTGAACAAACAACCTGTCACCCCCCACTGGATGGTGGGGCTGTAGGTGTTTGGGCACAACAGCCTGCAGATAGGTTTTGCATGAAGGATGCTTGTACTCATGGATTATCACTTATAGCTAAAAATGAAAAAAAAAACTGAGAGAAAGATGCAGGACAGTTATGGCAGAATGCATGATCTGGGATGGGGTGGGGGT
>VZQC01001327.1:755630-822559 GCA_009823505.1 Rhizomys pruinosus | reverse complement strand
CCCCCCCCCCACAAAAAAAAGCAAAAACCCGAGTGACCCCTGGGGACCAGATCTTCAACTGACCTTGAGAAAAAAAAAAACAACCTTGGTTAATCTGGGCTAACTGTGTGACCTTAAGCATCCAAAAGGAAAGTATAACCAGAAATAAATAATCAGTAAGGCCAGAGAAATTGTACCTCAGATAGAAAACTTGAGATCTTAGTAAAAAGACAAGAGAGAGAAAGAGAGAGAGAGAGAGAGAGAGAGAGAGAGAGAGAGAGAGAACTGTTGTTTTGCCTGTCTTCAATTCTTACTAGTAAGTGCATCTACTCTGTGACTGCCACCGCTTTTGCAATTTTTCAAAGACATGAGACACAGCTTTTTAACACTCCAATATGGACTGAAGACTCATGTCTCTCCATGAATCCTCCAACCTTCAATGCCAGATGGGGACTGCTGAGATATCCAGCTTGTGGACTGAGCAGCTACTGGGATTTCAGCCTCTTCAGAGTATAGACTGCCATTGTTGGACTACCCAGGCTGTATCATGGAGGCCAGTACAAGAAGATCAAGATATATATATATTCATATATATATATGAACAACAACAACAAAAGAACCAGAACAAAAAAATGGCTGAAATGGTGAAGTTCTCCCCAAAACAATAATCTGGTGCTTTGAAAAAAACTCTGGAAAGACTCAGAAAAAGATGCAAGACATGTATGGGAGAGTGCATGAACTCTGGTGGGGCAGGGCGCATGGGAAAAGGAAATGAGTCTAAATTGGATTGAGAAGTGATGTCTGATGTATGAAAAAGTTTAACAACAATAAAAAATATATTAAAAAGTGCTATATGGAATAAGCTTTAATAGAATTATCATTTTCCACTTGACAGTGAAAACGAATTCATAGGGATCGCAAAGTCCAGTCACCAAGAATGTCTGCCAAAGAGGAATTTTTCACAGGCCTTTTAAAATTTCCTCTCTGGCTGCCTCAACATGTATGACCTGTTCCTTTGGTCTTCTAGATTTTCAGGAAGGAGTCACAGGTATACTTGACATGATCCTTCTCAGGAAAAACATGGTAAATTTCCTCCAACTTTCTAAATCTTTTTTTTTTTTTTCTTCACTGACTGCTGCAGTTCCAAGTCCCCAATGTAGCCTGATGTTAAAATGGGTTAGGAAAACGTACATGGGAGATAAGGTAGATGAAAGCTACCAGGAGAGGAATCAAAGGAGTAAGGTAAAGCATGGGGTGTCAGGGGCTCTCGATCCTTCTCATCCTTCCAACCCTCTGTCCCGTTTCTGCTCCTGTCTCCCACGGCCTGTATGTGATCAAGCTCTGATTAAAGCACTCCTGCCAACGGTCTAATGAGAGGGGCACAGCATCTCTACTGACGCTGGCTTTGCCTCCCGTGGATCCTGTGGAACACACTCATCCTTGTGTTGTCTTTGGCTTCCACAAGGACTATCATTCACTTTTTTTTTAATTTTTTAAAATTTTATTTATTTTTGTATGTGTATGAATGTACTGTCTGCATGTAGGTCTGTGCACCCCTGTTGTGCAATGCTGCGGAGGTCAGAAGAGGGTCTCGGATTCCCCTGGAACTGGAGTTAAAGACAATTCTCAGCTGCCATGTGGGTGCTGGGGATCGAACCCGAGTCTTCTGCAAGAGCAGTCAGTGCTCTTAACTGCTAGGCTATCTCTCTAGCCCCTCTCATTCACTTTTAACTCAGGTCAGTGCCTCCCAACAGATACTTTAGGAAACCAATCCCCCCAATTCCTAACTATCGTGGTGTGAATGAGAATGTCCCCCATAAGCTCCAAGTATTCAGGAATTATTCAGAAACTTTGTCTCCAGTTGGTGACACTGTTTTGGGAGGTCTTAGAGGGGTGGCCAAGATGGAGGAAGCCCATCTCTGGGGTGGGCTTAGAGAGTTCTTAAAGCCTCACCAATCTCCAGACATGCTCTGCTTCCTGCGCCTGCTTGAAGATGGGAAGCTCCGCTTTGTGCTCCTGCTCCAGCATCTCCTGACACCATGCCTCCCACCGTGATGGACTCTAATTTCCCTGCAACGATAAGCTCAAATAAATTCTTCTCTTTATTAGTTTCCTTGGTCACGGTGGATCTATCACTGCAACAGAAAAGTGACTAATACACTCACACTCCAGTGAGAGCCTTCTCTGCTTTTGCCTTGGGCCTCAAACCGCCGCTGGTTTCTCCAGCTCCCTCGTGTTTCACTGCCCTCCCCACCCTTCACGGCCTGATTCCTCTCCCTTCAGAGCTTTCTTTCTTATTGGACCTTGGCAGTATTTCACTTGTTTTCCTTTCACTTCTCCCAATGGCTTGCTTTTCCTTCTCTCTAGGAAACTTAATGCTATTTGGTGTCGTTTTCCCAAGGTTTCCTGCTTTTATATCCTGAACACTGGTGTTTCTGCCACTGAAACCCTACTCCTTCGTCCTTAACAACCTATCTGTACCCTGACTTGACGTTTCCCTCTTGATAGGCCGGCCCCTGTTTTCTAGTCCTGCTTCCCTTGTCACTGCCACCTACCTGCTCCTGTGACCCCACACATCCTCAGGATACCACAGCTTCAGCAAGCATGACACAGCACACAGGCTCACTTACTCATCTACCCGTCAGCCATCATCAGGAACTCCTTTCTCCTAATGTCATCGCCATCAAAATATCTCTTTAACACCACACCTGATTATAAACACCCTGAACACTGCCCCCCAAGCCTTCATGTCCACTCGAAATTGTTGATTGCGTCTTTTGTCTCCATACTCACAGATGTTGATTATTTGTGCCTGTGAGTTTCAGCCTTTTCCTGCTGGGAGGTGTCTGCCAAGGAGTTCTGTTTACCTTCACATACTGTGATTTACAACAAGAGCTCTGTACTCACTCTCCATCAAAGGCCTATCTCTGCGCAGGGTCTGCCTGTGGATGCCGAGCCTCCCTTTCATCAGCTGTGACTCCCCTGTGCAGCGGGAGATATAATCAGAAAGAGTGAATTACCAGGTGCAGAAATAGAAGCAGCTGAAATCAGGCTGCTCTGTTAGGTCATCCATTAAACACTTTGCATTACTTGATGGTAAGCAAAGCTTCACTTAGAGTCACTTAGCGAATACTGTTGTGGAAAATTCAAAGCAAAATCTAGACCAAAAGCTACTAAAAATGCATTAAACTTACAGCAGGTAAGACGTTGAGATAGATCTGTCAGGATTAAGTAAGTACAGCTGTTCTGAGAGACTACTCTTTCTCTCAGCAGCATATTGCTTCCTACTGAACTGTGTTGGGGAACATTAGATATAAGAGCTTCCATGGAATGTCTCATGAATCACCTTCCTTTCCAAGACACCATCTCCTTCAAGAAACTAGTATCTACTATGGGATGCAGATTGGGGATAATATTAATACATTTAGTTTAACCTATTAAAATTGGCTGCATTTATTTTTTTCTTATTTTAAACTGTGATTTTCCAAAAATTTAAAATAATCTGAGTGTCTGAATTATGTGGCATAAGCTGTATGTCTGTATAATCCTACCGCACATCATTGTGCTAGATTCATCTCTATGTGGCCATAACAACAACTTAGACCTAACCAATAGCTCTTCCTCATGACTTCTAGTCTAGACCTCTGCTCCTTCTAGCTTCTGTCCTCAAAACAGGAGTTTTCTTTCCATCTTGTCCATTTGTTCAGAACTCTATTCTTGTTCTTTCCTATGTCCTCTGAAGCCATCGGATAGGAACTTTTCATTAACAAGAAATGCATAGCACCCTCATTTACTTCACTTTCTCTATCAAAAGGGAATAAGTACCCTTATCATGTATCTCACAATTTTATTGGTTTTTAAGTGATACATGGACACAAATCGTGTATTATTAATGAAGTACTGTTTCATTTTATTTTACACACACTGGATTATATTTAAATCAGACTGAAGACGTTTATCTCCCCAAACATTCATTTTTTTTTCCTTATCATGAAAACTTTCCAGAACTGCTCTAGTTTTTTGAAATGTACAGTAAATTATTGTTATCTGTGATTCACAATACTGTGCCACGAACACATCAGAACTTCTTTTCTCTGTTTAATAATTTAGGCATCTCGATTTTAGGTTTTGGTTTGCTTTACCATTTTCTGGAGAGAAATGACCATGACTATTTCCACTGACTTCTTAATCTCTTCAGTTTAGCATCTCATCATTGTCAAAATCTTTGGGATAATGAAATAAACAGGAGAGACATTCTTCCTGTCCAGTGTGCCAAGGAGACTGAGCCACTTTGAGCATGGTACCTCACCGCTCCATCTTTGTTCCAGGCCCTATAGTGTCTCCCCTTCCAGCCTTTTCTCTGGACTCTGAGTCTGTGATACTGAACTAGAGATGTAATTTTTTTTTACTGTGCATGTCTCTTCTCAAATGCATCTGATTCTACCATACATATTCTCAATTTTGTATAGGCAGGAGAGAGTAGATAGGGGATTCTTCATAAATGTTCACTTTGAGGATACAGTGTGGTATATGTACTCAAACAAGTTTGGGCTTGCTCAGTCTTCCAACTTTCATGCCTGGGTATATTGAGAATATGCTTGAGTTGAATCTGTTTGATGGTCCATAAGTGGAGAAAAAATTGATTTCATTGCTCAGAGTGGTACATGCAAGTAGGGGGTCCTAGTTTGCTAACACGTTTCTAGGTGCATTGTTCCTAGAGGAGCATGTGTCCATAGTACATGCAGGTACGGGTCCCAGGCTACCAAGTGCATTGATAAAAGAGGAATGTATGCATTCTCCAGACCAAGTGGGGACTCATAGTGCTAAACTATCTCAATGCTGGATGTGAATGTTGTTCAGTGGTAGAAAGAAATACTTTGGATCACTGTTCACTGATAAAATACTTTGTATTGGCTGCCTGGAAGTCATTTGACCCAATCTCCAGAACGCGTCTACTCAGGAGACATGTTAATGACAGCAGATGATGACCTTGTTCTTGCTGTCCTGTTTCCTGGCAGTTGCAGTAACTATAGAATGTGGGAAGGATACAGTCCCCTATAGACCTGTCTATAAGAGTCTAAGGTGTCATCAGAACTCCCAAGAGAGAATATGTTTTTGTTTCAGTGCTTGAGTACAGTAAGTTACTGCTCAGGGACAGAAAGGGGAGTGCAACACTGGAGCAATTTGTCTGTGAAGCATGCAAAGATATTCATCTGCCTTGAGTAGATTCAGATTTCTCAGGACTTACACATCATGAATGCCATTTGTTCTGTCAGAGAATCTACATGAACTTAAAGTGTAAAACTAATCACTGACTTTCTACAATCACAGTATTCTAGTTACCTATTGCATTAAAATAAATACCCCCAATGCCTAACAGCCTAAAGCAACGGGGATTTCCATTCTCACTGTTTCTGAGAGTGAGGAATCAGACCAAATTTAGCTGGTTACTGTGATTCAGGGTCTCTCAAAAGGCAAATGCCAACATGGCAGCAGTGAGCAGTGACTACAGTCACCTTTGTGCACTAAAATCGTTCATGAAGCGCTACGCTAATATTACTATTACAGTAATTTTCTCTAAATTATCTCTTTGAAGGAAGTACAAGATGAAAAGAAAAGTAATTACACTTACAAATTTGCCAATTCCTGTGGTTTTTACATCATTAGTGTCATTTTTCTTAATATGTCTCACTTTCTCCCAGACTTTGCTTGACATTTGTCAAAGCTCTAGTCTATTAACAACAGACACACTTTTTGCTTGCCTGAAATTATGTGTATTTCACCTGCATTTCAAAAGGTATATTCACAACATTTAGCATTCTAAGTTGTCAGCTTTTAAGCTTTCATCTTAATATAGAGGCTTCTTGATTTAATGTGATGGTATCCTAATGAAGCATCATTAGTTTAAAATATAATAAGATAACGTCCATTTAATATACCTGACAAAACAAAGATCTTAAGTTAGCCACACCCTGCTCCCCCTAGAGTGTGGGACTAACTACATATATCGCTGAGTGGCTCCCTATTGTAGCCCAGTGTTGGAACAGAATGTGATACCAGATATTGCTTGCCCTGGAAATCATCAAAGCTCAAAATTCAACATACAGTTTCTAGTGATGCATATTATTTTTACATCATCCTGAAGTTAAACAAAAACTAATTTTAACCATACTGATGGTGGTTAAAATTTCTATAGGGAAATCAAGCTTGAAATGCAGGCTAGCTTTCCAGCTAGCCTGCCTCAGGTCACCACATGGGGGAGGGTCTGCCCCCTCCCCAAGGAGGAGCAAGCAACGTGGCCTAGGTGCATGATGCTGGGTGCATGATGCACCATGTGCAGTGGTGCGGAATTGGGGGACTTAAGATTGGTTCTGGGAACTGAGGTCATTTATTTTATAAAAGCAGGCTGAAGCAAAGAATAAATTTGATTTCATACGAACATAATCATGGAATTCCCAGCCGTTATTTTTATTAATTATTGCGTGCATACAGGCTAAGGTAGGCCTGCATTTCATTCAGGTGGCCAGTGAGTTGGAAAAATGCTCCCCTATATGGACTACCAATGTGGGTAGCTGGTGTTGTGAGTGGGCATTGGCTGAAGGGAGACAATCAGCCATCAGCCTGAAATTCCTGTCCAGGCTCTGGGCAGGTGAGAAGTCACAGCCAAGAGTGGAACATGTGTCTCGTGGGTCCAGGCTGGGGGCCTGAGTTGGAATAACCACCCATGCAGGGCTACGGGAAGTAGCCAGCTGGTCTCTGTGCCGAGGGGTCAGCTCCCCACAGTGTCCCCAAAGCAGGCACTGTGTTCCCATTCCCCTTAGAAGGGCCACGTGGTCCCTATTGGGCATAAAAAGACAGCTTCCTACAAATTTCATACCAGGGAACTATGGAATGATATATGTAATGCCCTAAAATTAAGAAATTCCAACCAACATATCTAAATCCAGCAAAACTATCTTATTAAAATTGAAAGAAAAGAAAAATAAGAACATTAAAACAAGCCCAAAGTAAAGCAATTCAATTGGCCAACAACCAAGAACTGCTGAAAATACTTAGTAGATTATTGAATACTGAGGAAAAAGAATGGCAGTCACAATCAGAAGAGCACAAAGAAAAATAAACTTCATGAGAGGAATGGGTGAGCAAAGCCCTAGAGAAGACGACTGTACCCAGCATGGTAGACCAGCAACCCAGCATGGTAGACCAGCAACCCAGCATGGTAGACCAGCAACCCGCTGAATCTAACAGGAGAAACAAACTAGGAGAAGGACCCAACTGAATTGGAAAAAAAAATTAACCCAAATAATGAAAATATGTAGAGAAATTATGTCAATAATCGCCTGAAATATAAAAGGCACCAGCACCAGCATTCTCTATCTTTTATTGAAGTTCTGTGCATTTCATATATCACTTCTCAGTTCAATCCAGACTCATTTCCCCCTCCATGCCCCTCCTCCCAAGTTCATGCAGTCTGCCATACATGTCCTGTTTTCCCTTCTGAGTCTTTTCAAATTTTTTCAAAACAGAAGAATACTTTTTGGGGGGGCGGGGGGAGAACTCTACTGCTTCAGTCAATTCCCTGTCTCAGTTCTTTTGTTGTTGTTGTCCCCTCCAATCCATATTGTTTCACCATATGCATTTATGTATGTCACACATGGACTAAAATCATGTCATCTGAAAATAAACTGTATGTTATTTCCAAATCATATTTCGGGATCCACATTTTCCCTTTTTAATTTTATACTGCTTTAAAATATGCAAACATACCCTCTACCCTTGTACCAAAACTATAAAGTCTGAAAATATGTAGTAGGTTAATTCTAGAGTCCATTAAGGGAGTCACATTCTAAGTGCACAGTTGCTTTTAGATAAAGAAAGATGTAACATTAATGTTACTCAGTTTGCCTTACTTGATGCTAACATCCACAAATGAGGGATACCATTCATTGTTTGTTTTCATTGTTTTTCTGGACTGTGTTACCTCACTTAGCATAATATCTTCTAGTTCCATCCATTTATCTGCAAAGTTCATGATGTCATCTTTCTTTACCACTGCATAAAACTCTATTGTGTAGTACCACATTTTCTCTATCCACTCATTGGTTGAGGGGCACTTGTGTTGGTTCCAAATCTTTGCTATTGTGAAGAAAGCTGCAATAAACATGGCTGTTCATTCTTACTAAAATTTGCAAATTAGTAGACAGGACTGAAGGATGGAAGTCAATATAGAAGTAAATAGAAGTCTAAAAACAAGCTGGCATGGCTACACTGATACATGATAAAGTAGAAATGAAATCAAAATTAGTTAGAAGAGATGAAGCCACTAGATTTTAACAAGGGGAAAAATCCTCCTAGAAGGTGTAATAATTATAAATGTGCACAGGCAAGACCAGTTCAGGCACAGGAAACTGGGCAGCTCATGTCAGCCAGGTGGATTGTGGGAGATTAGGAGTTTCTACCTGCTGTGCATAGAGGTAAATGCTCTCTTCCAGACCAGCTCAGGCCCAGGGAGCTGGGCTGCTCAGGTCAGCTAGGTGGATTGTGGGAGATTGGGAGTTTCTGCATGCCTGCTGTGGATAGAGGCAGATGGCCTCTTTCAGACCAGCACAGGCACAGGGAACCAGGCTGCTCGAATCAGCCAGGTGGATTGTGGGAGATTGGGAAATTCTGTCTGCTGTGCATAGAGGCAGCTGGATTCTGCCAGTGCCAGACCAGGTCAGGCACAGGGTACTGGGGCCAGGCAACTCCAGCTCCCCCAACCCCTCCTCCAACTGGAATTCCAGAGGGAGTGTCCAGTAAGTCCTACAACCAACCTAGAGGAACTGGCTGGCAGAAGAGGGAGTTCAGTGTTCAGAGAGTGTCATCCACATTGTTACCTACCCAGTTCTTGCAGAATAGAAAGGGAAGAGTGAGCTATACCTTCCAATATATAACCAAAATTAAAAGCCTGAAATCTAGACAGGTCAACACTCCAAAAAACAAGGAGGATAAAACAAAGGCATCTGAAGGAATCAAGGAAAGCAATCCTTCAACACAGCGAAGACATTTGAGATTCGCATCGGAATATAGGCAAAAGGAAACCCACATGCCAAAAGCACAATGAAAGAACAATATGGAAAAAGTGCAGAATAATTCCACACTAAACTCTACTGAGCCTGTGGAGGATCCCCAAAATGGGACCTCCCTGGATGTAGGCCAGGACACAGATGGTAGAAGAACAATCACAGATATATTCAAAGAAATCATAGAACTAACGGGAGAGAATGAAAAACTCAGAAAAGACTTAGAGAGACAGAATGACAAACTTCAGAAAGAACTAAAAGGAGAAAATGACAAACTCCAGAAAGAGCTAGATGCCAACCCAGGTTACTATAACCAGTGAAAATTTTGATTCTAATTGAAGGAAAGAGAAAAAATCTTCCATGACATAAACAAGATGAAAGAATACATGTCTGTAAAACCAACCCTTCAGAGAATACTTGAAGAGATTCAAAGGACAGAGAGGAGCAACTACCCCCAGGCACTTGAAAGAGAATTTAATAAAACATAACTACAGAAGTAGAAACCTAGATCAAAAATGCAAATGGAAAATAATGTGAAAGGAAGCAACACACATCTCTCAATTATAACCTTAAATATTAATGGACTAAACTCTCCAATCAAAATGCAAAGTCTGGGAGAATGTATTAGGACACAGAATCCATCTGTATGCTGTCTACAAGAAACCCATCTCACTCTCAAGGATAAGCACCAACTTAAAATGAAAGGATGGAAAAAATATTCCAAGCAAATGGTACCAAAAAGAAAGTAGGAGTTACTCTTTTAATATCAGACAAAATAGACTTCAAAGTAGAAGCAATCAGAAGAGACAAAGAGGGCTGTTATATCCTTATCAAAGAGAAAATTAACCATGAAGGCTTAACAATCATGAATATATATGCGCCAAACTCCAGTGCACCAATCTTTATAAACACAACTCTACAGGACCTCAAGGCACAGATTAACCCCAGAATACTTATAGAAGGGGACTTCAATACCCCAGTTAGCCCCTTGGACAGATCAACCAGACAAAGAATAAACAGAGACATCTGAACTGAACAATATGATACAGCAAATGGACCTCACAGACATCTTCTGAATATTCCACCCTAAAACCAGAGAATACACTTTCTACTCAGCACCCAACAGAAGGTTTTCCAAAATTGACCACGTACTGAGACACAGAAAAAAAAACCTCAACAAATACAAAAAGATTGAAATAATTTCATGCATTCTATCAGACTACAGTGCAATAAACCTCAATATCAACATCAAGATAAGCCCTAGTACCTACACAAATACATGGAGACTAAATGGCACACTCCTGAATAATAAATGGGTCAAGGAAGAAATAAAGAAAGAAATAAAAGCATTTCTGGAACTAAATGACAATGGCAGTACAACACAACAAAATCTATGGGACACCTTAAAAGCAGTCTTAAGAGGGAAGTTTATAGGCCTGGGTGCCTGCAAAAATAAAAATAGAAAGAACACAAATAAATGAGCTAACACTGCAGCTAAAAACACTTGAAAGACAATAACAAATGAACAAATGAACCTTAAATGTAAAAGACAGGAAGAAATAACAAAAATCAGAGCAGAAATCAATGAAATAGAAACAAAGAAAAAAAAATACAAAAAGCAATGAATCCAAAAGTTGGTTCTTTGAAAGAATAAACAATATAGACAGACCTCTAGCCCAGTTAACCAAAAGAAATAAAGAGCAACTCCAAATCAATAGAATTCATTATGAAAGGGGAAACATCACAACAGACAATGAAAAGTTCCAGACAATCATATGGGAATACTTCAAAAATCTATACTCTACTAAATTTGAAAACCTAAGAGAAATGGATGAATATCTGAAATCCTTGGAATCACCACAGCTAAACCAAGAAGAGATCGACAACTTAAACAAGCTGATAATATATAATGAAATTGAAAATGTAATAGAGAAACCTCCTAACAAAAAAAAAAAAAAAAAAAAAAGGCCCGAACCAGATGGTTTCACAGCAGAATTCTATAAAACAGTTTAAAGAGGGTCTTAAACCATTATTACTCAGAACTGTTACACAGGATAGCAAGCAGAGGGAAATCTCTTATTCCTTCTATGTCTGACGGTGGAGCTTTGCTTTGACTCAAGGAGACCCATATTTGCTTTATTGGTTTAGTGGCCCGTTGGTAACACCTCTGGCAGGCCAGAGGCCATCTGTACACTTTCTGTGTGGTCTCAATATTCCCCCCATGTTAAGTGTCAGGTCTTCGGCAGAACAGGCTTATTGCCTCTCCTCCTGTAGTATCCCAACCTAGAGGCAAGGAGCCCTTACCGTTTGTGGGGCCTGTGAAGTCCCTGGCCAACATCCACCTGGTAGACAAGCCATTCTGATGTCAGAGCTTCCGTATTAATATATGTTTGGCCTGGGTCCAATAGCCCAGGACTTTAGCCATGGGCCTGTATATCCCAAATCTAATTGGCTATTGGCTCTCCCCCTTGGAGAAATAACCCATGCTGATGCCACAAGCTTACACCTCTCATGTTTAGGAGATTTATAAACCACAGTAAACCCGTCATATTACAGGGGGGAAAATTGTAATACATGGATTAACATATCCAACAGGTGTCTATGGGCTAAGTAATCGACCATAATTATTAGTGCTGCTTAAATACCTATAATATATACTAATTGCTGTTTCTTTCTTATTAGTAGGATGAAGGTTATTCCTGACAAAACTGTCAGCCAGAAGAAAGGAAACAGCCAGAATAACCGAGAGTCCAATCAACAGCTGCCAGAGAGAGTGGACTGTTTACCCTCCTCATCCACCTGTGCGCCCCTTTTTCTCAAGCTAGGGAAGCAACCATGAGGAGAGGGTTGCATAGGTAGAATGTAAGGGGCGCGATTGGGGTGAATGGTGAAACTACAGAATGTACGTCTGGACCTCACTTGGATCACACTTGATTGAACAAACAACCGTCACCCCCCAGCTGGATGATTGGAGCTGTAGGTGTTTGGGCACACAGCCTGCAGCTAGGTTTTGCATGAAGGATGCTTTTTACTCATGTTATCCTTAGCTAAAAATGAAAAAACCACACTGAGAGAAAGATGCGGACGTTATATGGCAGAATGACTGATCTGGGATGGGGGGGGGGGAAGGGGAATCAGGCCTGAACTGATTGGAAAAAAGGTATGAAATGCCAAAGCATCAATAAAAAACTAATTAAAAAATTCCTTCTTGAAGCCAGCAAGCATCTCTAATACCAACTAACCAGGCAAAGATAAAACCAAAAAGAGAGACTATCTCATAATGAACTCGAAGTGCAAACCTTCTCAACAAAATACTTGGAAACCCGCATAAGACCCCATCAGAAATACTCCATTATGACCAAGTTGGATTATACCAGAGATTGCAGGTATGGTTCACATATGAAAATCAGTAAATATATACAAACACATAAATGGAGTGAAAGATAAAACCACACAATCGGGCTGGAGAATATCCTAGCTGGTTAAGAGCGCAGCTCTTACAGAGGAACCACGGGTTTCGATCCCATGCACCCCATGGCGGCTGGAGAACCGTCTGAAACCAATGCCAGGAAGAACGCTCCAGTTCCAGGGGAATACCCGAGACCCTCTTCTGACCTCCCGGCGTGCACGACAACGGGTGGCACAGATCTGCATGCAGACAGTAAACATCATACACATCAGAACTAAATAAGAAAAAATTAATAAAAAAAAAAAAAAAAAACCAACCCCCAATCACTCAATTGACTCAGAAAAAGCGTTTGACAATCCAGCACCACTCCAATGCTAAAGTCCTATAGGGAATTGGACTGGAGGGATCATTCCTCCAACATAATAAAGCATAATAGCCAATACAAACCCACGCCAACATCATCCTAATATGAGAAAAGTTTAAGCATTCCCTTAAAGGCAGGACGCAACAAGCCGGCCTGTTTGTCTACCACTCCTCTTCAGATACAGTACTTAAAACACTGGCTAGGCGATAAGGCAAGAAAAGGAATTAAAGGAGTACTAATTTGAAATGAGAGAAGTTACAACTACCCTTTATGCAGACAAGATATCTAACGTAGGGATGTTAAAAAACTGTCACCAGAGAAACGCCTAGAAACGATTAAGACTAATCAGTAAAGTGACAGACTACAAATTAATATCTAGAAAAATCAGTAGCGTTTCTTTTACACCAACAACAAGCAACTGAAGAGGACTACAAGGAGACCTTCCCATCACAATAGCCTCAAACAAATAAATAGGAACAAACCTAACCAAAACACACCAAAGATCTCTACAACAAAAAATATAAACTGCCTGAAGAAGGAGATTGAAGAAGACATCAGATGATGGAAAGACCCCCCGTGCTCATGGATTGGATAATTATGAATAGGTAAAAAAAAAAGTCATTTCGAGGGCTGAGGAGATGCCTATAGCGGTTAAAGCCCAACTGCTCTGCAGAGGACCCGGGGTCGAGTTCCCAGCACCCACATGTGGCGAGAAACCGTCTGTAACGTCCAATTCCAGGGAAGAATCCATGTTCCAGGGGAATCGACACCCTCTTCTGACCGCCGGCATTGCACGACACTGGTGCACAAAACCACATGCAGCAGTACATTCATAACATAAAAATACAATAAATAAAATTTAAAAAAAAGTCATCCTGCAAAAAAAAAAAACAGGTCCATTCTACCCCAAATTAGGATATCAGATTCAATGCAATCCCATCATAAAATCCCAAGATTTCTTCTACATGCGTTGAAAAAAAAAGGTCTAAATCCTATGGAAAAACAAAGACCTCCAAATAGCCAAAGCAACCCGAGCGAAAAGAGCAATTACAAGGGGATCTCTATACCAGACTTCAAAACTACATGCGCTACAGTCATAAAACACCTATACAGGCACAAAAAACAGACCCCAACATCAATGGAAGAAAACTGAAGATCCAAACTTGAGCACAGAGCATTTTCAGGTCACCGCTATATTGACAAGGGGGGCCAAAAAGAGTCAATGGAGGAAGATGCATCTTTGTGTTGGCAAACAGGATCACCAATTGTAGAAGATAAAAATAAACCCCTACCTCTCACCATCGTACAAAAAATGCAACATCCAAATGGTAATCAAGACCTCAATGTATGAACACCAAAAACTCTGAAAGTGTGATATAAAAAAGTTCAGGCAAAACAAAAAAAAAAAAAAAAGAAGCAAAAAAAAAAAACCAACGACAAGGTTAGGAAAAGACATTCTAATCAGACCCACAGCTACAGAGAAATAAAGTTGACAATTGAACAAGTGAACCGTTCTAAACTCAAAGTTTTTGTACAGCAAAAAACAATAAAGGAAGTGAAATGAAAACCCCAGATGAGAGGAAACCTTACACTGCTGATATACTCTGACAGAGCATTAACTTCCAAAAAACAAAGAATTATAGGAAAAAATGACGATTCACTCAAAAGAGGGAGTAAAGAGCTGACAGAATACTTCACAGCAGGAAAGAGAGATGGCTGAGAAACATGTAAAAAAGTAGTTCAATCGGTTTTATAAGAGAGATCACCTCTAAATAGTTTTCTCCCAATTTACAGTTGGGACGACCTCATCATTGTCATATAATTTCTCCTTGTTCTATGGGGGGGAAGGCAAGAAGTCTCTCATATCAAGACCTTTGTGGCCACTTAGAGGGTAAGTTTCATTAGACTCATTATAACTAGTTGTTTACATGTAGATCCACAGAGGGGTCGATTTTTATGGCAATCTGAAGCTTTTTTCCGTCCTTTGAATGTTCAGACGGGTCAGCCTTTCCTTTGCCACTTTTTGGTCATCCTACAACGTCAATGCAAACCTGTATCTTTTTCTTTCTTCAGCCGTTAAGTTGGTGACGTTTTACGCGTGTTGGAACAAACAAGTCTTTTCCCATAGTTAGTTTTAAGATTTGAATTGGCAGGGTTTGATGAAAAGGGTTCATGTCGTTTCGTGTATAGCCCCCCCCTTTTTTTTTTTAGCGATATGAGCTCCAGAAGAAGTTGTATTATACATGAACTATGAGGGTGGAGTCAAGCATAGATTTCATCAAATTCACCATGTTTGTTTTTTGGTGACTATATGATTAACTTGGGAAGCAAACTTAATTTTAAGTTAAATCATCTTAAAGAGAATGCTACAAGGTGAAACTGTACAACATAGAAATTATAGAGAAACATATTTTATGTTCAATCCCAAATTTCTTGCTCTATGACAGATTTTATGTAAGCAAATTTGGGGCAACAGCTGAATTATATCTCGCGATTTAATTCAGATGCATTACCAGTTTTTATCAGATTCTGAACCCAAATGTTTGTTTACTATACACATAGTTTTACTTTACTTTTAGTAATCCAAAGCACCATTGTTCCTGTAGACAGTGTCTAGGCGAAACTGGGTACTTGCTGACTCACGTCAAGTAAATATGCCTTAAGTCGAATAAACACCCTGTCCCTCTCCCCACCATCCCTCCCCCTTTCCAATTCACCATTTCATCCATTTTCTGAATGCAGTCCCTGTCTGTTGTTCTTTTATCTATATGCACTCCCTCTCCTCCATGAGAAAGACTGTCTTCTGAAAATTGACTACTAGACATGGAACTGTGGAAGGGATTATCCTCTGTTCAAGAACCAGAGATATAATGCTAAAGTCCTAGGGCTATGCCACTCAGGCAAAATATATTAAACAGGAAACTCTAACAGCATGCAATGGGATGGTTCACCAGGGGGTGTGGCCAGGGGATCCAAGGCCCCACAAAGAGTAAGGGCTCGCCTTGCCTCAAGTTGGATACCTACAGGAGAGAGAGGCAATAATACCCTGCTGCCGAAACCTGACGTTAACAGTGGAGGGATGTATTGAGACCACAATGCAAGTGTACAGATGGCCCTGGAATCGCCAGAGATGTTACCAAAGGCCACAAAAACCAATAAAGCAAAATGGGTCTCCTGAGGTCAAAGCAGACTGCCACCGCCACAACCAGTCACGCTCACCTGCCTGGAATACGTGGTGCAGCAGAGGCAGCATGGTGCCTGTTATCCAAATCTAAATATGGCTATATGGCTCTCCGCCGAAGAATAAACCATGGCTGATGCCACAAGCCTTACATCCGTCTACAAGTTGAGATGTGATAAGCCACAGTAGACCCTGTCATATTTAACAGGGGGAAAATTTAATGTCATGGATTAACATAGTACCAAACATGTGTGCTATGCTAAAGTAACCTACCAAACTAGTAGTCTGTTAAATACCTAGATACTAATTGCTTGTTGCTTCATTAGTAAGGATCGAAAGCTTATTCCTGGAGCAATTGTCAGCCCATGAAAGGAAACAAGCCAGAATGACCAGAGTCCAAAGCAAAGCTGCCAGAGAAGATACTGTTTTACTCTTCATCCACTGTGCCCCTTTCAGCCTAGGGAAAATCTGAAAGAAGAGGGGCAGTGGTTAGAATGTAAGGGTCTGCGTTTGGGGTGAATGGTGACTACACTACAGCATAGTAGACTGGACACTCATGTGATCACTTATGTGAACAAACAACCTGTCACCACCCACTGGATGGTGGGGCTGAGGTGGTTTGGGCACAACAAGCCTCGCAGATAGTTTTTTCATGAAGGAGCTTGTAACGCAGGATTATCACTTATAAGCTAAAAATGAAAAAAAAAAACAGAGAAAGATGCAGGAAGTTTAGGCAGAATGCATGATCTGGGATGGGTGGGGGGGAGGAGGGGAGGGAAAGGGGAAATAAGCCTGAACTGAATTTGGAAAAAATGTATGAAATGCACAAAGCATCAATAAAAATTAATTTAAAAAAAAAAAAAAGTGTCAACATACCAACCCAAATGCCCCTCAACTGATGAGTTGATAGAGAAAATGTGGTGACAAATCTACACAATGGAGTGCCTATGCGAGCAGTAAAGAAAGATGACATCATGAGCTTTGCAGGAAAATGGCTGTAGCTAGAGGACATACATGTTGAGTGTAAGTAAACACAAGTCCCAGAAAAACAAAGATAATGGGTACCCCACTGTGGATATTAGTGCAATAACCTAGTTGTAAAGTATTCTTGTGCACGGCCCCTTGAGTTTTTTTTTCCCATCATAGTGGGAGTGATGCATATTAGAGAAGCAACAGAGACAACAACAAAACAACAACAAGAAGGGACTGCATCAAAGAACTACTGAAACAGTGAACGTTCTGCTCAAAAAAACAGTCAACTTCCACATGGAAAGTATTGGAGAAAGACTGAGAAAGACATGAAAAGCATGTTTACAGATGCATGAGCTTCTGGTGGGGTGGGGGTTGGGGGGGAATGGCGTACTAGATTTGATAAATATATAAATAATTTTGTTAAAGTTTTAGTTATTTTTGTATGTGTATGAAATGTACTGTCTGCATGTGAGGTCTTGCACCCGTTGTTGTGCAATGCCATGAGGGCAGAAAAGGGTGTCGGATTCCCTGGAACTAGGAGTTCTCTCGAATGGAGTTAAGATGGTTCTTAGCCACCCCAGTGGGTGGCTGGGGATGTGAAACCCAGGTCCTCGCGAAAGACGGTCGGTCTCTTAACTGCTTAGTCTATCTCGCCGACGCCCGATAAATAAAATTTTAAAAAAGTTTTCAACATCACTTAATAATATAAGGAATAGTAAAATTAAAAAAAAAAACCACTTTAAGATATCTCTCACTCCTGATAAGTCTGGCGTAGGATCAAGAAAACAAAATGAGAGCAAATTCCGGAGAGTTGTGGGGAAGGGGAACACCCATCCACTGTTTTGCTGGGAATGGCGAACTCTGACAACCCTTATGGAAAGCAGTGTGGAGAACCTATAAAAGTCTCAAAATGGGGACTGGAGAGATTGCCTAGTGGTTAAGAGCACCAACTGCTCTTGCAGAGGACCCAGGTTCGATCCCCAGCACTCACATGGCAGCTAGGAACTGTCTTTGACTCCAGTTCCAGGGGGATCCTACGCCCTCTTCTGACCTCTGTGTCATTGCACAACACGGGTGCACAAACCTTCATCCAGACAGTACATTCATTCACAAAATAAATAAAATTTAAAAATTTAAAAAGACTCAAAATGAACCTACCACCTGACCCAGCCTTACCACTCCTGGGTATGTACCCACAAGACTCATCTTACTGCAGAGATACATGTACAGCCATGTTTATTGCAGCTCTCTTCACAATAGTGGACAGCTGGAACTAACCCAAGTGCCCCTCAACCAACAAATGGATAGAGAAGATGTGGTACATCCACACAATGGAGCTCTATGCAACGGTAAAGAAAGATAACATCATGAAATTTGCAGGTAAATGGATGGAACTAGAAGATATTTTGTTAAGTGATACAGTAATGCAGAAAAACAAATGACAAATGGTATCCCTCATTTGTCAATGCTAGTGCCAATTACCTAGTTGTAAGGCAAACTGAGCAATGTTAGTGTTAAACTACTTGTGATCTGAAAACAACTATGCTCATATTATGAATCACTTAATAGGTTCTAGAATTAACCTATCATTTCTTTTTAGACTATGGATTTTTGGCATATGATGGTGGGCATGTATACATATTTTAGAGTAACATAAAGTTAAAATGGAAAAACGTGAATCAAGAAATATGATATGGAAGTAACACAGTTTGTTTTCAGAAGATACAATTTTAGTATAGGTGCAATGTATCAGGCTGGTATAACAGCCTTTCTGGGCACTAAATGACCATAGTTAATGTCCATACCAATTTGGCCGAGGGACCTAAGGGATAACATTGTTCCTCCTTAGTTGCCCTCAGAGGTCAACTAAGTCTCAGGGGACTATGCATGGGGGTACCTCTTGAAATGTCCTACAAATGTGGGTCACCAGTCTTCCTGTGTAGGGAGGTCTTGGAGACCCACTAATGGAACTTCAGCCAGTGTCCAGTCTATAAAGAGGAAAGTCTGCTCATGCTTCAAAAGGGGAAGACTGGTCTAGCAAGACCTGATTTTGTCCTCGAGTGATGGAACCGGTAAATGAAAAGCCAAAAGGAGCCAAGGGCTCCCCAACAACAGCAACAACAACAACAAAAAAGTGAGTAACCCCTGAGGACCAGATCCTCAACTGACCTTGAGAAAACAAAAACCTTGATTAATCTGGGCTAACTGTGTGGCCTTAAGCATCCAAAAGGAAAGTATAATCAGAAATAATCAGTAAGGCCTAAGAAATTTTATTTCAGATATAAAACTTGAGATCTTAGTAAATAGACAAAAAGAAAAGAAAAAGAAAAAAAAGAGAGCACTGTTGTTTCGCCTGTCTACAATTCTTACTGGCAAGGGCATCTACTCTGTGGCTGCCACTGCTTTTCCCATTCTTCGAAGACATGAGACAGTTTTTTAACCCTCCAATATGGACTGAAGACTCATGTCTCTCTAAGAATCCTCCAAACCTTCAATGCCAAATGGGGACTGCTGAGATATCAAGCTTGTGGACTGAGTGGCTGGAATTTCAGCCTCTTCAGAGTGTGGACTGCCATTGTTGGACTACCCAGGCTGTGTCATGGATGCCAGTGCAAGGGGATCAAGACTGGACACATGCTTGCTGGAACTCATTTGGGTGACCATGGGAGGGAGGAACCTCAGTGTGGAGCATGGCGGCAGGATTGATGGTTGTTTGGGTTTGCCAAGGAGGAGCCTTCAAGCACTTCCTTAAGGAACACATGACATCTTTTAGCAAAAAAAAAAAAACGGAAGGAGAGCAAGGAAGGCGGAGGTTAAGGCAGGGAAGGAGAGAAAGAAGCTTCCTTCCAACTCCAACTCAGGTTTGATATATAGTATGTACGTTGTATATATTTATAATATATATTATAATATATATATATATATATATATATTGCATAATATTTGAATATATATAGCAATATATTGTACTTATATTTCATATTACCAAATATATTCATATATATTATATATATATACTATATTATATATGTGTGTATAAAATTCTCAAAAAAAAAAAAAAAAAAAAAAAAGAATGGAAAAAAAAAAACTGAAGAATAGTGAAGTTTCTCCTTCAAAACCATAATGCCTCTGCTCTTTTGAGGGAAAAAAAAATAACTCCTGGGAAAGACTCAGAACAAAGTATTGCAAAGACATGTATTGGGCAGAGTGCCAGGAACAAAATAAAAACAAAAAGTTTTTTTTTTTTGTGTGTGTGTGGGGGGAATGGAAAGGGAGGTGACTCTAAATTCAAATGAGAAATGATGTATGATATATGCAAAATAGTTTATATAACAATAATAAATTTTTTAAATTTTTTTTTTTTTTTTTTTTTTTTTTTTGTTGTGTTGTGTGTGTGTGCTGCTGTGTGTGTGTGTGTGTGTTAGCAAACATTTGGAATACCAGCTTCATAAAACAAATCTAATGTACATAAAAGAACAGATGGCGCTGACACATAATAGATGAGTGTACAAACTAAAAATTATCAAAGGAACTTCACAGTTAAACTAAACCATAGATAACATGCATTTAACTGATACCTATAGAATATTATATCTAACACAGAGAACTTATAAACTTTTCTAAACTAGATAACAGTTTGGTCACAAAGCTCACATTAGCATAAGTGAAAAGATCAAGATAATTTCTGTTATCTTTTCAGATCATAGTAGAATATGATAGAAATCCATAGCAGAAGAAATCACAGAAATTATACTGATAATCAGAAAATTAACAACACAATTTTTTTGAGACAGGCGTCTCCCTCGCTAGCTCTGGGCCTGTCCTGGAACCGACTCTGTAGACCAGGACTGGCATTGGCCCCATGCGAAACTCACAGAGATCCGCGCGTCTCTGCCTCCCAAGTGCCTAGCGAATTTTAAAGGCGTGCGCCACAAACAAACGACGGCCCTAGCTGGCATTTTATTCTATTTTCTGTATGTGTATTTAATAGCTACTGGTCTGCAAGCAAGTCTGTGCACCCGTGTCGTGCCAATGCCCGCGGAGGCGTCATAAGAGGGAGTCGGATTTCCCCTGGAACTGGAAGTTCTCCTGAAATTGGAGTTTTCAGACGCATTTCTCAGCCGCGCATCGTGTTCGGTGCTGGCGTGGATCGCAACCCGGCGTCCCTCTGGTAAGAAGCTGGACCGCGTTGCTCTTAACGCGCTAATGCATCTCTCCAGCCCCTTAACAGCACAATGTTAAGTGAACAGTAGATCATTGAGGAAATCAAATAGACCATTTTTTAATAGTCCCTTAGAATCAAATGAAAACACACACACACACACACACAAACAAACAAACAAACAAACAAAGAAAAAAAGTGTACCAGATCATTTGGAATAGAGCAAAAGCAATTATAAAGGAAGTTTGAGGGCCTTGCCCCATTAACAAGCAACAGACTAAGATTGGCTAAGCCAAAGTTACTGAGCCACCTAAGGCTTAAGAAAAAACAAGATAATATATTCCAGGCGTGAGGTCTAGCACACACCTAAATCCCAGCCACTGGGAGGCAGAGGCGGGGGAGATCTTTGTTGAGTTCAAGCCCAGCCTTAGCGTACTATCAGAGTGAGTTCCAGTGACAGCTGAGGGCCGGCTGCCGCCCAGGGGAGAGGGAACCGGCTTGCGTCCAAAAAGACCAAAAAAAAAAAAAAAAAAAAAAAACCAAGAAATCTAAAGGAAGCAAAAAATGAAGTAAAAGATGTTAATACCATTATTTCAGAAAATAATGAAGTGGAAACTGAAAGAAAAATACAAAGAATTAATGACAAGGATAGAGAGATGGCTCAGCAGTTAAGATGACTGGCTGCTTTTCCAGTGGCCCTGGGTTCAATTCCCAGCTCCCAGATGTTGGCTAACAGCCATTCATAACTCTATTTCCAGGGGATCTGACTTCCTCTTCAACTTCTGTGGGCATTGAACAACATGGCTGCACATACATGCAGGCCACACACTCATACTCATGAAATAAAAAATAGATAAACTATTAAAAAAGTAAAGCATAAATGTAACATAGAATTGGTTCATGGAAAAAAAAACAAAATGGACAATACCCTAGCCAAAAGAAATATAGGAAAAAATATAAATTAGTAAAATTATACATGAAAAATGGCACTACATAAGACACTAGTGAATCCCAGGGACCATCCTTTGAGAATACTGTGAAAACTTGTATTACAAAAAAATAGGCATGAAAAGTATAAAAGAAATGTGTAAATTCTTAGCCACAAAATAACCTACCAAAATTAAATTGAAAAACCTTAAGCATGCCTATAACAAGTAGGCATAACAAACTAAAGCCGGAATAAAGATCCTAGCAGCAAAGAAAAACACAGTATCAGATGTATTCAATCCCTAATGTCAACAAACCATTAAAAAAGACTGTATAACAAAGTTTCCCAAGCTGTTCCATAAAATAAATTGAGAAACAAACAACTAAACCCATTCTGTGAAACCAAGATTAACCTTGTAATAAAACCAAATAAAAACACAGCAATATAAAGAAAACTTTCCTCCCAGGACCTGGAGGTAAGACCCCACTGCTAAAGACAGGACATACTTTGGAGTCTGAAATTGGAGCAACGGAGCTGGAACTGACCAGGAAACCACCTACCCTGAAGGTTAGCTCTCACAGCTTTGGAGAGCACTATGCAAGCTGCTAAGGGAGAAGAGCAATGGATGGTCCAACAGTACCATTAAGGCCAATTCTCCACATCAATGTCCAGCATAGCACAGGACATTGGTGCAGTAGTGGCACTTTTATCTTGAGGGAAACCAACAGCAAACTAATTGGACTTAAAGCCCACTCAATAAGAGGAAGCTCACGTGTGAGACTGTAAACATAGCCAGATACACATGGCTGGAGAGGTAATAAATGTTAGAGAAATTCCCAAGGTTGTCACATCCCTAGGCTATGGTAATCTCTTACTAACTGCAAAAGAGTATCCTTATATTTACAGAAAAATATCCCAGAAACCACTCAATAAAGAAGCTTCTTTTGTACCAGATGCAGAATATTACAGAGTCCCATGACTGGACACACACAGACATTGTCAGCAAAATGCCCAAGCCTAAGTGACACATTTATAATGCAACCTTGACACCAAAGGCTCACACTACATGGTACTTTTCCCCCTTTGGCCACGTGGACACAAATTAAACTCTTAACTCTCATTAACAAAGCTCCCTCAAGCAACAGGGAGCCATGAACTCAAAAGGTCAGGAAAGGGCACGCCTTGGAGATTTGGTGTCTATAGTGTGTAGATCCATGAACAGGTCACCTATATTCAGCTTCACTCACCCAGGCCTCAGGGAACATTGTGGAAAGGGGGTGGAAGGAATGTAAGAGCCAGGGAGATGGTGCAAGACCAAATGGAAATTAATTCTACAAGCTCCTGGGACCCAGCTCATATGAACCTACAACTTTGATGTCAGCATACACAAGACCCATGCGAGTTCAACCAGACAAAAACCCAGCATGGAACTACAGAAATGGGTAGCAGAACCTAATCCTAGCTGAAGAAATATTGGCAGCTGATTATTGTTCAGAGAGTAAGAACTGGCTTTCTATAAGTCCAGATAGACTGACTAGAGCTCAATGGATGATCTGGCACTGAGGAGTGGCCAGGAAGATTAATTTGGCATAATAGGCCCTAACATAAATGACTGAATATATGAACTCCAGATGGAGGGGTTGGGGGAAGGTGCCAATGGAGAAGGGGTATACAGGTGATTGAGACTGATGGAGATGTTATGTATGAAATATACAAAAATTCAATAAAAACAAACCTGGAGACCACCTTCCCTAATGAACATACACACGATCTTCCTTAATAAAATTTAATCTTAATTCAAGAGCACATTAATAAGATCACACATCTTGAAAAAGTCAATTTCATGTTAGAGATGTAACAATGACTCAACATATACAGATCAATAAATGTGATTCATCACATATACAGACTTTAGGACATGATTATCTTATGTACTTAAGCACATGACTACCTCAACAGATAAAAAAAAGAGGCCCTTGAAAAAAGTTAAACTATGTTTACACTAAAATCCCTGAAAAAAACAGAAATGGAAGGAACATTTTATACATAATAAAAGCTGTATAACAATAAAATTCTAGCCAAGACTGGATTAAATGGGGGAGTACTTTAAAAGTAGGGCCTCTAATGTCAGTAATAAGAAAAGAAATAATCTCTCTCTACATGTATTCTATATATTGCCTTAAGTCTTACTTAAAGCTATTGAGGAGAAAGAAATGAAATGGGTAAGTAGGAAAGAAATTAAAGTATTCCTATTTAGAAATGACATGATCTTATACTTGAAAAACACTAAAGACTCCACCATGAAACGTTTTAATCTGATAAATACTTTCAGCAACATCATAAAATACAAAATAAACATTAAAAAGTAGGCTTGCTATATATAATTTAAAATTTTGAACTTGCCATGAAAGAAATCAGAAATACAAACCTATTTAACCTGCTAAGGGAGAGAACCAATCAATGGTCCAATCTAGCCCTAAAGGCTAATAACATTATGACTGGCACAGCAAACTACCTCTATTGGTACAGTAGTGACACTGTTATCTGGAGGTAAATAAACAGCTATCTAATTGAACTTAAAAACCCTCTCAATGCTCATGTGTGCCACTGTAAACTCAAAGTGAACTCATGGGTGCCACTGTAAACTCAGCCAAATGCACAGGGCTAGAGAGGACATAGATTCTAGAGAAAACTCTATCTCTGGCACATATGTAGAGAAATGAAATTTCTTACCATATGCTAAATATGGATCCTTATATGTTTATATACAAGCATACCATACACCCCTCATTACAGAAGCTCCTTTTTGCAACAGATGAAGGTTACTGCAGAATACCACAACTATTCAGACACAGAGACTATAAGTCTGAGAGATGCCCAGTCGGAGGTGATACATCCACAGTTGAACCTCTGCAACTAAGGCTCATGAAACATAACAGAAAAGGGGGTAGAAAGGAAATTAATGCATCTCTCAACTCTCACCAGCAAAGCTTCTGATACAACAGAGTGCAATGCACACAGACAGCCACAACTGGCCAAGTTTTAAAGAGCAAAGTATGTGCCCCTGGATAAACCTCACACCCCCAGGGCTCATAAATCATTGTGGAAGAGAGGGCAGAAAGATTTTAAGAACCAGGGCTGGTTCATGAACATAGGAAAGCAGAAGCTTTAAGACCACTGGAAGCTTGCGCATGTGAACTTGTGGCAATGGTGGCATTGAGCACAGGTCTCATGCCAACCCAAACAAACAAGAGCCCAGAGCGAAGCTAGAGTGGTGGCCAGCTGTACACTAAAAACTATTGGAGGGACTGGAGAGATGGCCTAGTGGTTAAGAGCGCCGACCACTCTTACAAAGGACCCGGGTTCGATCCCCAGCACCCACATGGCGGCTGAGAATCGTCTGAAACTCCAATTCCAGGAGAACTCCAAGTTCCAGGGGAATCCGACACCCTCTTCTGACCTCCGTGGCATTGCATGACACGGGTGCACAAATCTGCATGCAGACAGTACATTCATACACATACAGAAATAAATAAAATTAAATTAAAATAAAAAAATAAATAAATAATAAAAACTATTGAAGACTGATTACAACTGGGTGATCAAAAGTATGCCTTACTTAATTATCTCTAGATAGGCTAACTAGCTCCAGTTGATGAATTTGCACTGCAGGACACCTAGGTACAAATGTTTGATTAGATAAGGCAGAATAAATGAGGAACGATGGGGGTTTGGGGTATCATATATGGGGGAAGGGGTTCTAAATTTGATTAAGAACTGTTGTATGAATTGTACAAAATCTCAGTTAAAGTTTTTTTTTAAATGGCTACACTGCCAAATGTGCTCTACAGATTCATTGTAATCCCCATTGTATTTCTAATAACATCCTTTACAGAATAAGGAAGAATAATCTTAAAATTCAAATGGAAGCAGAAAATCAATCTCTGAACAGCTGAAGAAATCTTAACTCTTAAAGTCAATGCTGGAGGTATCACAATATCTCATCTCAAGTTATACTACAGAGTCCTAGACCTTAAAATTCTGTGACATTGGCACAAAAATAGATAGAAGACCCAGGCATAAACGCACATATCAACATCCATTCAGTTTTAACCAAGGTTCCAAAAATACAGACTGGAAAGAATACAGATCCCCAGCTGAAAAGAAGGATACCAGCAAAGCAAAGAGCTACAATAGAGAGTGACAAGCTCCAAATGGAATACTAAAGAAATCACAGGAAGAAATGAAACAGGAAAGAATGGGAGAAATGTGGACCTTTTCAATAACTGGTTACACTCTGATGGTCTCTGTGCTGATTGGTAGACGCTTCCTGTATACCCTGTACTGGAAAATAAAGTTTCTAGTTTCACCCTCTGACTGGTTTTTGCTCCATCGCATTTGCCATTGCTAGAGTGTGGACTGACAACCGGCTAGAGAAGATCCATACATGGCGCCTGCACAGGGACCCTCAGACCTACCGCAAGCCTGGAGTTTCGGTAAGTGATCCCCTCAATGGGTAATTCACCATCACACCAAGCCACCAACTTCACAGCCCATGGGCTGCAAAATAACCAATTTTACAGTCCTGGCCTGCTGCTGAAATGTCCCCAGCCTTTCAGAATAGCTATCAGCTTTGTTAGCAGTCTTAATCAACAAATGGGGCGTGTCAAAAGCCCCCCTACTTCAGTGGCACCCCCCACACTCCAGCACGCTCCTGGGAGTGGTTTTTGCTCCATTGCATTTACCCATGGTAGTCTGAACCAACCACTGGCCTGAGAAGGCCCACACTTGCATGTTTTCACTCATACATTGCATGTTATATACATACGTAGATGTGTGTGCATGCATGTGCGTGCATGTGTGTGAAATGAGAGCAGAGAGACAACTGATGCAAAGAAGGGGGCCCAGTGGGAGGGTAAGGAGAAAGGGGAGGACAACAAGGGTGTGATTATGACAAAAGTACTCTGGCTTATATTATGAAACTTTGAAATATAATTTAAAAGTTAAGTTTAAAAAACAAGCAATCCAAGCATGGTGGTGAATGCCTTGCCAGGCAGGTGGTGAACGCCTTCTCTTTACACATACTTTCATGAAGGTTTTCTGTCATATATGATAAGGTCCGTCCAGTCAGGAATTTGTTCTCAGATGTCCCTTGCTGCATGTTCATCCGTTGGAGCCTAATCAGCCTATCTACAGTCATTCCCTTAAAGACGATCAACTCTCCCTCACCCCAGAGTAATCAGTTACCAATAGTTCTGCAGCTGAGGCTGTGGTTTGCTGTACGTTTCCTCAGTTCTATTCTGCAGTTTTGTATGATTGAGTCAACATGAGTCTTATGCATGCTGCCACCACTGTTGGCATTCATATGAGCAAGATTTGAGAGGCCTGAAAGCCTCTGTTTTCTTATGTTTGTGCACCAACCCTTGCTACTACAACCTTTTTGCTCTTCCACATTGGACCCATGGGATCATAATATAGACCCAATGGACCCATAATAAAGAAGTCTTATCCAGGGACAAATACTCTACAGTCTCTTATTCTCTAAACCTTCACCAGTTGAGGTCTTCTGTGGTTATTGCCCTTTGGTGCATGAAGGAGATTCACTAGTCACGGGTTAGGAATGTATTACTATTCTCTCTACCCCTTGTTCTGTATTCCATGAGCCTTAGGTGTACAGGTCCCACTGCAAATGTGTCACTTAGGGCTAGGCATCTCTCAGACATATATTCTCTGCATGTGATCAGTTGTAGAACTGTAACAGACTCCACCTGTTGTCTCCAATTGTTTAGAGATATGACAATGAAGGAGTTTTCTCTAGGTCCTGTGATCTCTCCAGCCATGTGTGTTCAGCTATGTTTACAGATCCACCCATGAGTTCATTCCAAGTGAGAGGGTTTTTAATCCAATTAGATAGTTGTTGATTACCCCCAAGAAAAAAGTGCCACTACTGCACTGTTCTACTTTGTTGTTCCAGTCATTGTGATTATTGGGCTTTAGAGTTGGACTGGACCATTGATTGATTTCTCTTTTATCGGCTTGCGTAGTATCCTCTAGAACTATGACAGCTAGCCTTCAGGGAGGAGGCTTCCAGGTCAGTTCCAGCTCTCTTGTTCCAAGCCCTGTGTCTGAAGTATGTCTTGTCTTCAGCAATAGGGTCTCACCTTCAAGTTATGAGAGGAAATCAAGGACTATGGCAAGAGCCAGTGATATTTTTGGAGTCCCTTAAGCTACCCTAACCAACAACTCAAAGGAGGGTTTCTCCCATATGGCACTGTATTTCTTGTTATATAGCCTTCAGGTATATAAACACATTCATATTCAGATATTGTACCTGTATTTGGGTGGGGGAAAGAGTTGAGTTACTACATTTCCCTCTAGCTTGTCAAATCACCTAAACTTTATATATTCTCCTCTCTCTCTCTCTCTCTCTTTCTCTCTCTCTCCCTCTCTCCTTCCTCCTCCCTACAGCTGTTACATCAGGATATACACCCACAGAAAAGGGATTGGTGCTAAGACCCACAAATGAAGGTTAATACATGTCCCTTGTTTTTTTTTTTAATTTTATTTATTTCTGTATGTGTATCAATGTACTGTCTGCATGCAGGTCTGTGCACCCGTGTCGTGCAATGCCGCAGAGGTCAGAAGAGGGTCTCGGATTCCCTTGGAACTGGAGTTCTCCTGGAATTGGAGTTTCAGATGGTTCTTGGCCACCATGTGGGTGCTGGGGATTGAACCCGGGTCCTCTGTAAGAGCGGTCGGCACTCTTAACCGCTAGGCCATCTCTCCATGTCTCTTGTTTTTTAAGTCTGTGTTGCTTCATTGGATCCATTAGAATTATCAGTCATGTTGATAAAAAGGAATCATAAAACTACTATATTAAATACAGAACATAGTTACACATTTTGCTGAGTATAAACTGTGCTATGAGGATGAATTCAAGAAGCTATTTTCTAGATACAATGTTAAAATTGTAGCTGAATCCCCCAAAATATTTCCATGCAGAGGAAAGAAGAGAAAAATTATAGAAAAAAAGTCTAAAAGAACTGTGCCTGATCAGGACAAATATAGAACTGAGGTACCCAAGTGTAGAATAAAGGTGATGATTTAAGAACTTACTTGAGTTGTAGGGGAGGGGCTGGAGAGATGGCTCAGTGGTTACAAGCACAGGTTGCTTTTGCAGAGGACCAAGGCTTGGTTCCCAGCACCCACATGAGAGCTAACAACTGTCCATAACTCAATTCATGACTGGAGTTCCACGGGTATCTGACATCCTCTTTTGACCTCCATAGGCATTGCATGACACAGGTACACTCACATACATGCAAGCAATACACATAAAAATAGTTAATGTATAATAAAAATTATTATTAAAAAGGCCAGGCATGGTGGTGCACACCTTTAATCCCAGTACTTGGGAGGCAGAAGCAGGTGTATCTCTGCAAGTTCAAGGCCAGCCTGGTCTACATAGTGAGTTCCAGGACAGCTGGGGCTACAGGGAGACCTTATCTCAAAACCTCAAAAAGACCAAAAAAATTATTATAAAAATAATAATTAAAAAAACGCTTCCTTAGGGATGAGGGTGTAGCTCAGCAGTAAATGCATTTGGCCTTGCATTTCTTCCCTAGCACTGCAACACACACACACACACACACACACACACACACACACACACACACAGAGTCAAAGGAGTGCATTCCTGGATGAAGACTATAAAGATGGCATAGTACTCAAACTCTCAAAATATTTTGATATGATATAAACCAGTTTTAAAACAATAAAAATTCCTATGCACAAAGCTTCAATAAAAATTGGGTTTGAAAAAAAATTTCCTGTACAAAATGATAGCATTAGATTTCAATGGAGTTCATCTGAACTACAAAATACCCGAGAGTCTGTGCCAAGGAGATAGCTCAGTGGTTAAAAACACTACTGCTGTTGCAGAGGGCCTGAGTCAGATTTTCAGGTCCTACATGGTGGCTAACAACCATCTTCATCTCTAAATCTAGTCTCAGGGGATTTGACTCCTTTTTCTGGCTTCTGTAGGCATTGCATAAAATGGGTGACTTAACATACATGCAAGCAAACTCTTATACACATCAATTAAAAAATGAAATATCTCAAATAGAATCAATACATTCCAGCACTACTGACAAAATGTCATTAGCATATACAATTGGCTAAAATAAACATGGAGATTTCCTCGCAACAGTATGAAATCTAGCAAGGTACCATATACATAATCAATTGGATAGAGAAACACAGTACTGTGTATATGCATGTTTGCATGCCTACATATACATGGCTGTCAGAACTAAGAGAACATAAAAATAGTAGTGCTCTATAATGTGAGCACACCTGACACACACAATGATTGCTAAATGCCTTTCTATAATAGAAGGAACCAAGGTTTCCTGCAGAAGGGATGATCCACTTTGGTTAAAGATTACTCTGTAATAACTTTGAGAATTTATATTTAAGTAAGTGCTTAAATAAATAGATTGAAATTAATCAATAATGAACAGAAGTGCTAACTTAAGGGAACTATAACTTCCAATTGTAGACCTGGGAAAGGACTTTCTGAAAATGAGCCCAGTAGCTCAGGAAATAAAACCCAGAAGTGGCTACTAATATTACATTAAATTTCAAAAATTCTCTCCAGTAAAGGAAATGATAATTTGAGTGAAGAGACTGCCCAATGAATGGGAGAAAATCTTTTCAAAATTTCCATCTGACATACAATTAATACCTAGAATACATACACAAAACTAAGTACCAAAGGCCCAAACAACACAAACAATAATGGACTAAAGAAATGAACAAATAGTTCTCAAAAGGTGAAGTATTCATGGCCAGTAAACATAGGAAGAAAACTGATCAACATCCTTGGACATCAGAGAAATGCATACTAAATCTATATTGCAATTTTGTCATACCTCATTCAGAATAGATATCTTCAAGATAATACCAAAAATGCTAGCAAGGATGTAGGAAAAAGATCCTTGCATGGTACTGTGAGACAGTAAATTAGCCCAGCCACTCTGAAGATTAGAATGATGATTCCTCAAAAAAGTAAAGAATAAAGAAAATAGAATTAACATATTACCTAAGTATAACACTCCTGGATATACAGCCGCTGAACTCTAAAACCATCTTACCAGGGAGAAGCTTGCATAACTCTTTTTCACCATACAATACCCTTCTAATGGCCAAAGTGCAAAAGCAGCCTATGTGCCCATCGGCAGAAGAGCAGACAAAGAAAATGTGATATTTATACACAATGGAGACATAAAGAAGATAGAAGTTATGTCAATTACTAAAAAAAAATGGATGAAACCAGAGATCATTTTCATCGAAATTAGGCTCACAAGTCAAATGTCACATATTTCTCTTATTTGTAGATTGTAGATTTATGTGTACATATACATTACACACATATATTCATGTGTGTGTGTGTGTGTGTATGTGTGTGTGTGTGTGTGTGTGTGTGAAGCAACACTCTAGGAAGGAAGGACTGGACTAGCAGGAGGAAGAGAAAGACTGTGTGGGAGAGGTGAATATGGTCAAAGTACACAACAGACTTGAATGAAAAGTCCCATGAACTATGTAGATAGAATCCACACCAATAAAATTTTAAAGGAATGTTATTAAAGATAATTTTCCTACTAACGCTAAAGATGATAAAACTGTCAATGTATACACCAATGTTAAATGTAATTACTCCCTTATATTACAGCATTGATGAAATACTTCCTTGGGTTAATAACTGTACTTTCGGTCATGATGACCTATCTTCCTACTTGAAAATATTAGTGTTTTCTGGAAGAACCAGTAGAAAGAAAGCAGAATCAGATATATGAGGACACATTTGATATTGATAAACTCTCTGTTAAAATTTAAATATTCATTCTGTCTATTTTAGTGAGTGTATGGTGTCCTATACTAGTATGCTAGAATAATTTTCTTTATAAAATGTCTTTTTTATTAATTGGGCAGGTATTATATATTATGCATGACTCAGCTTGTGACTAAAAGTATTCTGTTCAGAAAATTTAAAAAGAACATATAGAAGTATGACTAAATGAAATGCTCTGAAAGCTAATTATTTAGAAATAATCATAATTATTAGTAAGAGCATATAGAGTACATTCAGATTACATTGCTTTTAAGTACATATTTCATTAATCTTATGGATACTATCAAAATATAATGTAAAATACACCAATTCCTAAATATAAAATTCCTAAATTTAAAATATATTTCTTTTATATTAAACTTTGGCCAAAATACAAGCTCTAAGTATATTTTACCTCTTGAGCATCCATTAGTAGAAGTTGAAACAAAGCGAAGGGATGCTCTATAGCATTAGTCTCTTCTATATTTGAGAATGCTACTCCCTAACTCTCTGGTTTTAATAAGAAAACTTCAAACTAGCAACAAATGGAAACTCAGCTTCTATCCTTTGGAGAGTCACAACATTATTAGCTTTCATATGAGCACTTCTTTCTCCAATACAGGGCCAGAGTCCTAATTTCATTACTGAAATGGAGCTTTCTTTCTCCAAATCGCAGAAAAGATATATTGCTGGAAAGAACTGAAGCTGATTTCTGTACTTGCTTCTGTTTGATGGTAATGAGGATGAATACAAAATTCAAATATGGTATAAATATTAGATGGGAAACAGTGCTGTTGCCATTATTCAAATTGTCTTTCATTACTTTCAGCTCAGTAATTTTTTATAGTCCATGCTTGAAATAGCATTATGCAATCGACAATATATACTAATTGAAACTATGTCAGCGGTTAGCATTCTATTAACTAGTCTAACTTTTAAGGGGTTTAATTTTAGCTACCACAGTTCTTTGATGTCAGTATTTCCCTCTGAGCCTTTAATTGTGTATGCAGTGTTGGTTGATGAATTCTACTATTCCTATTTGGGGAAGCTAAAAGTCAGATATAGAAAGAGGACTGTGTTTACTGAATATTTATTTGCTTTCTTTGCCAGTATTTACCATCATTATACTAGTCTATAGTTGAGTTGAAGATAATTTTTTAACTGATCTTCAAAACTATTTTTCACTTCCTGGTAACAGGTTATTTCGTTCACAGGGGCTTGATTTCACTAGAAATCTCATCTTAGGGTCAGGCCAGATTTGTGAAACTGTTAAAGATGTGGTATTACAAAACTGCCGAATTGGCACATTTATCATTCTAAGCAGATACCACTGGAAGGGCTGATACTTCAGTGAGGACAATATTTGGTTTGCCTTCCCCCACATCCACAAACATTTCTAAGTAAACTTTCCTTATATTTCACTGGTTTCTGCATCTCCCTACTCTCCACACTACATCTTATTACCATTCCTACAGTATACTTGGGAAAAGAGCCCAGAGAGTCTAGAGAACCGCTTCTCATCAGAACTATACTTAATGATATAGTATTATATATTAAAGATCTGTGTGTTGTTTCTCTATTTTTATGTGTGTGAGTTCATTGCCTGCATGAGTGTACCTGTGTCAAGTAATGGCCACAGAGGACAGAGGAGGGCAGTGGATCTCCTGGAACTGGAATTACAGATGGTTGTTGGCCCTTATGTGGGTACCTAAGTCTTCTGAAAGAACAGCCAGGGCTCTTAATCACTTATCCATCTCTCCAACCCCATTTGTTGTTGTTGTTGTTGTTGTTGTTGCTGCTGTTGTTTTATATGCTGAAGATTTCTAAGCGAGGATCTTAGGTTCTCCTACAAAGATTAGGATATGTTAATGTGGATATGTTAATTTGCTAGGTGGTCAGGATGATTTTACTGTGTTTTGGGGTTTCAAAACTTTATGTTGGGGCTGGGGAGGTACTCTGTCAGTAAAGAGCTTGTCTCACAAGAAAGAGAACCTGAGTTCCATCCCCAAAACTTTTGCTAAAAAAGAGCAGGGCAAAGAGTTCGGCATGGTGGCATATACTTGAGGCCCACTGGCCAGCACATCTCACCTAATTGATGAGCTCCGGGATGATGAGAAACCTGTCTCAAAAAAAAAGAGGCAGTGTTTTATTGTTTGGTTTGGTTTGGTTTGGTTTGGTTTGGTTTGGTTGTTCTTTGGATGTTTTTATTTTTTTGGTCTTTTTGAAACAGGGTCTCCCTTTAGTCCCAGTGGCCTAGAGCTCACTGTGTAGACAAGGCTGGCCTTGAATTCACAGAGATCTGCCTCCCTCCATCTCCCAAGTGCTGGGATTAAAGGTGTGTGCCACCACACCCATCGAGACAGTGTTTTTGAAGATGACACTGGAAGTTTTTCTCTGGCCCCCACAAACAAGTACACAGGTGCACACACATATGCTCCTACACACACGTGAACAACACGTGGGAGCACACACATACATAGACTCATAAAAATTATTTTAAGCTGGGCGTGGTGGCACACACCGTTAATCCTAGCACTTGGGACGCAGAGGCAGGTGGATCCTTGTGAGTTCAAGGCCAGCCTGATCTACAGAGTCAGTTCCAGGACAGCTGGGGCTACAGGGAGACCCTGCCTTAAAAAGACAAAAAAATATTCTATATATGCAAAATGCAATAAAAACAGGCCATGTGCTCATGGGAAATTCTCCTAAATTTCCCAGTGCAGCTTCGTTTTGGATTAAGGGCTACTTTATTCTGTGGGATGTGTAATCCACAAGAGGAATTCTTTTGTCCTTGGAATGTTTCTTATCACTCACAGTAAATTCCTTTGTCTTTGGACAAAGGCAGGTGGATGTCTTCCCCAAAAGAGATAGAGTCCCAATGATTGAAGTACTGTGCCTAAAAATATAAAATCCTCATGGCCCTGATGAAGGATCTGTATCAGTCGGTGAGCACAAGGTGGCCTTATGACCACACAAACAATAGAGTTCCCATTTTGGTTAAATGATTGATGCTACTCTTAGTTTTGCTGCTTTCACAGGCTTCAGTCCAACTCATCCTGTTTCTCTACCTCACTGAACTATCCTGTTCTATAGTATGTATGTCTGAGCCATGGCTACAGGGATGAGGTGGTGAAGGCAGTCATCGATGGGTGTGTTGTGTGAACAACTAAAGAAAGCAGTTGGCATTGTTAATATAGCCAAATCCACATGGCTGGAGATGCCATTATCCTAGAGGAAACCCTACCTTTGTCTTATTGCTAGACAAATGAAATTTCTTACTGTACGCTCAATATGGATACTTCTATTTACAGACACATGTATAATACATTACTTGTCAAAGAAGCTTATTTTTATAACAGATGCAGGTTATTCCCCAAGTTCCACAACTGGTCACAAACAGAGAATATATGTCTTAGAGACACCTAGCCCTAAGTAATAGATCTAGACCTAAGTATCATGGAACATGAGAGAACAAGGAGTAAAGAGAATACTAAGACATCCCTCAAGACTTCCCCAGGGGAGCTTCCTCATACAATAGTGTGCTGGAGGAAGAGGGTAATAACTAGCCGAGCTGTAGAGAACAAGAGACAGCAGAGCATGTGTCCATGGATAGGCCTCTATATCAAACCTCATCCACCCACAGCTCAAGGACCATTATGGAAGAGGGAGGTAAAAAAAGATTGTAAGAACCAGGGTTAGTGCATGAATATAAGGAAACAGATGCTTTTAGGACATTGGGAACTTGGTCAGATGAACTTGCCATAAAGGAGACACCAGACTCATACCGATTGAGTCACACAAAAATTCAGCATAGAACAGGAACTGGGCAGCAGACTCCAACCCTAGCCTAGAAACTATTGGTAGCTGATACTGCTGGGTAAGGCAGAATAGACCTTTTTAAGGGAAAAACTCTAGATATGCTGACTAGACAGCAATGAATGAACTTGCACTGAAGGACATCTAGGTACAGTGCTTGACCGGACCGGATTTAACATATATGACAGAATTCATGCAATACAGTGGCGGGAGGTGCTATGTGGGGTGCAGATATGAGAGGGAGTCTATGAAATGCACAAAGCTCCATAAAAATATATTAAAAAGTTCGTTGGAGTGGTCAGAACCATCTGTGAGGAGAGGGAAGATTCGATAGTTAAATTTATGGTGTTCATAAGAGGAAGAGAGTGCTCCAACATGCTTTTACTCATAAGGCATGAAGCATGGCTGTGAAGGAGACAGGAATTTCCCTCCACCACCTCCATTGCTAAGTATTCAAAACCATTCTCTCCTAATATTGTTTTTGTCCTCAACTGTGACAAAATTCAGATATCCTGTTCTTTTTTCTATAAATTCAACTTTAGTCCAATAATCTCTTACGCACACTGGCACTTTTATTAGATTTTGGATCAAGAAAGAACAACATGTTTAGAAAATGTTAAACACATTAAAGATCTAGTTTTACCCACATTCACATTGGTGAATCAACAAGCAAAATAGAAAACCAAATAATTATCTCACACAAATATCTTGGTAATTTAGCCAGATTCAAGCCTGTGCTCTCTGAGCCCCAATTGTTGTAGAGATAAGGCTACTAGGTTGGTGTCAGGGGATGAAAAGTATATCATTCCTGGGAATGACAGGCTCCACAGGATTTAGGAAAAGTCTTAAAGGATTAGAATAGACATTACAATCCTAGGACGCAGCGCAATGGTGACAGTTCCCTTCTGAGAATACTCATCTTAAAAGACCATGCTACCTTATTAAACCGAAGACACAATCAGAAAATATTTTATAGTCAACTTTAAATGAAGCTTTTCCAACAATTTACAGTATTAGATAATAAGGAAGATTGAAAGATTCCATGGAATACATTACTTATCCACTGAAAAAACTGAAAATGATGCAAAAATACAACTCAGCTAAGTTTCAAGGCCACATTGTGTGATTCAACTCATCTGTATCAAACAAGAAGGGCATAATTGTAAGTTTTATAAAGACCAGATGCTAGTGATAGCTGTGAAAGATTCCCACAGTCAAATTGACTGAGGGAAAATGTTCTCTGCGGCAATGCTCTCTATTGAGGGAACAACAGATAAGTTTCCACTAAGCCTCAATTTGAGACCAATGACAACTGCTGCACCAGAAGTGAGTTTCTTGGTGTGGCCCTCTCCTGAAGCTTCTAGTATGCTATTGTGCCCTGTGAACTGCAATTGGTGGTCAAGGTGGTGCAGGTCAATCTGTGGACTAAATTGTCACCAAGTTCATCAGATCATGAGCCCCTGGAGAAAATGATCAGCAAACTTTGTTTCCATAGTGCATGGCCTTACATGGGTGTCTTTTATTTGCTAGTCTACAGTTTTGTGAATAGTAGACCAACTATTCAGAATCTTTAACAACTGGCCAAAGCTATAGCAGTGGTTTTCAGTACTGCACACAAAGTACAATGACCACGACTGTACTGAGTTTTCCTTAGCTGGTGCTGATGCTGAGGATCTGTGCAGCCCAGAAGATGACTCTGCTTTCAGATTAGCTAAATGATCTGCGAAACGCCCCCCCCCCCAAGCATTTAGGGAAAGTTCTGTGAATGAGGCCCTCCTGAGACAACAGCTTCAGATAGCAAAGCGGTATAAGGTCCTTGAGGGGCCAACTGCAGCTTTGCCTGTAAAGCTGAGCTAGGCCAGCTAGATTTTTAAAATGTAACACATTGACATATGACAAACAAAGGTTATTAGCCTTTTCTCAACATCTGTTTCATTGATAACTCCAAATTCATGGTCAGACAGCTAAACTTTATCTTAGAGGTTAAGCAATCACAAACTACAAGAGACACTTCCACATCAAAGCTCCTTTTCTTTGTCAAAGACTCCAATCTGCAAAATCATCAGTCACAGGGAGGCCTGGGAACAAGCAGAGCAGGGACTCCAGGTTACAGGCATTTTCCCATATACATTTTCAAAATCCTAGAACTTATGGAACAGAAGAATATATATATAAACATAAGTTCACCATCCAGTGTGCATCCATGTGTGGCATGAGTCTACATGAGCCCACACCATCATTGCAGTTTTCTTCTCCCTCTGTGAAATCTGCCCAAATCCTATCAGCTGTAACAAGACGCTCCTTCCCTACATCAATTTGGATAAGAATGTGACTTGGTTTTAATCTACTGGGTGACAGAATACAGAAAGTTTGAGTGTCTTTGCAGTCCATGATTTGGTCCAGTACATGCAGATGGATGCATGTGGGCTTCACTTAGTACACTCAGATAGTTACCTGTGGACTTCATCCTCCTTGGGGTTAAGGAAACAGTTTATCCACCACTAATCATCCTGGCAGCCAAGGTCAAGGTTGAAGAATGTACTAGAGGTGGGGAAATGGAAACAGTATTTTGAAAAAAAAATATTTTACATGGAGTATAAAATTTTGAGAAACACTGTGGACACCTGACAGGACACAGAGTATGGATATTTATTATGCTTAAGGTGGAAAAGCCATCATCAAATCTGAAGTGAAGACATTTGATAAGGAAAGCTTTCTGTCATTATTATATAACTATAAACTGGAGATGCTGACATGACATAGGTTCTAAATTTGAAGAATAAATAAATAATATATAACCAAATGATCACAAATAGATTATCCATTCACATGATATTACACATGCATAGTCTTCGTGTAAAAGTCAAGTTGGATTTTAACTTCTTTGAGCTTTTGTACATCTCATAAACTGTTTTTTCTTCAAATTTAGACACCTCTGTCTTATCCATGTATATCCCCCACCAGGCCACAAATATTCTGCCATACATGTTAAGTCCTATCCACTCAAGCATTTGTGCTCAGATGTCCCTTAGCACTAGTTCAACCACTGGAGTCCAGTCATCTTATCTAGAGATTTAAGGATGGCCTACTCTCCATCACTTAGCAGTAGTAATCAGTCTCTGATTGTTCCCAGACTAGGGCTGGCCCACCATGCACTGGCTCCACTTTGGGTCCTTGTCTCATTGAGTTGGCATGAATCTTCTATCCAATGCCACCAATGCTACAAATTCACGTGTGCAAGTTTCCTGTGGCCTGAAAGCCTCTGTTTCCCTCTGTCTATGGACAAGCCAACCCTGGCTCTTACAATCTTTTCGTATTCTTTTCTACAATGGCCCCTGAGCTGTGGGTGACTGATATTTAATATAGGAGTCCTATCCAAGGAAAAATACTCTGCTGTCTCTTATTTGCTAAAATTTAGCCAGTTGTGGTTTTCTGTGTGCATCACACTCTGTTGCATAAGGAAACTTCAGTAGGGATGCAACGGTATTCACTCCACCCCCTGTTATTCTATGTTCCATGAGTCTTGGGAGTGAAAATTCCATTATAGATATGTTACCTACAACTGTGCATCTCTCAGACACACATTCTCTGTTGTGACCAGTTGTGGAACTCTACAGTAGCCTCCATCTCTTGCAAAAAGGAAATTCTTTCATGACTGGTAGATGGTATACTTCTCTGCAAATATAAGAATCCATACTTAGCATATAGTAAGAAATCTCTTTTCTCCAGAGGTATGACAGAGATGGAATTTTCTCTAGGATCTGTGACCTCTCCAGCCATGTATATTTGGCTATAATTACAGTGGCACCCATGAGTTCACTCGCATTGAGAAGGCTTTATGTCTAATTAGATAGCTGTTGATTAACACCCAGATAAGAGTGCCACTATTGAACCAACAGAGGTAGATTGCTGTACCAGTTGTTATTGTTATTATTGTTATTAAATTTGGGGGCTGTTTTGGACCATTGATTGTTTTATTTCTACCTTAGCAGCTTATATAGTATCCTCTAGAACTATGAGAGCAAGTCCTCAGGGAGAAATCTTCCAGGTCAGCTCCTGCTCCATTGTTCCAAGGGTTTGTCCAAAGCATGTCGTGTTTTCAGCAGTAGGGTCTTACTTTAGAGTTCTGGGTCATAACCAAGAGGTCTGGCAATAGCCTGTGTTATTTTGGGAGTCCATTGGACTACTCTGACCAACTACTCAAAGGGTGGTCTCTCATGTCTGGCACTATGCTCATTTCCATACAAACTCCATCATACACATGCACTAATGTTCAGACAACTTATGTGTATATCTCAGGACGTTCCCCAGGCCATCATATTTCCCCTCTGGCTTCCGATGTCACTCATTCATCTCTCCTCTCTCTCCCCATCTTCCAAATTTGCTCCTCCCTCCCCAGTCCAAGCAACCCATTAGCTCTCCCTTCCCCCTAGTAACACACCTCACACCATCCCCCTCTTCTGAGATCTGTTCTCCCCTACCTCCATGGTCCCTTGCATCTCCTTCCCTCCTCTCCTCCCAGCTGAACACTTCCACATTCCCCACCTCCCCACTGGTAACATCTGGTCTCTCCAATCCCCCTCCTTCAGGCTCCTTCTTTCCCTTTCCCTCCATGTTTCCTTCCTATTTTCCTGGCTCCTGCTGTTACATCAGGATATATACTCACATTTAAAAGACTGGTTCTTTTGAAATAGGAAGCCACATATGACTTTGACAAACTAGACATCAGTTTTAAACTCAAATTTCATCATGAAAGTACATGAATATATGCTGTGTTCTTTTTTTTTTTGAAATTACAAGGTTTTATTATATATCATTTTCTAAACTATTCAGACTGTGTTGGCACCGAGAACCCACATCTTGGTGTATACAGTCTTCAGTAAAAAGAAGCAGGGCTCCTGAGAGAAATGGAACAATCTAGGATTGAAGCAGAAAATGTACAAAATTGGACTAAATGCCTGTTTTTTCCATCTTAGAGGCAGGTCCTTTACTCTCTGATCCATCCTGGAGATGGGTCCTTTACTATCTGCTGTGTCCTGGAGATGGGTCCTTTACTCTCTGCTGTGTCCTGGAGGTAGGGCCTTTACTCTCTGATGTGTCCTGAAGGTGGGTCCTTTGCTCTCTAATCCATCCTGGAGATGGGTCCTTTACTGTCTGAACCTAGAGGCCGGTCCTTTAATCTCTGATCCTTCTTGGAATACGGTTCATACTCTCTTCTGCATCCTAGAGGTGGGTCCTTTGTTGACTGATCCATCCTGGAGGTTGGCCCTTTACTCTCTGATCTGTCCTGGAGGTGGGTCCTTGGCTCTCTGATCCATCCGGGAGGTGGGTCCTTTACTCTCTGATCTGTCCTGGAGGTGGGTCCTTGGCTCTCTGATCCATCCTGGAGATGGGTCCTTTACTCTCTGATCTGTCCTAGAGGTGGGTCCTTGGCTCTCTGATCCATCCTGGAGGTGGGTCCTTTACTCTCTGAACAATTATGTTTTAAAACCTGGCAGCATTAAAACTCATTTAAATCATTTTACAGGGAATTCACAAGTATAACAAAAGGATTCTGTCACTGAAAAATCCCTCTCCTAAACTGAAAAGATAGAAGACAGTGATAGAGAGTCAATTTAATTATTTAAAAATTTTTTAAACATCCTCATCCTTACTAATTTTATTTATGCATTCCATACCCTAATCATAAGTAAACTGAGTAAATATTAAAATAAAAATGAGAAAGTAAAAAACACAAATTGATTGGTTAGTATACTGACATACAGTGTTTGATTTAGGGTAAAAGAAAAGGTATTAGTGTAAAAGTTTCCTCATTTCTTCTGCTAGTTTGTCAAAATTGGAGTGACAGAAGAGAACAAAGGAAGGACTGTGTACATAGCATGAATTCTGGCTTGGTGGATAAAGGTCTATTAGCTTTATAGAAATAGCTGTGTAGGTGTATTCAGGAGAACTGAACTATGCCCACATAAAAAGCAGTGGTGAATGTCCCATTCCTAACGTGAGCTTCTGCAGAACCCAGCTCTGCAAGCCAGAGAATCTGCAGGGGAGACTGGGATCAATGTCATTATCCAAAAGGCATTACTGAAATAGATTTTAAATCCTTTGATGTAATTGCTTGCTGAGCTTGCCATTACAGCCGCTCCATCCTTCTGACTGATTGAGGGCCTTTAATAGTGCAAGTTTTACTGAGACTGCCAACATACTTATGTTGGAACTCTAAAATGAGACAGATGTTTGATGTTTAATTTAACTAATATGGCACATCATGAGTCAACAAAACACATTTTGTGTCAATGCCAAAAAAACAGGTGAGGGACAGCAATACATGCAGAGTTAATCTCCCAGTCTCAGCAGACAAGCCTTTGCTTTTAGGAATATTAACACGATTTCTTATTTGAAAACCCTGCGGCATTTTTCTTGCCCTTGAGGAAAGTGGTCTTATTCCACTGGAGCATTTAGAATCAGAACTCAATGAATAAATTAGCAGTGCATAAAATCTTCAAGTGAAATATAAGAAGCAATGACCTGTGTGTATGTATGTGTGTATGTGTGCGTTTTCTGTTAGTCCCTAATCTCCACGAATTCTGGGAGAATTCTAGAACTTTGGAATACCTTTCACTATACAAGTACCTCAGACAAATANAGACTGTGTTGGCACCGAGAACCCACATCTTGGTGTATACAGTCTTCAGTAAAAAGAAGCAGGGCTCCTGAGAGAAATGGAACAATCTAGGATTGAAGCAGAAAATGTACAAAATTGGACTAAATGCCTGTTTTTCCATATCTTAGAGGCAGGTCCTTCTCCTGATCCATCCTGGAGATGTCCTTTACTATCTGCTGTGTCCTGGAGATGGGTCCTTTACTCTCTGCTGTGTCCTGGAGGTAGGGCCTTTACTCTCTGATGTGTCCTGAAGGTGGGTCCTTTGCTCCTCATCCATCCTGGAGATGGGTCCTTTACTCTCTGAAACTAGAGGCCGGTCCTTTAATCTCTGATCCTTCTTGGAATCGGTTCATACTCTCTTCTGCATCCTAGAGGTGGGTCCTTTGTTGACTGATCCATCCTGGAGGTGGCCCTTTACCTCTGACTGTCCTGGAGGTGGTCCTTGGCTCTCTGTCCATCCGGAGGTGGGTCCTTTACTCTCTGATCTTCCTGGAGGTGGGTCCTTTGCTCTCTGATCCTCCTGGAGTGGTCCTTTGCTTCTGATCTGTCCTGGAAGGTGGGTCCTTTGCTCCTTGATCCATCCTGGAGATGGGTCTTTACTCTCTGATCTGTCTGGAGGTGGGTCCTTGGCTCTCTGATCCATCCTGGAGGTGGGGTCTTTACCTCTATTGTCCTGGAGGTGGGTCCTTGGCTCTTGATCCATCCTGAGATGGGTCCTTACTCTTGGATTGTCCTGGAGTGGGTCTTTGGCTCTCTGATCCCATCTGGAGGTGGGTCTTTTACTCTCTGATCTGTCCTGGAGGTGGGGCCTTTCTTCTGATCCATCCTGAAGTGGGTTCCTTTACTCTCTGATCTGTCCTGGAAGGTGGGTCCTTGGCTCTCTGATCCATCCTGGAGTGGGTCCTTTACTCTCTGATCTGTCCTAGAGGTGGTCCTTGGCTCTCTGATCCATCCTGAGGTGGGTCCTTTTACTCTCTGAAACAATTAATGTTTTAAAACCTGGCAGCATTAAAACTCATTTAAATCATTTTACAGGGAATTCACAAGTATAACAAAAGGATTCTGTCACTGAAAAATCCCTCTCCTAAACTGAAAAGATAGAAGACAGTGTAAGAGGTCATTTATTATTTAAAAATGTTTTAAACATCCTCATCCTTACTAATTTTATTTATGCATTCCATACCCTAATCATAAGTAAACTGAGTAAATATAAAATAAAATGAGAAAGTAAAAAACACAAATTGATTGGTTAGTATACTGACATACAGTGTTTGATTTAGGGTAAAAGAAAAGGTATTAGTGTAAAAGTTTCCTCATTTCTTCTGCTAGTTTGTCAAAATTGGAGTGACAGAAGAGAACAAAGGAAGGACTGTGTACATAGCATGAATTCTGGCTTGGTGGATAAAGGTCTATTAGCTTTATAGAAATAGCTGTGTAGGTGTATTCAGGAGAACTGAACTATGCCCACATAAAAAGCAGTGGTGAATGTCCCATTCCTAACGTGAGCTTCTGCAGAACCCAGCTCTGCAAGCCGAGAATCTGCAGGGGAGACTGGGTCAATGTCATTATCAAAAGGCATTACTGGAAATAGATTTTAAATCCTTTGATGTAATTGCTTGCTGAGCTTGCCATTACAGCCGCTCCATCCTTCTGACTGATTGAGGGCCTTTAATAGTGCAAGTTTTACTGAGACTGCCAACATACTTATGTTGGAACTCTAAAATGAGACAGATGTTTGATGTTTAATTTAACTAATATGGCACATCATGAGTCAACAAAACACATTTTGTGTCAATGCCAAAAAAACAGGTGAGGGACAGCAATACATGCAGAGTTAATCTCCCAGTCTCAGCAGACAAGCCTTTGCTTTTAGGAATATTAACACGATTTCTTATTTGAAAACCCTGCGGCATTTTTCTTGCCCTTGAGGAAAGTGGTCTTATTCCACTGGAGCATTTAGAATCAGAACTCAATGAATAAATTAGCAGTGCATAAAATCTTCACGTGAAAATATAAGAAGCAAATGACTGTGTGTATGTTGTGTGTAATGTGTGCGTTTTCTGTTAGTCCCTAATCTCCACGAATTCTGGGAGAATTCTAGAACTTTGGAATACCTTTCACTATACAAGTACCTCAGACAAATAAACCTCCTGATGAGTATGAGTCTAAGATTTCCAATCTCCTTGAAGAAAGTCTGGTTGCCAAGCCAAAAAAAAAAAAAAAAAAAAAAAAAAAACATTCAGCTTACGTTATAATCATGGCTAACACAAAAACTCTACTATTTACTGAACATAAAGGAAGATATTTTCCTTATCAGAAAGAAGATGGTGCACATTTTTATTGACTGTCATGGCTGAGATTTTTAGTTTAACAAATTATTATACTTTTCCTAATTTTGAAAAATAAGTGAGTTTTTGTTATTCATTTCCTAATTTTGAGAAACAGATGAAATGTTTCCCTTTCTGTTTTGGCCTGGTTGCTTTGATTGATTATTGATTGATTAATTGATTAACTAATTTTTCATTGTTGGGATCCAAGCCAGGGCCTTGAACATTCTGGGCAAATATTCTAAAACTAAGCTGAAACTCAAGTTGCCTAAAATTTTTAATGTGACTTTAAATTACATAAGAATAGCCATGCCTTGGGTCTTTTCTTCCCAGTGTTTTGCAGGGAGTGAGTAGTGTATGTTCATCCACTGGAGACTGTTCAGCCTATCTAGAGTCTCTCCTTTAATGAGAAGAGTGTAGGGGGTATAGAGGCCGTGGTAGAAGCAGTCATCACAGAATTAGAACAGGATTCAGAAATGGCAGTATCAGCATTGACCAACATGTGGCAAAATCTTAGGTTTCAATTCCTCAAACTATGTAGTATATAGCCAGTATGCTTAGAATTATGCATGCACAGAGCTTGTCCCTCATCAACCTAACCTGCCCTAGGCAGGTGAGACCATACAAGCAGCGTTGCAGACCTGGGCCTATCAGAAGACGACAAGAGGAGAGCAGGAATGTGAACAGTACATAACCCCTAACCCTGCCCCCAATAAGCGAGTCCGTGACAGCTCGCCCTCTGTTTGCATTCACCAGATTCCCAGGGTCTGTTGTTTTGACTCTGTGCCTCTAACCCCCATTCCTTCTTTGGTTGGACCCCGAAATTCCCCAGCAGAGATTTCATGGATTCTCTCATATATGTTGAGGCTTATTGAGTTAAATTTCTGTCCCCAGACATCCCTCAGTAACTGTTCATCAACTGGAGACTGTTCAGCCTATTTAGAGTCTCTCCGTTAAAGAAGACCAGCTCTCTCTCATCCATCAATGATCAGCTTCCTATAGTTTCTTGGATAATGTTGTGGCTCCCAGTTCTATGCTGGGTTTTTGTCTGATTTGAGTTTGCATGAGCCTTGTGAGTACTGTCACCATTGCTGTAAGTTCATATGAGCAAATTCACAGAAGCCTTTATGGCCATCCACCACCCCTTACTCTTACAATCTTTCTGCTCCCTCTTCTACAATGGTCCCTGAGTCATGGTGGCATGGTAAGATCTAATATAGGCATATGTATTAGTCACTTTTCCGTTGCTGTGATAAAACCACCATGAGCAAGGGAACTTATAAAAGGAAGAGTTTATTTGAGCTTATGATTGATGGTTCCAAGGAATCAGAGTCCATTGTGGCAGGAAGAATGGTGGCCGGGGATGGAGCAGCAAGTCGAGGGTCACATCTTGCAGTGAGCACAGGAAGCAGAGCTGGAAACCACAAGGCTTGTTAAACTCACTAAGCCTGCCCCCAATAACGTACTTCCTCCAGCACAGCCACACCTTCTAAGACCTCCAAGAACAGTGCCACCAACTGGAGACAAAATGTCTGAATAGAATACTTAAAGCTTATGGGGGACACTATCATTCAAACCATCACATTCCACTCCCTGACCCCCATAGGCTCCTGACCATATAAAATGCAAAATGCATTTAGTCCAACCTTAAAAATCCCCATAGTCTTTACTAGTCTCAATTCTATTCAAAAGTCGACAGTCCAAAGTCTCTTCTGAGACATAGGCCAATCCCTTAACTGTAAGCTCCTGTAAAATCAAAAGGCAAATTACATACTCCCAACATACAATGGAACTGAATACACATTCCCATTCCAAAAGGGAGGAATAGAGGCATAGTGAGGAAATACTGGACCAAAACAAGACCAAAAACCAGCAGGGCAAACACCAAGTCCAATAGCTCCATCTACAACTTCTGGGACTTGACTTCCAAAGGGCTTAGATGGCTCAGCTCTTCCAGCTTTGCTTGTAACATGCATCTCTTTCTTGGGCTGGTACCACTCCCTGTATGCAGCTCTCCTTGGCAAATATCTCACAGGTCTGGCATCTCAAATGTCTTCTTGGGGTCTCCGTTGCCAACCAGGCTTCACATTCACAGCTTCACACAATGGCCTATCAGGGCCTTCTTTATTCAGGGACACCCCTGCTGCACTCTCCCTGGCCTCTGTGGCTCTCTGAAACCATGGAGGAAGAACTGATGACCCCTTCACTCTTGAAAACTTCATGCCTCTAAAGCCAGCACCACGTGAATGAAATTGCCGAGGTTGGCTGCAAGTTCAGGATGGACTCTCTCCTAATTTAACCACATCTGCAAATTTTCTCTGCTCTGGACTTGTTGGAGCAGAAAACACTTTCAGTATTTTCCTTTCAAAAATTGGAGGCTTAGCTGGGTGTGGTCTTGCCCTGAAGGCACTGATTCTGTTATTTACTTGTAAATCTCCAGTCCTCTCCTTAATTACTTTAATCTCACCTTTCCCACTGTTTACTTGTAAATAGCTAGGCCTCTCCTTAATCACTTTAGTCTCCTTATCAAAAGGAACCTCTCCTTCACATGCCTTCGCCCCACCTTTAATCTTCCTAGTGGAGTTTTCAGATCCAAACTGTACATTCTGCATTTCTTTCTGCCCCATCTGCTCTCTTCATTGTAGATCTGCACAATATTCACCATCAATAGACACACCACCATTTCTACATTAGGCTGTCTTGAAATATCCTCTGCCAAAGACATTAGTCCATTGCTTTTCAACTTAGCATCAGGCAAGCATTTGGGCTGTGGGCAAACTGCTGCCAGACTCTTTATCAAAATATCCCAGTTGCTGCCTAAGTCTTTATTTTCCTCTGGAACCACATTTTTTGCAGCAATGCTTTCTTCCAGTCTTCTACTAGAATGGCCCCTTAAGCTCTGCTTACAGTAGTCAACAGCTTTTCTAGCCCAAAGTTCCAAAGTCTTCCACATTTCTCCAAACATCCACATGGTCAGGTTCTTCACACCCAACAGCCGGCTCTCTGGTACCAAATAACTGTATTAGTCACTTTTCTGTTGCTGTGATAAAACCACCATGAGCAAGGGAACTTATAAAATGAAGAGTATATTTGAGCTTACGATTGATGGTTCCAAGGAATCAGAGTCCATTCTGGTGGTAAGCATGGTGGCCGGGGATGGAGCAGCAAACCGAGGGTCACATCTTGCAATGTGCACAGGAAGCAGAGCTGGAAACCACAAGGCTTGTTAAACTCACTAAGCTGGCCCCTAATAACGTACTTCCTCCAGCACAGCCACACCTTCTAAGACCTCCAAGAACAGTGCCAATAACTGGAGACAAAACGTCTGAATACTTAAAGCCTATGGGGGATACTCATTCAAACCACCACAGCATAAGGTCCAGAGACATGCACACTGTAGTCTTTTATTCTCTACATTTTGGCCAGTTATAGCTTTCTATGTTTATTACTTGTTGCATGAGGAAGCTTCACTGGTGAGAGTTGAGAGCTATATTGGTATTCTGTCTAACCCTGTTCCACTATGTTCCATGAGCCTTAGCTATAGAGGTTCCACTGCAGACGTGTCACTTAGGGATGGACATCTCACAGACACTTATTTCCTGTGTTTGACCAGCCATGGAACTCTTTAATAGACTCCATATGTTGCAAAAGCATGCTTCTTTGATGAGTGGTATCAGGCATATTGTCTGTAAATATAAGAACACAGTTCACATACATTAAGAAAGTACATTGTCTAGGACCTCTCCAGTCATGTGTTTTTGGCTATATTTACAGTACCACACATGAGTTCTTTCTCAATTGAGTGGGCTTTTGGTCAAATTAGATAGCTGTTGACTACTCCCAAGATAAAAGTGCCACTGCTGCACCAATTGAAATAGTTTGGTTCACAGGTCATTGCCCTGGTTATTAGGCTTTCAAGATGAGGTTGGACCATTGATTGATTTCTCCTTTAGTGGCTTGCACAGTACCCTCTGAAACTATAAGACCCAGTCATCTGGGGCTGGAGAGATGGCTCAGCAATTAAGAGCACCGACTGCTCTTGCAGAGGACCCAGGTTCCATTCCCAGCACCCACATGGCAACTGAGAACCATCTTTAACTCCAGTTCTAGGGGAATGTGACACCTTCTTCTGATCTCTGTGGCATTGCACAACACTAGCGCACCAACCTGCATGCATGCAGACAATACACTCATACACATACAAAGTAATAAATAAATAAAATTTAAAAAAAAATTTTAAGTAATAAATAAATAAATAAATAAATGAAGACCTAGTCATCAAGGAAAAATCTTTCAGGTCGGTTCCAGCTCCATTGTTCCTAGTCCTGTGTCTGAAATATGTTCTGTCTTCAGCAATAGGGTCTTACCTTCAAGTTCTCAGAGGCATTCAGAGGCTGTGGCAATAGCCTAGGATAATTGGGAGTCCCTTGGACTACCCTGACCAAGAACTTGAAGGGAGATTTCTCCTATCTTGCACTATGTTTCTTTTGTATAGGCTTCAGTTTCACACATACACACATGCAAAGATATTATGTGTGTATTTTTCAGTAAGCTTTTGGACTAATATATTATTTATATCTGTTTTTTTCACACTAAGAATTATTTAACATTTCTGTCCCTCTCCCTGTCTAAACTTGATTCCTTCTTCCGTAAAGACCCCCCCAATTTCCATATCCCCCCCTTGATAATAGCTGTCTCTTATGATTCCCCCTCTCTTGAGCTCCTTCTTCCCATGGTTCCTGTATTACCCCCCCCCTCCTACTCAGCTACATTCCTGGGTTTTCTCCATTTCCTGGTTGGCAACACCTATTTCTTACTATCCCTATCTCTGAGACTCTTTCCCTTTATCTCCTTGGTTTCTCTCCATTTTTCCTGGCCCCAGCAGTTACAACAGGGTGTATATTTACATATAAGGATTTGATGCTAAGATCCACAAATGAGAAAGAAAATATGTCACTTGTTTTCCTGAGTCTGTGTTATGTCACTTAGTATAACAGTTTCTAGTTCATAGGTTTATCACCTTGATCAATATTAGGGTTTCGCTTTCATTACAACTTATTACACAAGTCACCAATAAAACTATTTAAAAATAAAAAGAAATAATAAATGAGAGAATAATTGGATAACCTGTGAATTTTTGAAATTTTAGTGACTTTATTTTAAAAATATTCATGTTGTTATTAAATCTCGGTCATCAGGATTACCCTGTGACTGAAGCTAGTTATTCAGTTCCCAGCCTCCAAAGCCAAAACCATCCTATGAGGCCAAATTCTTTTGTGTTATTTGGAACTTTTTGGATGATTCTACACCTCAAGTAAAGAAAGAAATCCTCATATCATCCTGGATATTCCAGAGGTTTAGACATCATTTTGAGAACTAGCCAAGTGCTGAAACTGTTTTTGAAATGTTCAGAGCTTAGACAACTCAGGCTGATTAATCTGTATCCAAAATTAGTTTTTCCATTATATTTCTAATGGTGATTTCAACATCTACATTCCATTTTAAGTGTCATAAGGTGGCAGTTACAAAAGCATTCTCAACTGTACTTGACAAATATGCTTGGAATTTTAAAATAGAAATTCATGATGTATAAAATGGACCATGAAAATAATTTGAAGTAGAGAATGATAGGAAGAACAAAACCAATCCTTAGAGTATTTTCTGTTATTTTTACATTTTTGAAATAGTGAATAATTTTATATATGAACTGAGTGAGTTCTAACTTCATATAGTTTTATGTGTTCTTCTCAAGTCCTGATGATTTCCTTTTTCATCATTTTAAAAGTTGATGTTTTCAACATTCAAATTAGAAATGTCCTCAATCAAATCCACTTAGGTAAATTTAAGGCACTCTATAAAGCTTATTTTATTTTTTACATCACTAACATCATCTTTCAGCCCATTAATATGTAATAGCCCTCCCTCTGTTACATCCTCACATGATTGAGGCTGTCTGTCACCAGCCTCTGCTAACAGTCTCAGGACACTGCTGTCTCCTGAGTTCTTCTTCCTTCTTCCCTAAGCAATCCCCAATGCTACAGTTTGGGTATGGCAGCGCTTCAATGCTGCTACTCAGGTTAATTTGTGTTGTATAAGCCAATTCAAGATTTAGTGTTCTAAATCTCTGTTTATTGCCATTTATCCTTAAGTGGATTGACTACAGTTGGTTGGATTGTTCTAATATCAAATTTACTATGAAGTTCTTGTGAAATATCAGCAGGGATGACTGTCATCCCTGCTGAATGGATGCTGATTATTGGAAGAGGACTTCTACAAGTCTGAGGCCACCTTGGACTAAATCATGACTTACAGGAGAACTTGGAATATAGAGTGAGGCCTAACCCTCCCCATAAACAAAACAAAAAAGAAAGAAAAGCAAACAAAATAAACTATTAAATAATATTTTACCTCAGCATTAGAAAATATACTGTCTTTTAGAAATAAATGTTTTTTTCTTTTTTTAACTTAATTTTTATTGAGTGCATTTCATACAACATTTCTTAATCAAATTTAGACTCATTCCCCTATCCATGCCCACCCTTCATGTCCCCCATCCCCCACCAGAGCTCATGGATTCTGTCATACATGGTAAGTCCTGTCTTGCATCTTTTTCTCAGTCTTTTATAACCTTTTCAACGCACAAGTTTACTGTTTTGGTCAGTTCTTTGAATAGGTTTCTCTCTCTCTTTTTTTGTTCCCTTTAATTTTATATTATTCCAAAATATGCATATATACACTCCACACATAAATCACAATTACAAAATCTGAAAATAAACTATAGCTTAATTCCAAAACACATTTAGAGATTCACATTTTAACAGTAAAGTTGCATGCAGGTAAAAAGAAGTACAACTTTACATTCTTTTTTTTTTTTTAGAATAGGAATACATACCTTCCACCCATATATGGTAATTACAATGTCTGAATACAAGTGGTAGGTCAATTCTAGAGCCCATTAAGAGATTCACATTATAATAGCACAGTTGCTTTCAGATACAATGAAATATAATAATAAAGTTGCTCAGTTTGCCTGCCAACTGGGGATTTGGTGTTAGCATCCACAAATGAGGGAAAACATTTTTTTTTCTGGGACTGTGTTACTTCATTTAGCATAATGGCTTCGAGTTCCATCCATTTACCTGCAAATTTCATGATGTCATCTTTCTTTACTGCTGCATAGAACTCCATTGTGTAGATGTACCACATTTTTATTAGCCAGTCATCAGTTGAGGGGCATTTGGGTTGGTTCCAGCTCTTTGCTATTGTGAAGAGAGCTGCAATAAACATAGCTGTGCATGTATCTTTGCAGTAGGATGTGTCTTATGGGTTTATACCCAGGAGTGGTATGGCTGGGTCAAGTGGTAGGCTCATTTTGAGTCTTTTAAGGATTCTCTGCGCTGCTTTCCACAGTGGTTGTACCAGTTTACATTCCCACCAGCAGAAGAACAATGGACACAAACAAAAGTTTGGGAGACTTTTATATTTATTTGAAATGCTGGAGATTAATCTCAAGGCCTTACATAAGGTAGGTAAATGCTAACACTGAGCCATTAATATTCTGAGACCAGGTCTCACTGTGGAGCCCATACTGGCCTAGAATCATGATCTTCATTCTTTCTGCACTGTGTTGGAATTATAGGTATGCTGTGATTATAGCCATGATTAACTACAAAAGTATATTTTTTTCTGTATAAACATTTTGTTTTGATAAAGAATACCCATGGCTTGGATTTTAAATCCCAGTTACAGTAAGGAAAATCTTTAGGTCTTAACAGTAGTAGCACAGTTAATGCTGCTGTGAGGAAACAGGCTCCACAGGTCTCCATGGCCAAAGAATAGGGAACAGCATGCCTTGCCGTCTGGACTAGACAGAATACCATGCAGCCCCACCTGACCCTTCACCTTCCTTCTGCAAAACCAGTATAGGACTGAAGGTTGTTGGATGAGCTGAGGGTGGCCTCATTACCATACTGAGTGGCCTTCCTCCCAATGTTAACATCAGGCCAAGGGCATTAGCTATAAATTATCCATTGATTTCCAAAGAATAGTATTAGACTAGAAAGAGGAAGATACATGGACAATCTTGGTTCTCCACAACTACAGAAGTGGATGAGCTGCACCTCCAAGAACCACCTCGACATTTGCACCACAGCACCTGGTGTTTCCAGTAGCATCTACTGGACTACAGGCACCAGTCATCTTTTGGAGGAAATGGAAAACTTTTGTCTTATAGTAATTCCCATGTTAGATTTCAACCCTACTATTTCCTCAAGCAGAGAGACTAACTGGGTTTGATGTTGAATATTGCAGGATTTTATACACCACCTGATCCAATAGGATACCAACATCTTTTTGCTGGCAATTTTATAGCAAAATAATTGCTTGTTGTATTATAGCCTTCACTAGAAAGAAATATTGTTTCCTGCAAACAACAAACACTAGGGGCTCTAACAACTGGTAAAGCCCTGGAAGACCAGCCCATCCACCAGCACTGGGTACATGGTTGTGTCTTTTACCACCTTGGTAGTCATTCGGGAGCCTCATTTAGTTGGTTAGTAATAAGATCAACTCTTGCTTGGAGGAGTCAAGTTTTGCTTGATTTATCACATTGGACATTTGAATTTCTTCTGCTCCTTAATCTGTTTGTCTTTCTTATAATATTTGATAATCCTCATTTCTTATTTTTACACAAGACAAACTTTCTTAATGTTGAACTCATGCCTTTGCAGATATTTCTTCTATTTTCTTTATTAGTTTTCTGTTCAGTGAAAGCCATCATGTGTTTAATTTGCTTTTGCATGCCAGCATCTTGGAGCATCACAGAAAAAGCAATTCTAGGCTGCTGGACAACAAGCTCAAATTTAGGCTTGAAGGAGCAACAAAGTAAATAGACAGGAAAATCCAGGGAGGACTTGGCTTAATTTACTTGATAACCCTGACTTCACATTCTTGCAGCTGAGCAAGCAGGCCAAGTCTTTTCAAAGTATAATTTTTAAAACATTTGATACCAAAACCTTTGTGTATTATTTACAGTGTGCCTTCTACTTACATTTACATTTGCTGCAACTTAAAATCTTGGTTTATGAAGGGTAATTGATATAAACTGCTTTCAGTAGCATGATTTAAGCAACACATCATTTTCAGGGTCTTTTACTCTTAATTTCAATCTATTTATAATGACACTTAAAATGACTTTATATTTGTTTTAATTTTTCCTAATCTAGACTGAAGAAAAAAGCAGTACAGTGGATAACAGGAGAGTTACACTTAGGGATTACCCAACAGCAAGTGTCAGAAGCTGTTATCAAATTCTTCACTGTCTTTCTCCTTTCCTTCTTGATGTTCAGGTCTATTCGCAACACAACACTTGAGTGATCCTATTAAAACAAAAATGACATCTTGCCAAGAATAAGACCCCTCCAAATTGCTGTATGTCTAACCCAAAGTCGGGGCCAAAGCCACTACCACAGTGTCCTAAGTGCCCCAACCTGGTTGCCACCACGTCTAATCCAGCTGGCTTTCCACTTTAACCCAAAGTCGGGGCCAAAGCCACTACCACAGTGTCCTAAGTGCCCCAACCTGGTTGCCACCACGTCTAATCCAGCTGGCTTTCCACTTTACCCACTGCTGGTGTTCCTCTGATTCACTCCATCCCCACTGCACTAGGCTCTGAGTGTTCATTTAATTCACCAGACGCTTTCTCATACCTCAGACTTTGCTAGCTTTTCTCCCCTCCCGACATTCCTTTCTTTGTTCTTCATTCTGTCTCTTATTCAGCATGACCACTATTTATTACATAAGCACTTTCTAGAATCTGGCATATAATAGTGAGTACAATATTTCCAACTCACTGCCTCCATGAAGCTTATATGCTAGTCGAATCAGTAAACAAAACAAATCCGGATAGATAGATGACAGATACATGATAGATAGATAGATGATAGATGATAGATAGATAGATGATAGATAGATAGATAGATAATAGATAGATGATGATAGATAGATAATAGATGATTGATAGATAGATTCATAGATGATAGATAGATAGATAGATGATACATACATGATAGATGGATAGATGATAGATATATGATAGATAAATAGAAGATGATAGATAGATAGATAGATAGATAGATAGATAGATGATAGATGATTAATAGACAGATGATAGATACATAGATACATAGATGATAGATAGATAGATAGATAGATAGATAGATAGATAGATAGATAAGATGATACATTCGTGATACATACATGATAGATGGATAGATGATAGATAGATAGATAATAGATGATAGATAGATTGATTGATAGATGATAGATAGATAGATAGATACATAGATAGATACATACATACATACATGATAGATGGAGAGATGATAGATGAATAGATAGATAGATAGATAATAGATGATAGATAATAGATGATACATACATGATAGATGGATTGATAAATGATACATAGATGATATATAGATGATACATAGATGATATATAGATGATACATAGATGATATATAGATGATAGATAGATAGATAGATAGATAGATAGATAGATAGATAGATAGATAGATAGCAGGAACAAGGTGGTCAACTTCTACAAGAAGGTTAAACATGAAATTTCAATGATGGCCATCTGGACTCTGTCACTGTTATTGTCTCATTGCTTGGCTGATTTTTGTTTTGTTTTGTTGTTTTGAAAAGTGTCTCCTATTACCCAATCAGTCTGGCCTCTAAGCCACTAGGTAACCCAGGCTGGCCTAGGAGTCCTGATCCACCCTGTCTCTGATTCCAGAAGGCTGGGATTGTGGGTATGTGCCACTATCCCTGGGCTGGACTAGAAAATTTCATGATGCAACCATCCTGATGACAACACCATTAATAATACTCCCCTTACTTTTCTCTATATGAATGAATAATCTATCTGTATTACTTTTATTTTATGATTCTAGTTACTAGAATATAAGTTTTGTTCAGTACTGTACACCCACAACCTACAGCAACACTTATGACAGACATTCAGTTAGCATTTGTCTCAATTCATGAATGATTACATTAAGAAAATATGAAGATAACCATAAAGCAGAAATGGCAACAGCATGCTGACTATACGAGCAGGGTTGAAACTAGTCAGTGAAAAACAGGAGAAAGGGAACATTGGCAGAGTAGAAATTGGGCTCACAGAAAGCTGAGCCAAGACTATTAGAGAGAGCTGTCACTATCTATGCATGAACTAACTTTTCTTTTTTCCTATGCACTTTAAAGTTGTTTTCCTTGCAATATTGCACAAGCTTCTCCGGTAAAATGCTATAGCAACTTAAAGCTACTAGATCCATTTCAACCTAATATTACCCCTGACTTGGGATAAGTATAGATAGTATACAGCCATGGTGGAAAAAGATGCATTTAGCTCTGAGTCCTTCATAAAGTCCCATTCAAGTCACAGCAGTAATAGCCCTTTTCAAGTAATAAGGCAGAGACCCATTTATAATTTAATGGAGAATGAATGTTCAGTGTCTATAAAAGAAGATATATGTCAAATTGAGAAGCAAAATTGAGATCTTGACCTTTTAAGGATTCAATTTTTGTACATTTAGTTCCTTAAAATTATATTACTATATATACATGGAATTTTCATACATTCAAGTAAAGGTATTTAATATCCCTGTTATATAAATATCCTTACTTATGTTAATATCCTTATTACATAACTATCCTTACTTATATTAATATCCTTATTACATAAATGCTCTTACTTATATACCCCATTTTAGACATAATTGGAAATCTTAGGTTTGTGAAGAGTTTAATTTAAAGTTTTAAGTACAGTTTCTCCCCTGAGTCTATAATAGTTGCTTTAACAATTTGTTTAAAATGGCATTTCTTTTTCTATAGGCAAAATCATTCAGGCATTCTTTAACATACCCAAACAGGTGGGATTTGTGCATTAATGTTGACTCAGGAAAGAGTCAGCATATACATCAATGAGGATAGAAAAACAAGATGAAATGTATGACTCTCATGTGTTCATATTGATTAGGTTATTTTTATTGAATTTTTGCAATGTTCACGCAATTTAGTTTGATGGTATTAGATCCCCTCCCCTATCCGCACCTCCCATCCCTGGTCTTAACCTAATTTAATATATTAATGTATTAGTAACACAAATCAGACTCTATCGGCCATATTATATATGCATGTTCATGTTTTAAAAAATGTATTTGAAACACTGAGGGAACCCACAATGTGCTGCATTGTTTCTTCTCAAATCTACATTCCTACTGCTTACTTCTGTGATTTGTTCTGCACAGTCCAGACAGAGAAAGCCAAGAATCACATTCCCCAGAATCACTTTCTCCATATTATATTAATATCCTTATTATATAACTGTCCTTACTTATATTAATATACTTATTGCATAAATATTATTAAATATATCCTATATTAGATATAACTGGAAATATTGGGTTTGCAAAGAGTTTATCTTAAAGTTTTAAGTGCTGTTTCTCCCCTGAGATTATCATAGTTCTTTAACAATTTGTTTAAAATGTGATTTCTTTTACTGTTGGCAAAATAATTCAGGCATCCTTTAACAGACCCAAACAGGTGGGATTTGTGCATTAAGGTTGACTTGGGAAAGGCCACGCATAAGAAGTTATAACCTTCTCCCTGACTAATATCGAAGCTTAAGGACCACAAATAAATAAGAAAAGGAAATGAGAAGCCAAAAGGACCAGATGCAAAACATCTACCAGTACTGCCTATCCAAGTACACAAAAACAAATGAATGCAAACAAAAGCATGACTTAGAGAGTAATTGAGACTCCTTATAATAAATCACTTAAAATGTGAATATAATAAAACAGTAATAAATACTGGAATGTGACCCAAAATCATAGAGATGGTCAATCAATATAAAGAGATGACATGGATCTAAGAAGAGTTTTTTATGAATGTATTCAAGGTGGATGTAGTGACTGAGTACATTAGTACTCATGGAAGATAAATGCAATCATAATATATATATATTGAAGCAATACAAGTTGGAGAATAAAAAGGGAATTTCTATGATAAAGCATCACTGTATTTTTTTTTGTCTTTTTGAGACAGGGTCTCCCTGTAGCCCCAGCTGTCCTGGAACTCACTCTGTAGACCAGGCTGGCCTTGAACTCACAGAGATCCACCTGCCTCTTCCTCCCAAGTGCTTGTATTAAAGGCGTGCGCCACCACGCCCTGCTCATCACTGTATTTTAATGGGTTTTTTTTATATCACAAGTTTGTTACTTTGATGCTATGTGTACTCTAAAGTTCAACTTAAAATAAAATTTAAAATAATAATAATAATAATAATAATAATGATGATCAAGTAGAAACTCTAGAACCAGAAAGGTCTTTTGTTGAAATAAAACACTCAGCTCAAGGGCTTTAAAATGGGCTTAAAGATTAAACAATGTAAAACAGAGCACATAAAGCTGAAGACAATCTACTAAGAATTAGTGAATCTGTAAGTCAAAAAGAAGTATAACTAAAAAGAATGACAACAGAGAGTCAGTGACATGTGAGATAGATCAGGGATCAAGATACATTTAACTGAATTTCTGGAAGCATAAGAGAAAATTGCTGTGAAGGAAAAAAAAAGGATTTTGATGAATAAATGTTTAGAAGTATTTTCAAGTTTTATAAGAACTGTCTTCCCACAAATTCAAAAAGATTTTCAAACCCGAGCAGGATAAGTAAAAAATGCTTTTTCAAAAATGAAATAACTGCCAGAGGAATTAATCACCCTGATCTCAAATTATATACTACAGAACTATAGCAATAAAACCAGGATAGCACTGGCATGAAAACAGATATATTGATCTATTAAATAGACATATTGAATAGAATTGAGGACCCAGATTTAAATCCATGCATTTATAACCACCTGACTTTTGACACCTGACTTTTGATAGAGGAGCCACAAATAATCACTGGAGAAAAAACATCATGTTCAACAAACACTGGTGGTAAAACTGGCTAAGTGCATGGAGAAGAAAGAAACTAGATCCCTACTTCTCACCATGCACAAAGCTTAACTCCAAATAGATCAAGCATTTCAAAATAGGACCTGATACCCTGAACTTCATAGAGTAGAAATTAGAGAGTACATTGGAACTTATAGGCACAGGAAAGGACTTTGTGTAAAGGACTACTTATAGCTCAGATCTTAAGTCCAGCAATTGGCGAAACTAAAAACCATCTGTATGGCAAAGGATATCTCCATTTGAGTGAGAAGGCATAAAGACTTGGAAAAATCATTACCAGCTAATACCTCTGACAGCAGGCTAATATCTAGGACATTCAAACACTCAAAAAACTAAACATCAAAAAAAAATTTTTTTTGGTCTTTTTTGAGACAGGGTCTCCATGTAGCCCCAGCTGTCCTGGAACTCGCTCTGTAGACCAGGCTAGCTTTGAACTCACAAAGATCTCCCTGCCTCTGCCTCCCAAGTGCTAGGATAATTCAGGCAAAGAGCTGAACAGGGAGTTAACAAAAGATAAAATTGCTTAGTAAAAGTAATAAAGTCTGTACAATCACAAAAAAGATGAAATATGAAAGGTTAAGAAATACTTTAGAAAACATTCAACATCTTTAGTCATCAAGGAAATGCAAATTAAAGCCACTTTGAGATTTCATCTTACCCTACACCAAATGGCTAAATCCATAAAAGGATGTGAAGAAAGGGAAACTCTTATCCACTGATGGTGGAAGTGCAAAGTGGCATTGTCACTATGGAAATCAATGTGAATATTCCTCAAAAAGCTAGGAATTAATTTACCATATGGGCCAATAACACCACTCAAGTATATCCCCAAAAGTCCTGTACCTTATTACAGACATATCTGCTCATTCATATTCATCACTGCCCTTTTCATAATAGCCATGAAATGGAAAAAATCTACAGGTCCACACTTGGCAAATGGACAAAGTCTGCCACATTCACACAATAGAATATTATTCATTTGTCAAAACAGATTATGAAATCTGAAGGCAAATGGATGGAACAAGAAACAGTGATCTTGAGTAGGTGACTCTGTCCCAGAAAGACAAATGCCACACGTTATCTTTCATAGCTAGCTGCTAGCTTTGCATTCTTAGTTATACATGCTTCAGTTTGAAAATCCAGAGAGGTCAGGAAACAAATAAATGGGCAAGGAGGGGGGTGTCTCTTCATAGGAGGAGAAATCAACTGTAATGCTATAAAGTGGGAAAGGGGAATAATAGATGAGGAAGAGTTCATTGGTGTGGGGAGTAGGGGGCAGGGCAGAAGAGGGAGTATAGGAAGGGGGAGATAAGGAACACTGAAGGCCTTTTTAAAAAAGCAAATGGAAACCTACCACTATAGAAGTTTCTTAAAGTATATACATATACATTATAAAAGGTGATTAAAAAGCATTTGCCTTAAAACAGGGGGAAAGCTCCTCTAATAGACACCATAGTTTACTAAAGTAAAAGCCCAATGCCAATAATGGATTCTCTCTTTTGAAGCTGCTGACCTGTGATCCTATAGACCCTCAATTAATACTAACCATTGTCCCTGCTCTTGGTTTTCAACCAAAGTTTGATGGTAAAGCCACAATATACATGAGCCATAGATTTAAAAAGAGAGAGAGAGAGAGAGAGAAATCAAGCCGGTACTGACAAAGCTTTATCTGTGCTGGCTAACTTTCATAGCGTTGGAAGGGGCTGTGCATGCTACTGGAAGGAAAAAGTTAATCATTATCCTTACAATCTGTAAATCCTATAAAATACAACGGCTGGCTTGAAAAAATATGACCTTTGGTGAAACAGTGACATGAATATAATGGGAAGAACCAATCAGTTTTTTTTATTTTGTTTGTTTATTTTTTATGTGTATGAATGTACTGTCTGCATGTAGGTTTGTGCTCCTGTGCCGTGCAATGCCGCAGAGGTCAGAAGAGGGTGTCGGATACCCCTGGAACTGGAGTTCTCCTGGAATTGGAGTTACAGACAATTCTTAGCCACCACGTGGGTGCCGGGGATCGATCCCGGCTCCTCTGCAAGAGCGGTCGGCGCTCCTAACCGCTAGGCCATCTCTCCAGCCCCATTAGACTTAAGATCCACCTTGTAAGACAGAGTCCATAACTGACAATGTGGCTAGACAGGCCGTAAGCCACAGAAGAGAGCCCAATATTGTTATTCTGATAAGTAGCATTAAAGCAACTCCTAATGAATTGTTGTTATACCCATAGATAAATGCATCTCTTAGCTCTCATCAGAGATTTCTCATGTAGCATACTGCGATTAACACAGAAACCTACACTTAACCAATGTGCAGAGTAAGAGACTCTGGAGTGATTGTCCCAGAATTGGACATGTGTATTAGACTTCTGCTTCCAAAGGTTCAGGGATCCATGTGAAAGAGGTGGCCCAGAGATTGTCAGAGCCAGAGATGGTGGATTGACCACAAGGAAACTCCGATTTCCAGAGAGCTGGGAAGTTACTCAAATGAACACACAGCAATGGTGATGCATGAAAAGTCCCACAACAAGCTTAAACAAACAAACAAACAAAAATCCCAACACAGACTTGGGGAAGTGGGTATGAAATGTCAACCCTACTTGTTTCTGGGAGGGAGAAAGTCAGACTCTTTCAAGGATGGTACTCTTGGTAGGTTAGCCCAAATCCAGTGGACGGATCCACACTAAAGGACGTTTGAAACCATTCTCTCATTCTCTCTCTCTCTCTCTCTCTCTCTCTCTCTCTCTCTCTCTCTCTCTCTCTCCCCCCCCCCGTGTGTGTGATAGAGTACATGAAATTGAACAGAAGTAGTAAGGGGGAGTGCGGATAAGGAGGGGATCTAAATATCATTAAAATGTATTATATGTCATTCACAAAAAAAACAATAAAAAGGGAAAAGAAAAGATAGGAGATGTGGAAAGGGGCCTAAGAGGAGTTAGAGTAGTTGGGTGTTTATGAACAAAACATACTTGTATGTATGTCTGAAACTTTCAAAAAAATAAATGAAATGTATTTTAAAATAAAATATCTTTTCTCAGTCCATCCTCTTATTGCCATCTCTTTCCATTCCACCTTCCCTGATGCAGCCACCCACCTCCCATGACACAGAATGAAGGTAGACCTAATCTCCTGATGTTTTTCTACAGGTCTGCTGTTCATTACTATTGTTGTTGATTCCAGAAATCTATGTCTTTATCTGTCTTTTACAACATAATTTAATCATTTATTTTATAATCAAAGCTTGCATCACCTTAAGAAAATCCCAATACAAATTCTTAATAATTTTAAACTTGTGTTTTTAGAGAGTTTCGAATCCCTCTGCCTATATATAATGTGTGATTATGATTCAGAGAAATCATTTGCTATGTTGGCAGTCTTTCAATGCTTCATTTATTGATAATCTCTTTATTACTATAATATACCATTTCTATAATACATAAAATTTCCATATGCATGTGGCTTCATGTCTTGATTTTCTATTTTATCATGGAGTTCTCATTTTCTTTCTTCTTTGCAGCAGCGAAGAATTAAATATCAATGTTGAATTAAAATAAATACTTTGAAAACTTTTTAAAGAATTGGCATTTTAACAGTATTGACATTGAATTTTCTAATCCATGACCAATGGATTTCTTGCTCTTTACTCAAACCATATTTCTTCTCAATAATATTTCAATATTTACTCTTTTAAATTTGTTGTTCTTGCTTTATTTATTTTTATTTTATGTGTATGAGTATTATGTATGTAAGTGCACCCAGGTCATGCAGTACCTGCAGAGGTCAGAAAAGGGAGTCACATCACCTGAAACTGGAGTTAGGGATGGTTGTTAGCCACCATGTGGTTGCTGGAACTTGAACTCGGGCCCTCTTCAAGAGCAGCCAGTCTCTTAACTGCTGAGCCATCTCTCCACCCCTATTTTAATATTTTCAATGCATAAGGCATGAAATTTTTGAAATATTTACTGCATAGTATTTTCCATTCTATTATTTATATTTTATGCTTTTTCATTTGAAATTCTCGGTTTCTGGTCTGCAGAAAACTAAATATTTAAATATGAGAACAATCGCATGTCACATGAAAAATATAACTGGCCTAAAGCAGTCATACTTATTTTTCTTTAAATTTATGTCTTTTATTTCAATGTAGACACAAAAAGTTATTTGTGAACTATTTCATTTTAAGAACATTCACCTTTACCATTTCCCATATTTCTTCTCTATATATTCCTTTTTCAAGTCTATAGTTATATACAAATATTGAAATGTTTAATTCAATGTCACTTTGTCATTCAAAATGCATATTTGTATTTTTTCCATTATTAAGCTTTCACAGAGATTCTTTTCACTAACAATAAATTATTTGGCTCCCTCAACGCTACTACTTAAGCCAATAAAAGAACAGCATATTAAACTTTAAGACAAAGAAAAAGCTGTGTTAGTGAAAAATAAGATACAAATTAAACCATTATGCCATAGTAAACTTACACAAGAACCAAAAAATATAATTAAGAATGCATGTAGATAGTAATATACTTTTTTAATTAAGCTGTTGTCATTTCATAGCACAGTTCTCAATCAAGTTTAGACCTTCTCCCCATATGTGCTCCTCTAACCCCACCACCACCAGACCTCATGTATCCCACCACACATGGTAAGAACTATCCAGTCAAGCAAGCATTTGCACCCAGATGTCCTTAAGTGAAAATTCATCTGCTGCAGTCCAGTCAATCTATCTACAGATCGTAAGTAAGATATACTCTCCCTTGCCCAGTAGCAATCAGTCTTCAATATTTATCAGTCTAGGGCTGGCCTGCCACCCATTCTGGATCCTTGCTTCTGGATCCTTGCTTAATTGAGTTGGCATGAGACCTATGCTCAATGCCACCATTGCCCAAAGTTCTCATATGCAAGGTTCCAGTGTCCTGAAATCCTTTGCTCCCCTGTGTTCATGAACCAGGTCTGGTCCCTAAAATCTTTCAGCCCCCTCTTCTACAATGGTCCCTGAGCCATGGATGGGTGAGATTCAATATAGAATTCCTACACAGGGACACACACTCCCCTTTCTCTAATTCTCTAAAACTTGGCCATTTGTGGCCGTCTGTGTGTATAACACTCTGTTGTATAAGGAACAGAGTATGATGGGTTAAGGGATGCATTACTTTTCTCTCTACCCCTCACTCTGCTATGTTCCATGAGCCTTAGGTTGCAGAGGTTCAACTGTAGATGTGTCACTCAGGACTGGGCATCTCTTATTCATATATTCTGTGTCTGACTAGTTGTGGAACTCTGCAGTAGCCTTCATCTGTTGCCACAAGAAGCTTCATTGATGAGTGGTGCACAGTATGCTTGCCAGTACGACAGAGCTAGAGTTTTCTGTAGGATCTATGTCCTCCCCAGCCATGTGTACTTGGTTATAATTACAGTGTCACCCATCTGTTCATTCCCATTTAGAGGGTTTTATATCCAAATAGGTAGCTGTTGATTACCCACCAGATAACTGTGCCACCACTGCACCAATAGAGGCATCTTGCTGTGCAGGTTGTTATTGTTATTAGCCTGATTTTCTCCCTTATCAGTTTACATATTATCATATAGTCTTAGAAGAGCTAAACTTCAATTGGAATCCTTCCAGGTCAGTTCCTGCTCCATTGCTCTAAGTCCTGTGTCCAAAGTACATTCTGTCAGCAGTAGGGTCTTATCTATTAGTTCTGGGAGAAGCCTTCTGAAAATGTTTAAATCATGTCAGTATTAGAGATGTGGGCTCTAGTTTGGATCTGGACTGCCTCACAAAGGCCCATAATTAAAGATCTGGTCTTCAACTTGTGATGCTTTGGAAGTTGCCTTAAACCTTAAGTAGGACAACTGGAAATTTCTAGGTAACTGGACTCTCCCCTCAAGGGAGACAGTGTTCCCAGCTCTTCCTCTTTACTTTGGCAGGTCACTCATAAGGTGGTTTAATTTTGCATGGACTGCCAGGAATTGCTGCCTTGCTACAGATCCATCAGCACTGGGACCAATCATAGACTTAACATTCAACACTTTCCAACACCGTGCACCAAAGTCAAACTTTCATCTTTATAATTTAATTATCCCATATAGTTTTTTATGGCTACAGAAAGCTGTTAACACATGGGAAACAATGAAAAATGAATGTGGTGGAAGGAGTTAACACTGTTCAAAAGTGACGTAGGTTGAATACAAAGAGTGGCAGAGATGTGCCACATGTCAAAGTGTGATGGATACTCCTAGGTTTGGCAAATGCTCCATAATTTACAACAGAATGGTAGTTTGGGTACAAAGGGAATGGTGAAAAAAAAATCAACCATAAATGTTTTACCAAGGATGCCTTAGTTAGTTCAAAAGGAAAATTTTAGATTCTTTAACCATAGGACAATGACAATATAAATTAATAAGAAGTGAAAAAAAGATTAAAATAAAATATACATGGAATAACCTTAAAGTTATTCCAGTAAGTAACCCATAAATTTAAAGCACAAGTATTCAGCTGTGAATATGGCTCAATAAGAGCAATTTCTGTGAAAGGGGAGGACCTGAGTTTGGATCCCCAGTAAAAGCTAGGCACGGCTATGCATGCTTGTGACCTCAATGCTGATGCACAGAGATCCTGGGAGTACACTGGTCAGCCAGACTGTCCAAAATGGCAAGTTCCAGGATCAATGAGAGACCTGGTCCCAAAGGAACAGGTCAAAAAGTGGTAGAGGAGGATAGCATATGTCCACCTTGGTGTTGGGGACCAACCAATTTGGGGGGGGGAGGCATTTAACCCCAGGACACACACAGGAAAGCACACCACATGGATGCATGTTAAGGTCCAAATTCAGAGAGAGATTTTATTGCAAAATGTCTGGTTATATATCAAGCATGACTCAAATCTCAGGGCCATATCCTAAACCTTTTTGTCACTACATCCCACCCCACAGGTGTGGCCAGGAAGGTCCCATTGGTTTAGAATGCTACCCACCTTAAACCAGTTTTCCCACATCTCACCCTTTAAATTTTATTTTTTTAATTTTTTCTGAGAGGCAGGGGAGCCCATGGGCGAGGCTAACAGGACAAAGCAGCCTGAGTTTTGAATAGCCAGCTGCTCAAGCCTGTTTTGAGTGCTAGGCAGTGGGGGTGCAGGTCAGACCTGAAACTTTATGTTCACACTAAGGCCAATTATTATCCAAAATATCCAACCATGAAGTGAGCCAATTGTTAAGCATAAGCAATGAATGTAAGTAATGTTCATGTAAAACCAATTAGCAAGTATCTATGTCCAAATTTTGAACAACCCAAGGTTCCCATAGTCCAATTGGAGAAACTTGTATGCACAAGCGTGGTGATCAAATAAGAGTCCAGTATATATTGCTGTAGTCTCACAATTCACCCCAATCTCCACAGCCCTTACATTCTATCACACCTCCTCTTCTGCGAGTTGTTCCCTAGGCTTTGGGAAAAGGGCACAAGTGGGTGAGAAACAAAACAGTCTATGTTCTCTGGAGGTGTCATTTTTGGACTCTAGTCTACTTAGGTCATTTCCTTTCATGGGTTGACAGCTTATCCAGGGGTACATTTTTTCCCAGGGGTACTACTAACAAAGCACAAGCAATTAGATGTACAGGCATTTAAACAGTACTAATTATTATGGTAGGTTACATTGGTATAGACACAGATGTTTGGATGATATGCTAATCCATGAACTATAGCTTTTCTGTAAAAGATGAGCTGCTTAAATACCTATATATCTAATTGCTTGTTCTTCATTAGTAGGATCGAAAGGTTATTCCTGGACAAACTGTCAGCCCATGAAAGGAAACAGCCAGAATTGACCAGACTCCAAGTCAACAGCTCCAGAGAGAGTGGACTGTTTTACCTCTCATCCACCTGTGCCCCTTTTCTAAGCCTAGGGAACAACCTGCGGAAGAGGGGGCGTGGTAGAATGTAAGGGCTGCGATTGGGGTGAATGGTGAAACTACAGCAATGTAGTCTGGACACTCATTTGATCAACTTGATTGAACAAACAACCTGTCACCCCCCACTGGATGGTGGGGCTGTAGGTGTTTGGGCACAACAGCCTGCAGATAGGTTTTGCATGAAGGATGCTTGTACTCATGGATTATCACTTATAGCTAAAAATGAAAAAAAAAA
>VZQC01001327.1:736574-751052 GCA_009823505.1 Rhizomys pruinosus | reverse complement strand
CAAGCTAAGCTGTGAGCATAGACACAGATGCTTGGATGGTATGCTAATCCGCAAACTGTGGTTTCTCTATAAAGGGTGACAAGTTCTTATTGTGGCTTATAACATCTCCTAACCACTAGAGGACATAAGCTTGTGGCATCCACTGTGAGTTATTCCTCCAAGGAGAGAGCTAATAGCCAATTAGATTTGGGATATATATAGACACTTGGCTGCCACTGTTGCACAGTATCTCCAGGCTGTTGAGGTGTAGCTGATATTGATGGAGGAGTCTTGCTTGTGTTCCAATCCTATTGATAAATTTTCAGTTTTTGAGATCTTGAAACTAACAATGGGAGGAGAATTTTATGTTCCCACAGGTAAAAATCACCAATCTAAATGCCTGAAAACGTACAATTTATGGCTGTTCAGGATGGACTGGGAAATGCCAGCAGAGAGGATGACCCATCTGAACATTAAAGAAAGAGGAACCTCAGACTGCCTGAGTCACATACACTGAGCATCTCTCTGAACACTATTGGGATTAACTGTTTATAATGGGCCCTAACGAAGTTTACCTTCCAGATACTGAGAAACCTCCCTACCTCTCCCCTTTATAGGAAAAAGAAAAACATGATGGTAATGAAATCATTCCCTAACTGCAAATTAGTGCCAATTGTTACAGTGGTAATTTCTTATAAAACAGGTATAACTACCCTTTTTTAATTGACTGATAGGCATAGGAACTGTGAAATGATAATTCTTTATCTAGAGCCAAATTCAATAGTAAAGTCTTTATAGGCTGTGTAATTAAGCAAAATATATTACTACAGGAAAGCTCTGACATCAGCAATGAATTATTCTGCCTAGGAGATGCTGGCTAGGGGATTCACCCTCCCCCCCCAAAATTACAAAGGCTTTTTGCCTATAAGTGGGATATATGCAAGGAGAAAGGCAGTAAGTCCCTGTTGTTGAAGACCTGATGTGAGCATGAAAAAAATGTTATGAGACATCACTTGCTAGTGTACAACTGGCCTCTGAAATGCCAGAGAGCGTTTCCAAAGGTCACTAAAGCAATACAGCAAAATATTGGTCTCCCTGAGACAACCATCTTGTCTTATTATTAAGGACTTTGGAAGAAAAATAATTATCCACAATCACAACAATAACAATAATTATAAGCATTATTAATTATTATTAATTATCAATAATTATTATTAACCATTACTAGTCACAACAATAATTAATAATTGTTATTAATAATAATTGTCAATGATAGTCAACAACAATGAGCAATTTTATCAATTATTATTTATTTAATAACGATAACTAAAAATATTAATAACAATTACTAACAATAATCAAAAACAATTTATCATTAAAGTGAATAATATGCATACCATAAACCCAATTAAAAATTGGTAACACTGGGCTGGAGAGATGGCCTAGCAGTTAAGAGCGCCGACTGCTCTTGCAGAGGACCTGGGTTTGATCCCCAGCACCCACATGGCCCCTGAGAAGAGTCTGTAACTCCAATTTCAGGAGAACTCCAGTTCCAGGGGAATCTGACACCCTCTTCTGACCTCTGTGGCATTGCATGACATGGGTACACAGACCTACATGCAGACAGTACATTCATACACATAAAAAATAAATAAATAAAATTTAAAAAAATTGATAACACTAAGGTGTACAAAACAAACATTTTTTATGAGTTGAATCTGTCTTTGTTTATAGTCAGCTTCTAATTAGATTTAAACCTGTAGGATTATAATAAATTAAATGTGGGAACTTGCATTCACTCATACATACACACAGCTTGAAGGTGGGCTTAAAAAAACCTAAAATAGTTTTATTTAAAAATTTTCTCATTTAAATTGAACCAAAATATCAATTCATGTTGCTAAAGAGATTTTACCAATGGTCCTTAAAAAAACAAAAATTTATTGGAGCAAGTTTTTTTTGTTAGAACTCCAGAGCCTGTAAGCTCTTCTAGAAATCCATCCATTTTGTCTTCAAAATGCTGAGATTAAAGGCTGTTACTTAAAGTAAAAATTTATAGGACATGATTTAGATACCACATGTTCAGTCTGCCAGCAGCAACAGGCTGGTGGCGCCAGAGTACAAACCACGTGTGATCAAGAATTCTGTGCGAAAAAATATTTTAAAAAGAGCAAGATAAAATTAAATCAACCAATTAATTTTAATTGCACACATATATTTACTCAAAAGATATCTAGGGTGCCCGGGGGTTAAGTAAAAATATTACATTTTAAGTTAAGTGTGCTGAAAAGGATTTGAATTACTGAAGTGATACAGCTAGCTGAATCCCAGTTTGGTATCTACCAATAGCAGGCAGGTTTAGGTAGGAAGAGTAAGATTTAGAAATAGTTACAGAAGAAATCCATGAGAAGACAAGAGAGCAATAAAAGGCAAAATTTAAGAAAAAGGTATCAAGTGGCCAAGGTTTAAAATTATCCAGAAAAAACTGCACCATTATGTTGGGTGGTTCCCATGAAAAGCCTTAATTTGCATCAGAAAGAAGTAGACTCAGGTTTAGGAGAGCTACCTGGAGAAAATTTACATATGAACAAGTTAAGGTTGGAGCCAAACTTGAAGAACAGGTTCTTCACAGTAGGAGATGAATTCTTTCTTTGGGGGGGGGGAGAAGTTAAAACCAGAAAGTTTTTCAGACCTGAAGAATTATGAAAAATGGTTTCAAGGCCAAGCATGGCTACTAAGCCTTGATATTAAACTCAGCCTTGAAGTCACTAGCTTTTATAGCCTGCAGGAGTGACCAAGCCAGGAGGCTCATTCCTGGAAGGAATTGGGTGCTCCCTCAGCCAAATCAATGCCAGGTGACTTTCCTCCATATGTACAAAGCCACATGCTCTCAGATCACTGTCCCATCCTCTGAAACCAGCAGGAGAGAAAGCTCCACCACAATAGATAGATGTCACGAGAGAGAGGAGAAAGAGAAGAAAAAGGCCAAATTTAGGGGTACAGATACCTAATTTGTTAAGGTTTCCTCCTGCCCCACATACAGGCACCAATTGTTGGTGGTCCACAGAGATCTGGGGGGGGCCCATTTAACCCCAGGACGATCCATGTGGAAAACACTCACAGAAAAGCACTCCATGTGGATGCACGTTAAGGTCCAAATGCAGAGAGATATTTTATTGCAAAATGTCTGGTTATATATCGAGCATGACTCAAATATCAGGGCCAAATCCTAAACCTTTTCGTCACTATACCACACACTATGGGTGTGGCCAGGGAGGTCCCATTGGTTTAGAATGCTACCCACCTTAACCAAGTTTTCCCACAACATGGGACACGGCCTGCATGGGTAGAGGGGCTGCACACTCATATACATAAGTCCCCTCATTCATGCTCAAACAACTGACATGTATAATACACATGAAACCAAAACCAAGTAGAGAGAATTATTAAAGAAATTTCTAAAATATTGAGAACTAAAAAATTATATACTTATAGCCTAAATCTGTCAGGTGGCAGAAGTCGAATTGGAGAGATGGCTCAATGGTGGCAAAGCATACTGCTCTTCTAAAGGATCTAAGTTTGGTTCCCAGGACCCACACTGGGAAGTTCATAAACATCTCTAACTCAGCTACAGGGGATTTGATATTTTCTTCTGGCCTCTGTACACATGTTCTCATACATACACACATATACATAAAATAACATAAATTTAGAAAAATAAGCCAAGAGGAAAATGGACATATATGCATATTGTTATTTTTGTAAAATTCAGAAACTGATTATATAAATATTCGAATTTTTTTTCTTTGATATTTTTAACAATAAGTAATGAATACAAGCATCCTTCACGTAAAACCAATATGCAAGCAGCTATGCCCAAACCCACACAGCCCAAGGCCCCCACCATCCAGCTGGAGGGATTTGTATATACAATCATGTTGATCAAATAAGTGTCCAGTCTATATTGCTGTAGTTTCACAATTCACCATAATCTCAGCCCTTACATTCTAACATGCCCCCTCTTCCCCAGATTGTTCCTTAGGCTTTAGAAAAGGGGCACAAGTGGGTGAGAAACAAAACAGTCTACTTTCTCTGGAGATGTCATTTTGGACTCTGATCAGTTCAGGCTGTTTCCTTTCATGGGTCAGCAGTTTATCCAGGAATAACCTTTCAATCCTACTAATGAAGCACAAGCAATTAGATATACAGGAATATAACAGTACTAATTATTATGGTAGGTTACATTGTTATAGACAAAGATGTTTGGATGGTATGCTAATCCATGAACTATAGCTTTTCTGTAAAAGATGGCAAGGTCTTACTGTGGGATATAGCATCTCCTAACCACTAGAGGACATAAGCTTGTGTCATCAGCCATGAATTCTTCCTCCAAGGAGAGACCTACTAGCCAATTAGATTTGGGATATACAGACATATGGCTGCCACTGCTGCACAGTATTTCCAGGCAGGTGAGGTGTAGCTGATGCAGACGGAGGAGTCTTGCTTGACTCAGGGAGACCAATATTTGCTTTATTGATTTAGAGGCCTTTGGTAACACTCTCTGGCATTCCAGAGACCAACCATACACTTGCAAGTGTGGTCTTAATACATCTTTCCCATGCTTACACCAGGTCTTCAACAGCAGGGGCTTACCTCCTCTCTTCTTGCAGGTATCCCAGTTTACAGGCAAAAAGCCTTTACCTTCCTTGGATCTTGGATCCCCTGGCCAACATCTCCTTGTCAGAATAACCCATTGCTGATATCAGAGCTCTCCTGTATTAATACATTTTGCTTAATTACACAGCTTATAAATATAGACTTTAGTATTATATTTGGCTCTAAATAGAGAATTATCCTTTCACAGTTCCTATGTCTATTAGTCAGTTAAAGAAAGCATTTATACCAGTTTTATAAGAGATTACCTCTATAAGAGTCGGCTCTAATTTACAGTTAGGGAATGACTTCATTACCATCATGTTTTTTCTTTGTTCTATGAAAAGGAGGTAAGAAAGTCTCTCATATTAAAACTTTGTGGCACCTAGAATGTAAAGTTAATTAGGACTCATTATAAACAGTTGTTGCAAGTAGGATCCACAGAGATGTTTGATGCCTGTAGCAGTCCAAGACTTTTCTTCCTTTTAATGTTTAGATGGGCCAACTTCTCTGCTAGTATTTCTTGGTACATCCTGCACAATGTAAAGCTATATCTTTTCTTACTCAGCCATTAAGTTGGTGACGTTTTGACCTGTGGGAACATGCAAATCTTTTCCCATAGTTAGTTTTAAGATTTAAATTGAAAAATTTTACAAAAGTTTTAATATATAAATGTATCCCCCCTTTTTATTTTAGATTTTTATTTTTTAACCATGAATCTCAAAAAGGCAGTTGTAATACACATACCTATAGGCAGAAATCAAGGTGTAAATTTTCATTAAATTTACCCAAGCTGTTTATCATTGACTGTATGTTGTTAATATGGGAAGCAAACTTCATCCCTTAAGCTAAATTATCCTACAGGTAAAAGAAAATGTTACAAGATGATACTGTACAACACAAAAATTATAGAGAATATTTGTATACATTAATCCAAAATTTGTTCTTATACAAATTTTAAGTAAAACAAATGTGGACAAAAATTTATATTTCCAATTAGCTTAAACCTATTACCATTTTTATTAAAACCTTTTAAACAATGTTGTTTAATATAGACAATTTTACTTTTACTAAGTCCTAAAATAACATATAATATGTAAACAAAGTTTGGGCAAATTTGGATACCTGTTAAACTCATATCAATCAAATACACATTAATTGAATATAGACCCGTATCCCCCTCCCAACCTTCCCACCCCACCAGATTCACCATTTAAGTCAGTTCTTTGATGCAGATTTTTCTGTTGTTGGTGTTGGTGTTATTCTTTCCAATATGCATCACTCCCCATAAGAAATTTTTACAAATGGCTATTAGTGCTAGCATCCACAGATGAGGGATACAATTCATCATTTGTTTTTCTGGGACTGTGTTACTTCACTTAACATAATATCTGCTAGTTCCATCCATTTACCTGCAAAGTTCATGATGTTGTCTATTTTTACTGCTGCATAGAACTCCATTGTGTAGATGTACCACATTTTTTCTATCCACTCATCAGCTGAGAGGCATTTGGGTTGATTCCAGCTTTTTGCTACTGTGAACAGAGATGCAATAAATATAGCTGTTCATGTATCTCTGCAGTAAGATGAGTCTTGTGGTTATAAACCGAGTAGTGGTATGACTGGGTCAGATGGCAAGCTCATTTTGAGTCTTCCAAGGGTTATCCACACTGCTTTCCATACTGGCTGTACAAGTTTACATTCCCACCAGCAATGGATGAGTGTTCCCCTTTCCCCACAACCTCTCTAGCACTAAGTATCATTTGTTTTCTTGATCCTAGCCAGTCTTATTGGAGTGAGTTGATATGTTAAAGTGCTTTTAATTTGCATTTTCCTAATTATTAGTGATGTTGGACACTTTTTAAGATGTTTCTCAGCCATCTCTAATTCCTCACTTGTGAAGTCTCTGTTCAGCTCTTTCCTCCATCTATTGAGTGGGTCATTTGTGTTCTTTCTTCTTTGTTTTTTGAGTAGTTTATATGCTCTGGAAATCAATGATTTGTCAGATGTATCTGTGGTAAGGTTTCCTCCCACTCTATGGGGTTTATACTTCCTTCATTTTTTCTTTTGATGTACAGAAGCCTTTGAATTTAATGAGGTCCCATTTGTCAATTGTCGACCTTAATTCTTGAGCAGCTGATGTCTGATTTAGGATGTCTTTTCCTATTCTTATGTGCTGCCATGTTTTTCTTCTATTGCCTCCAGAGTTTGGGGTCTCGTGATGAGGTCTTTGATCCATCTGAAGTTGACTATTGTACAGGGTGAGAGGTAGGAGTTTAATTTCATTCTTCTACAAGTGGTGATCCAGTTTTGCCACCACCACTTACTGAAGATGTTATCTTTTATCCATTGTGTCCTCTTTGCCTCCTTGTCAAATATGAGATGGCTGAAATTGTATATGCTCAGGTTTGGATCTTTGGTTTTGTTCCATTGGTCAACAGGTCTGTTTTTGTGCCAGTACTAGGCTGTTTTTATGACTATAGCCCTGTAGTATAGTTTGAAGTCTGGTATAGAGATCCCCCCCCCCGGATGGCTCCTTTCACTCAGGGTTGCTTTGGCTATTCAGGGTCTTTTATTTTTCCAAATGAAATTAAGGACAATTTTTCCAAGCCTGTGAAGAAACTCTTGGGGATTTTAATTGGGATTGCATTAAATTTGTACAAGACTTTGGATAGAATGGACATTTTTACTATATTAATTTTCCCAGTCCATGAGCATGGGAGGTTTTTTCATCTTCTGATCTCTTCTTCAATTTCCTTCTTCAGGGATTTAAAATTTTTGCTGTAGAGATCTTTAGTGTCTTTGGTTAGGTTTGTTCCTAGGTATTTTATTGTTTTTGAGGGTATTGTTATTGGGAAGGTCTCCTTGTAGTCCTTCTTCAGTTATTTGTTGTTGGTGTAAAGAAAGGCTATTGATTTTTCTAGAATAATTTTATATCATGCCACTTTACTGAAGCTCTTAATTTTTTCTAGGAGTTTTCTGGTGGAGTTTTTAGCACCCCTTAAGTAAACAACCATATCATCTGCTAAAAGGGATAGTTTGACTTCTTCCTCTTTTCCAATTAGAACTCCTTTAATTTCCTTTTCTTGCCTTATTGCCCTAGCAAGTGTTTCAAGCACTATATTGAAAAGGAGTGGTGACAGGGGGCAGCCTTGCTGAGTTCCTACCTTTAAAGGGAATGCTTCTGTCCTTTCCCCATTTAGGATGATATTGGCTGTGGGTTTCCTGTATATGGCTTTGATTACATTGAGGAATGATCTCTCCAATCCAATTCCCTCTAGGGCTTTAAGCATGAAGGGATGTTGGATTTTGTCAAAGGCTTTTTCTGCATCAATTGAGATGATCGTGTGGTTCTTGTCTTTCAATCCATTTATATGTTTGATGATATTTATTGATTTTCCTATGTTGAATCATCCCTGCATTTCTGGTATGAATCCAACTTGGTCATGATGGATGATCTTCTTGATGTGGGACTGTATGTGATTTGCAAGTATTTTATTTAGAATTTTTGCATCTGTGTTCATTAATGAGATGGGTCTGTAGTTCTTCTCTTTGGTTGTATCTTTGCCTGGTTTTGGTAATAGAGTGATGCTGGCTTCATAGAAGAAATTTGGGAGAATTCCCTCTGTTTGTATCCTTCTAAACACCTTGAGTAATAATGGTTATAAGTCTTTTTGAAATATTTTACAGAATTCTGCCATGAAACCATCTGGGCCTGGGCTTTTTTTAGTTGGGAGGTTTCTTATTACATCTTCAATTTCTTCATATATTATGGGTCAGTTTAAGCTGTTGATCTCTTCTTGGTTGAGATTTGGTGATTTCCAGGATTTCAGATATTCATCCATTTCTTCCATCCAGTTCTTCTACATTTTCAAACTTAGTAGAGTATAGGTTTTCAATGTATTCCCGTAGGATTGTCTGGATCTTTTCATTGTCTGTTGTGATATTTCCCCCTTTGTCACAGATTCTATTGATTTGGAGTTGTTCCTTCTTTCTTTTGGTTAACTGGGCTAGAGGTCTGTCAATCTCGTTTATTCTCTCAAAGAATCAACTTTTGGAACCATTGATTTTTTTTGTATGGTTTTCTTTGTTTCTAATTCATTGATTCTGCTCTTGATTTTTGTTATTTCTTCCTGTCTGTTCCATTTAGGGTTCATTTGTTCTTGTCTCTCAAGTGTTTTTAGCTGCAGTGTTATATTGTTCACTTGTGCTCTCTCTGCTTTTTTGATGTAGACACTCAGGGCTATACACTTCCCTCTTAGGACTGCTTTTAAAGTATCCCATAGGTTTTGTTGTGTTATATTATCATTGTCATTCAATTCCAGGAATGCTTTTATTTCCTTCTTTATTTCTTCTTTGACCCAGTCATTATTCAGGAGAGTGTTGTTTAGTCTCCATGTGTTCTTGTAGATTGTAGGGCTTATCCTGGTGTTGATATTGAGCTTTATTGCACTGTGGTCTGATAGAATTCATGAGATTGTTTCAATCTTTTTGTATTTGTTTAGTTTTTCCTGTGTCCCAGTATATGGTCTATTTTGGAGATGTTCTGTGGGGGGTTGCTGAGTAGAAAGTGTATTCTCTGTTGTTTGGGTGGAATATTCGATAGATGTCTGTGAGGCCCATTTGATGTATTGTATCATTCAGTTCAGATGTCTCTCTGTTTATTCTTTGTCCTGTTGATCTGTCCAAATAACTTAGTGGGGTATTGAAATCCCCTATTATTAATCTGTGCCTTGAGGTCCTGAAGAATTGTCTTTATAAAGTTTTGTGCACCAGAGTTTGGTGCATACATATTCACAATTGTGAAATCTTCATGGTCAATTTTTCCTTGATTAAAGATGTAATGGCCCTCTTTGTCTCTTTTTATTTCTTTTGCTTTGAATTCTATTTTGTCTGATATTAAAATAGTAAGACCTGCTTTCTTTTTGGTACCATTTGCTTGGAATATTTCTTTCCATAACTTCACCTTAAGTTGGTGCCTATCCTTGAGATCAAGATGGGTTTCTTGTAAACAGTATATAGATGGGTTTTGTTTCTTAATCCAATCTCCCAGTCTTTGTCTTTTGATTGGGGAGTTTTGTCCATTAATATTTAATATTATAATTGAAAGATGGATGTTGCTTCCTTTCACCTTATTATCCATTTGCATTTTTAGTCTTGGTTTCTACTTCTGCAATTATGTTTTTATTAGTTTCTCTTTCTAGGTGCTTGGGGATAATTTCTCCTCTCTCTGCCCTTTGAATTGCTTCAAGTATTTTCTGAAGAGTTGGTTTTCCAGACATGTATTCTATCGTCTTGTTTATGTAATGGAAGGATTTTCTCTCTCCCTCAACTATAATCGACATTTTTGCTGGATATAGTAATCTGGGTTGGCATCCACAGTCCTTTAACACTGGGAACACTTTGCTCCATGTTATTTTCATGGTTTGCACCGAGAAGCCAGTTGTAATTCTGATGGGTTTCCCCTTCTATGTGACTTGTTGTTTTTCTTTTGTGGCTTTCAGAATTTTGTCTTTGTTTTGGGAGTCTAGCATTTTAACTGTGATATGGTGTGGGGAGTTTCTTTTCTGATCTTGTCTGTTTGGAGTTCTATGTGCTTCTTGTATTTGTATGGGTTTGTCTTTTTTTTAGTTTTGGGAAATTTTCATCTAATATTCTATTGAAGATCTGATCAATACTATTCTCTTGAGATTCTTCTCCTTCCTCTATTCCTATGATGTGGAGGTTTGATCTTTTTGTAGTGTCCCATATTTCCTGGTTGTTCCAATTTTGTGTATTTTTAAATTTTTCATAATCTTTATTTGAGCTTTTTAGTTGCTCTGTGTTATTGTCCAGGTCTGATATTCTTTGTTCTGCTTCCTCCATTCTGCTTCTGAGGCTTTTTCCATTCCTTTCTTCTTGATTGCATGAGTGTTTTATTTCTGTTTTCATTTTATCCTGTGGTTTCTTTAGTATTTCCACTTCCTTTTGGAGCTTCTTAATCTTTACTTGGTGCTCCTTACTTCACTGGTTGGCTTCCTTTATCAGTGTTTCCACTTCCTTCCTGAGTTCGTCATTTTCTCCCTCTAGTACTTTCTGGAGTTTGTCATTCTCTCCCTTTAGTTCTTTCCAAGTTTGTCATTGTCTTCCTCTAGGTCCTTCTTGAGTTTTTCATTATCTCTCCTTAGTTCTCTGACTTCTTTATATTCTTTAATTTCTCTGAATATGTCTGCAATTGTTCCTCTAAGATCTCTTTCTTGGGTCACCTCCAGGGGGATCCCACTGTAGCAATCTCCTACTGTGTTGGTAGAGCTTGTGTGGAATTATCTTGCACCTTTCCCATGTTGTCCCTTCGTCATGTCCCTGGCATGTGGGTTTCCCTTTTTTTGCCTGCATTCTGATGCAAATCACAAATGTCTTTTCACTGTATTGAAGGTTTGCTTTGCTTGCCTTCTTCAGATGCCTTTTTTTTCTTCCTTATTTATGGAGTGTTGAGTTGTCTAGGTTTCAGGCTTTCAATTTTGCTTATATATTGGAAGTTTAATTCACTCTTCCCTTTTTGTTCTGAAGGTTCTCCAAAAAAATCCACTTGGACACTCTCTCAGCAATTTCAGTTGGTGGGGCTGGGGTGGGGGGTGTACTCTGTGCTTCAGGTGGTCTTGGCAAGTCCCTGATCTAATCACTGCACACTCAAGTCTCACAGTGGCAACAGGCCTACTTATAATACCAGCTACAAGGGCAACTCTGCCCCTACAACCACACACCCAACAAGGGTTTAACAGGCCCACATTTGATCCCAGCAAGCAGGGCCACTGCACCCTCCACAAACCAATGAATCAATTATCCAGCAACCCAAGAGAAGATCTATACTAAAATCTACCTGGCTGCAGCATTCTGCTCCCAGCTGTGCTTCAGGTGGTCCTGGCAAGGCCCTGACCTAATCACTGCACACTCAAGTCTCACAAAGGCCCAAATATTCAAATTTATACCCTAGCATAAACCTTCATAAAAGCTAAGTCATTTAGCTGGGCATGGTGGTGCATGCCTTTAATCCCAGCACTTGGGAGTCAGAGGCAGGTGGATCTCTGAGTTCAAGGCTGGTCTGGTCTACATAAGGAGCTCCAAGCCAGCTGGGACAAAAGTGAGACCCTGTCTCAAAAGACAAAAAGAAAGCAAGCAAGAAAGCAAGAAAGCAAGAAAGCAAGAAAGCAAGAAGCAAGAAAGCAAGAAAGCAAGAAAGCAAGAAAGCAAGAAGCAAGAAAGCAAGAAAGCAAGCAAGCAAGCAAACAAGCAAACAAGCAAGAAAGCAAGAAAGCAAGCAAGCAAGCAAGCAAACAAGCAAACAAGCAAGAAAGCAAGAAAGCAAGAAAGCAAGAAAGCAAGAAAGCAAGAAAGCGGGGCTGGAGAGATGGCCTAGCGGTTAAGAGCACCGACGCTCTTGCAGAGGACCCGGGTTCGATCCCCAGCACCCACATGGTGGCCGAGAACCATCTGAAACTCCAATTCCAGGAGAACTCCAGTTCCAGGGGAATCCGACACCCTCTTCTGCCCTCCGTGGCACTGCACGACACAGGTGCACAGACTTTCATGCAGACAGTACATTCATACACATTACAGAAATAAATAATAATAAAAAAATTAAAAAAAGAAAGAAAAGAAAGAAAGAAAGAAAGAAAGAAAGAAAGAAAGAAAGAAAGAAGAAAGCTAAGTCATTTCAGAAAAAAAATGTAAAGAGATGTTTTCATCTTGCAGATATGAGGGAATTTTTAGTACAGCTCTCTGTATAAGACAGCAATGAGAAAAAAACAACTAAGTAAAAATATGGTAGTGCACCTCCCTCCCTCCTGAGTGGTATTTGAATACTTTGTGAATTTGTTTTAATGTTATTTAAGTTCCTTTAAAAAATCATCTCTATTGGTTATTTGTATTATGGATTTTTAATGTTCCTTTTTTTACTTGTTTCCGCTTTGAAATTTAAATCTATACAAGTACCATATTGTCATATTCACCTTTCTAGTTCAACACACACATCCCAAGCTTGTCTTATCATAGTATGCACTAGGTTACAGAATGTAAAACATCATCAGTTTAATGATTCTGTTATTAACCACATTGTTTAGAATGCCAAAGGCTACTTTATAAAGAACTCCTCAGTTAATAACGGAAAGATCTCATACTCCATAACAATAATAGTATTTCTCCAAAAGTATAAATGTTTAATTACCCAACTTTTTACTAATTAGCCCTCCATAAAAGCAAGAAAAGATCCATACTGGGTAATGAACTCTCATCTGCCCTGTCTCTAAGAGGTCAGATGGAATTCTGAGTGCTGGAATCTTGAGAGTCACCTGCTGTAAGGCTGCACATTGCTGTGGTCTGCAAGACAACTTCAGGCCATTTAAGCTGTGTTGGAGGGGAACAGGCATAGGATAGTGAAAGGGGAAATAAGATTTTAAAGTGAATTTATTTTGTTTATTTTCATCATGGGGGGGCACACACTGTGGCACACTTGGAGGTCAGGAGCTGATTCTCTCCTTTGACCTTTTCCTGGTTCCTAGGAACAAACACAGTTCTCAGACTTGCATGGCAAAGCATGTTACTCCCTGAGATATCTAACCCCAGAAACAGAATTTTTGACAAAAGATTGACACTTCACTAATAGATGATTATTTTCTGCAAGAACAGAATGAGACAGGCAGTGCTTCCAACAGGAAAAGGCAGAATAAGCCAGGATGAACAACAGAAGCAAAATTCAACCGTGACTTGACTTTTGCATCTTTCCATGAAAATATTTAGGAATTTAATACTGTTGTTGCTGAACTGCAACTTTTGCAGACCACAGATAAGGAATGCTAGATAATGGGATTGGTTTCTCTAATACATAATAGAGCATCTCATGACTTACTGTTCAGCTAAAATTGTTTTCATGAATGCCAATATCCATTTTATCTCAAAGATCCTCTGAAGATTTTTTTGAGTTAATTTCTGAAATAATGTGGACTTTGTGTTACATATCATGGGTATTCCAAGAAAGAGAGTTTTCTGAGTAAATTAATAGAGTTATTCACTGGAGGGAGAGAAACCAAGTGGATTTGACTTCATATGATATGTATCTCCACCATGTAAATAACTCCAAGTATCTATGTTTTTTCGTATAAAAATAAACTAACATGTTCTATGATTAAAAAGTTTAATTAAAGTAATTTATGTGAAGTGGACCCTTTCATATACATAATAATTATGGGTGAGAAAAGAGAACTGAGGTTCTCAGAAGTAACGTGGTGTGGCTATGTCTGACTCATATCAGAATTTTCTTGAAAATAAAGTAAATAATTTTAAAAATTCATAAATGTACAAGAGCAGAGACAATGAAATGAGGGGAAAAGGGACAGCTACAAAATTAAAAGCCACAGTCTGGCTGAAGTTCTTTGGCGATTGAGTTCTGCTGTCCATTTCCCCAGTTCTTTGCTGTTTTTTGTCTGAGTTTTCATGTGTTTTGTACATGGGTCCCAAGAGCCTGTAAGACTCTGTTTCCATATGGTTATGTGCCTCCTTCCCTGGCTCTTATAATCTTTCTGCCCCTCTGCAGCAATGGTCCCTGAGTCCTGGGAGGGTGAAGTTTAATATAGGAGGCCTGAACGGGGACACAACTGTATATATACTCTTATTCTCTACACTTTGGTCCTTCGTAATCTTTTGTATTCATCATCCACCATTGCATGAGAGCGCTTTATTGATGAGAGTTGAGTGCATTAGTATTCTCTCTATCCTAGATTTTAAAAAGGTTTTACAATTACAGAAACAGACTGAAATAATACAAAACTATTAACTTGAAGGAAACAGACTACCCAGGGCATAAAAAGTTAC